>JAJEJO010005013.1:521349-537724 GCA_020662805.1 Glaucomys volans | reverse complement strand
AGTTGCTTAGGGCCTCGCTAAGTTGCTGAGGCTGGCTTTGAACTCTCAATCCACCTGCCTCAGTCTCCTGAGTTGCTGGGATTACAGGCGTGCGCCGCCGCGCCCAGCTCAAATGTTTACTTTAAATTTTGTTGTCTATATTGGAAGCTGGGTATATGACCTGCCATTTCATAAAAATGTTTTGTAATAAGTAAACAAACATAAACACCCCTACATTGTACACTGTTATAAAATACTGGAATCAGGTAAATCAAAACAGAAAAGGCAAATTAAAGGGAAAGGGGTGAAAAGAGGGCTTGGACTGGAAGATTTCAAAGCAAGTCAAACCATAACATACAGTTAGAAAATGTTGTATGTACAGAACATAAGGTGGACATTGAAGCTATCTACAAGAAAATTATTGGCAACTTATGAGGGAAACAGACCACAAAGGTGGTTTACTTTACTCAGTTGTAAAGACCTCATTTTGATATTAATTTGAAATGTTTAGTAGTATGACCACTTCCCAGATTATTAACTTTATGTAAGAAATACTTATTTCTGTAGGATATATTCTATCATTTGAAGTAAAAATAAGACCCAAAGAATATCTTATTAAACAATAAAATGACACCAAATATATCATCTGTGATCAGTTCAGTAAGACTAAGTTTAGTTTATATCTTGATTACAGACATATGATTCAGAGTTTCTGATTTGGAGAGGTGAAAAAATGCAAGTCGGGTAAAAGTAAAACACAAAGTCCCATCACATTACATCTGATATTCAAGACACTCTAAATGCTGAAAATTCAAGATGACTCTCAAAGAGAGCATTATAATCCATGAACATTAGTCATCTGATATAATACAACCAAAAAGCTCCTTATAAAAAGGAGGCTGTGTAGTTACAGATAAAGAATACTGGATTCTTGTCTATATTATCGAAAAGATGTAAATAAATTCATCTTTGAGGCATGACACCAGTCATTCAGTACTGTGGAAATGTCCCATCGATTTTGGCAGCCCAGGCCATAAGTCCCCCCACAACATCCTGAACCATTAAAGAATCCAACACTTGGGCTGCTGTTAAGGACTGCAGGATCCTCACGGCTTTCTGGGAGTCATTTCCTAGTTTGCAAATCACATAAACGGAGAGCACAGCCCCTTCCTGGACACCCCGTTTCCCTTCCTGGATTGCTTCTCCCAGGAGTTTCAGGCTTTCTGCATCCCTCTGTTCCAAATGTTTCAAAGGGATGTGTAGGGCATGAGGCAAACGACAGATGTCCACCTCCACTTGAGGCCTGACATCCAGCAATAGATGGGGTGCCCCAGAATCCAGAAGTTGCTTATAGTCGGTGACAGAAACCCGCTCCTCTGGGCTCAGTAACTGCAGGGAACGGCACTTATCGGTAGCTGATGAGCCACAGAAGGCCTCATAGTCCTGCAGGTCAGTAACAGTGGGGCACTCCCCGCAAGCTGCACAGTCGGGCCTGCGCCTCCGCAGCCGAACACAGCGGAATTGCCCTCCGAGGGCGTCAAAGAGCAACAGGCTGCCACTGTAAGAGGGACCGAGACCCGCAGCGATCTTCAACACTTCCAGCGCCTGCAGGCAGCCCAGGACTCCAGTTACTACACCGAGCACCCCACCATCTGCACAGTTGGTCACCGTCTCCGCTGGGGGTGGCTGGGGGAACACGCAGCGATAGCAAGGCCCACCGTCATAGTGGTAGACTGTGATCTGACCCTCCAAGCGCAGGGCACTGGCCGACACGAGAGGACGGCCGGCCAGCACACAGGCGTCATTAACCAGATAGCGAGTGGGCACGTTGTCGGAGCAGTCTGCCACCACGTCATAACGGCGGACCAGGTCCAGCGCCGTGGCTGGGGTAAGCGCTTGGACGTAGGGCACGCACTCCACCGCCGAATTGAGGCGGCGCAGCGAGGCGGCGGCAGAAAAGGCTTTGGCCTGTCCGGCCAGTGCCTCGCCATGCAGCACTTGGCGGGCCAGGTTGCTCATCTCTACCACGTCGTAGTCCACCAGGCCGAGGCGGCCCACGCCGGCCGCTGCCAGGTACTGCGCCAGCGGGCAGCCGAGCCCCCCGCAGCCCACGATTAGCACAGACGCGGTGGCCAGGCGCAGCTGTCCCTGCACGCCCAGCTCCGGCAGCACTAGCTGCCGGCTGTAGCGCAGAATCTCGTCTCGGGACAAGGCGGCCTTGGGCGGCAGCGGCGGCACCGGAACCAGCCGTTCTGGCTCGGGGTCTGGTTCTGCCAAAAGAGCTGCCGCCAGCCGCTGCTTCAGAGAATTCAGCTCCTTCTCACGCTGGGCAACTTCAGCCTGCAAGGCGAGTACCTGCTCCCGGGCAGCCATGGCGACCTCCTCCGGAAATAGTCGTGAAAAGACCTTCCGCTTCCGGCTTACTGTCTCCTAGCGACTGGAATAAACTAAAACAACTTCATGAACTTGGGTAAAGACGACAAATAGGTAGGCATTTCCTGAAAAAACCTTCTGAGTCAATTTAAAAGGTTCGCAAATCCTGCCTACTTCCAACTGAACCATACTTAGGGCCTAGAAGGACAGCTCAGTCACACAGGCCACCCCCTCCTCCCCGATTTGGTACAGTCCGCGCTGCGTGACGTAGTTCCGCCTCCGGCGTCCCGCGCTGTTCCGCCATGGCCTCCGTGGAGCCGCGTCGCTCTCCTGCCAGCTCTCGGCAGGAGCCGGAGGGGCGCTCCCGGCGGCAGGACAAGTACTCGGTGCTCTTACCCACCTACAACGAGCGAGAGAACCTGCCGCTCATCGTGTGGCTGCTGGTGAAGAGCTTCTCCGAGAGGTAGCGCGCCCGGCCCTCCTCCCCGAGGACTGAGCTGAGCTGGCTTCCCCGGACTGGGTGGCGGCGGTTGGCGGCTCGAGGCGGCCTTGCTGGCCTTCCTGGGGCTCGCGCGGCAGCCTCGAGGAGGAGGCCACCGCGAGGAGGGAAAGGCGGACCCTTCCCGGGAGTTCTGGTGCCCCGGGTTCTCATTCCAGCTCTGGGGGTTTGTGAGCCGCGCGTTGTCGTTGTTACGAATGCCTCGCCCCCGTCCGCCGCTTTTTTAAAGGACCGACCCCCACTTTTACTTTGGGGCGAAGCTGAAAGCCTGACGCCTCTCCCTCGGCGGTCACGACCGGGAGCCGAGGCGTGCGCGCGCGCTCCCCGCCCCGGTGCCGAAGGCTTATGTAAGCGTGAGGTTGGGTCTGTGTGGGGCCGGGAGCTGCTGCTGGCAGGATCCCCTTTCTGCCAAGGAGAGAGGGGCATCTTCGCTGATCCCTGTTGGATGTTCGGTGTGGTTGTCAGAAACGAGAATTTTGGAGTTTGCATTTGGAAGTGTTGCGCAATTAAAAAAAAATTCAGAGTCTTGGTTCAGAGTAACTTGTTTCACGGTTACACAAATGGGATCATGCTGCGAAAATCTTTAAAGATAGCAACACGGAGAAACGTAGCGTATTATTTTGAAGAGTTAGGCGATATTACATATGGCTATGTTGTTTATTTATGCGAGTGTAACCAGATTATTTTCAGAGGGTTTTTTTGGTTTTTTTTTTTTTTGCTTTACAAATGAGACTGAGGATTTTGCTCACGTCATGTTTTCCAGCAGTTAGAAGAATGCTTGCTTGACACGTAGTGAATTTTCCCTTGTTTAGTAAATATTGCAGCAATTTAGTTAATAACTACAAATTAGAGAAATTAATCATGTAGCCAATCTTGTTCCGGGTTTATATTCTGTTCATATGTATACACACACATATGTGTACATATGTGTGTGTATATACGTATGTGTATTATGAAGTTAACTTTTTTAATGGTTTTTGGGCATGCTTTTTTTTTTAAGTTGTCAATTGAGGTTTATTTTATTTGTATGTGGTGCTGAGAATCAAACCCAGTGCCTCACACATGCTAGACAAGCACTCTACCACTGAGTTACAACCCCAGCCCTCTGGGCGTGCTTTTACAAATCAAAATGAAGTTTAGTAAAGGAAAACATATCTTTCTTCTAAGGTGTAAATGACTTTAACTCACCTCAGCTATATTTAAGCTACCTCACTCTAAGGTGATTTGGCTTATTTGAAGAGGGAGAGGAGAGTTTTGCATATGAATGGTTCCATTTTGTTTGTGAAATATGCTTCTTTCAGCACACTAAAATGTTCATCTTACTCTTTGGCATGGTTAAAGTTCTATTCCCAAAGCTGGTGGGAAACTGAAGTGGCCATACCTATTAGAGAAGAGATTGGCGGAAAGTTTGCTGGGCTGGCTTTTTAAACCGTCAGCAGTGGGATGTGTTTTCTGGTTCATTTTTTTGCATACATGTCTTAGAGCCAAACCGAGAGGAAGCAGTGGTTTCTCCTTCCTTTCCCCCTTAACTTTGCTAATGTCTTAAAGGGGGAAGTAAAGGGAAGCATGGTGATGATCGCCTGTACATCCATAAAGTATTTATTCATCAAATACTGTGTTGACTTGTTTTTAAAATGGAAAAGAAACTATCACATGCAATTAATAGAAAGTGACAGATGTTAATGTTGAAACACAGTAAAATCTCTTGTAATTCTACTGTGCTTATTTTTAAAAAATTTGGTATTGTAGGGTCATGGGTACAACTGTTTGAAACGGGTTTAAAAGATTGTGAGGCCATTCTAAACTTTTTTTAAGAGTGAAGTTAAGTCAGATTTATTCTTGATACTTAAATAAGCATGTATTAAACTAAAAAAGATAAATCATTCAGAATACTCAGTTTAATTTGAGTTGCCATTTAAAGTATTTTTGAAATATTCTATGTATCTAAGATTTGGTATTAAGATTCTATGTTTTCATTTTCAAAGCAGGTAAATAAAACTTCGTAGAATATTATATATGACATGTGTGTATGATAAAAGTATATAAGATTTTCTAAATAAAGTGTATTGTTTTCTGTGTAAGAATATTTCCGTATCTTGAGACACAGCATTTTCTAGCAAACTACTAGGTTTTGAGGTGAAGTATATTAAATGTTTGGCATTAATTTGATACTTCAAGTTTTCTTTAGTGACTAATATGGCAATATGTCTCCACTTACACTGTGAGGAATCAATTATTAAATTATTTTTACATTTGAGAAAGTCTTCAAACATTAATACAAATTCAAATTTTTAAATTTTAGTGGAATCAACTATGAAATTATAATCATAGATGATGGAAGCCCAGATGGAACAAAGGATGTTGCTGAACAATTGGAAAAGATCTATGGACCAGACAAAATTGTAAGTCAGATGAGCATTTTTCTGTCACATGAATTGTGTTTGTGCATGGGAAAGATGATAAATGAACAATGCTCCAATACAGCCTATTTGCCTAGAACTGAAAAGAAAAAGAACAACTTATGCCCTTGAGAATGAAATGTTTTTTCATTCTGCTTAAAATAATAAAAAAAAATTATGTATCATTGGTATGTTGGGTCGGTGATAATTTTAAAGGGAAAGAGTGAGCTTTTGGTTGAGTGCTGTTTTTGTGACTGATTTCTGAAAATTTTCTTTGCAAAATTAAAGCATGATGTTCAATTGACAAGGAATATTATAGAATTGAGTCGCGTTAGTGTGAGTCTTGCCCTGTCACTCTGTACTCTGGTTATTTATTAGAGAAACTACTTGCAGCTCAGTGCTTGTAGATGAGAAAGGTGATGGATTTTTTTGTTCATTGGTGGTACTGGGGATTGAATGCAGAAGGACACTTGACCACTGAGCCACATCCCCAGCCCTATTTTGTATTTTAATTAGAAACAGGGTCTCACTCAGTTGCTAAGCATGTCACTTTTTGCTGAGGTTGGCTTTGAACTTGATATCCTCTTGCCTCAGTCTCCCAAGCCATTGAAATTACTGTTTATATGTGAAACACAAGTAACTTTTTAGAGCACTTGGCATTTTAATTTTTATATTTTAGCATTATTTGGTAATTTTGTATTTTTAAAAACTGTTCTAGGGGCTGGGGATATAGTTTAGTTGGTAGAGTGCCTGTCCTCAATCCCCAGCACCACACATAAAAAACCCAAAAAACAAAAAACTGTTCTAGTAATAAAATGTAATATGTTGGATATATTTTAAAACATTAAACATAACTATACATTCAAGAGATTTGGCTGCTTGAAAGTATTAAACTTTATCACCAGATGCCAAAATATTATCTTTATCAAGGTCAGTACTCTAACAGATAATTCATAAAATAAGAGCTATAAATGATGAGTGAATGTGAAAAAATTGAGCCTTGCTAAGAATTGCACAATAGAAGAGTATAATTGGCCTTTCTTAGTTGAAAATTTATTTTCTTCTTTTTAACCCAGTGTTTTTGAAAGTATGGTAAATGGTTGGATTTAAATACTGTTGATCCTAGAATAGGTTGAAATAGTTTTTCTGAAATCTCAGCTGATAATAATGTCATAACCCTCAAAAAATATTTATACCTTTGATGTATTAAAGTATACAGTTGGTTATAAAACTGCATATGTTGTGTGTTTTATTTTGTTTTGTTTTGTTTTGGTTTGGTTTTGGTACTGGGGGTTGAACCCAGGGGCACTCCACCACTGAGCCAAATCCCCAGCCCAATTTTGTATTTTTATTTAGAGACAGGGTCTCACTGTGTTACTTAGGGCCTCACTAAGTTGCTGAGGCTGGCTTTGAACTGGCAATCCTCCTGCCTCAGCCTCCCAAGTGCTGGGATTACAGGCGTGCGCCACCGCGCTCGGCTTGCATGTGTTTTTGAACACAGTCACATAACTTACTTGCAATATTTTCTACTAATTATATTTTTTTCAAGACTGCCTGAGAAAAATATTTTGCAAAATAAGTTTCTTGTTAAGTTATAGTATTTCGTGAGTTTCATAAATAAGCATATTGCACAACTATGTGCCTGGCACTCTTGCAAGCACTTTACATGAATTCACTACTTATTCCTCATGCCAGCCCCTTGGATGGGTTCCATTGTACCTCTTTGTGTACCCAGGATTATGTGGCATATGAGTGTTGTGGCCAGGATTCAAATCAAAGCAGTGTGACTCCAGAGTCCAGGTCCTGTGTGCATCTATTCTGCCTTACATAAACAGGAGCTGTCAGATGGGTGTGGGGAAGCAGAAAAGGATCCCGGGAGTGTAGAGAGGTGGGGTTAAGGGTCTGAAAGTAAAGCACACTACATAGAAACCATTTGAACTTGGTACATAAGAAATAAACAAGTGTATTGTTATAAAATATAAATATTACCTGTAAAATTAAAGTTGCCTTTGGTGGACATTTTCTAATCTGTATTCCAGTCCTTTCCCCAGAGTCAAACTATTGACTCAAGTCAATAGTTTGTATGTATTTTTGTGCATGTGTCTGTAGAACCAGGTAGTGTAGTGGTGTTGTTTTCTTTTTTAAACACAATCATTAGTACTTCTAATGATATCTTGGAGATGTTACTGTATTCTCACATTACTTTTAACTGTTTGATAATATTGTTTAATAATGGTTATGAACCTTTGAACATACTGAAAATAATAAGTAATAAAGTGATCTTTTAAAAAGAGTATTTCCAGCTGAAACAGGATTATAGAAAATGTGATTGAGCTTTAAAAGATTTGCTTGTTTAGGGCAGATACCAATATTTTGTAAGTGACTATCAGTCACAAAATCAAATAAGATTTAAACTCTGTCATGTCTTCTCTGATTCCTTTTAGTGACTTGTGGATGACTGAATGTCTGTTTCTCCTCCCTTTAAGCTCTTATTGGACAGGAATTATTTTATCCATCTTTGTTCCTCCCCATGACCCTTACATGTTGTCAAAAAGAAAAGAAATTCCTCCTGCTTGAATTGAACTGAGAAGGCTGTGTTTAGAAATTTGGCAGTCTGCGGTGACATAGCCAATGCAGAAGGGGCAAGATATGCTCACTAGTTCCCAGCCAGAAGGAGAATGCTAAACAGTGAAGTCAGAGGCCAAGTGTAAAGCAAAAAGGTTACAAGACTAAGTAATTGAAAAACTGTAAAAAGGGGGAAGAATTTCACCTTTTGTTTGGAACATAATTTGGTATTGAAACAGTAGAGAATGAGGTGAAGTCATGCAAGTGTGAACTTAAGATTAAGTTGATGGCGGAAGGTGAAGTCAGCATTGACAGTCACAGGGCAGCAGAGTAAACATGGCCATCAACTGTTCTGAAAAGGTATGGAACAGTGATAGCATTGGTTTTGTAGGAAGGAATTAAAAGGTATTGTTTTAAATGACAGATGTAATAGATATAAAATTAATATGGTTTAAAATATGGTGGCTCGGTGGCTCACCCCAGAAAAAAATGTCTCGCCTGTAGGGTTGGGGATGGAGAAGGGTGCTTTGCCTCCAAAGCTGCGTTAATGTTTAATAAATGCATTGTTTCTGTTAAAATGAATACACACTTACATGATTAAAACAGAATTTAGTCAGACTTTTTTATTGTGTTGAAGTATTGTTTCTTATCCTACAGCTTCTAAGACCACGGGAGAAAAAGCTAGGACTAGGTAAGTAGACCCCTAACCCTCCTCATACCTGCTGCTTGCCTTATAAGTTTAAAAGTTGTTTTTTATTTCTAAAAAAGACAGATTTTCCAGCTTAAATATAGGGCATTATAGAATATCTCAAATGAGCCCAGTAGTTGAAACTCTGAATGCCTGTATTTCTGCCATTGCCCCAGTTGCTCATGCTGAGAATTGGTATACTTAATGAGAAATTGGAGGATCATAGAAAAAGCATAGTTCTTAAAAACTGAAGCTGCTGTTCTGAAGACCTGCTCCCTGGCATCATCAAATATTCTCAGTTTCGGGCTGTGATTGTAGCTCAGTGGTAGAGCATTTTCCACGCACAGATGAAGCACTGGGTTCAGTCCTCAGCACCACATAAAAAAAAAATACCAAAGTCATTGTGTCCATCTACAACTAAAATATGTTTTTAAATATTCTCAATATCTTTAAGATTGAAATAATCTGGAAATTTCCTTGAAAACTGTGAAGAAATTACCACAATTGTTTCTCCCCCTCACCATAATTCAGGGAAGTTTCATTTTTAAAGATGTAGCTATTCAATTACAAAATATAGTAATTTTTTTTCTTTTTTTTTTGTACCAGGATTGAACCCAGGGGCCTTAAAACCACTGAGCTCCATCCCCAGCTCTTTTTTATATTTTATTTAGAGACAGGGTCTCACTGAGTCACTTAGCACCTCGCTAAGTTGATGAGGCTGGCTTTGAACTCATGATCCTCCTGCCTCAGCCTCCCCAGCCACTGGGATTACAGGCATACATTATTGCACCCATAAAAAAAACAACAATAAGAAAAAGTAAACTTATTAACCAAAGTTCTTAAAAGAGCTAATAGGATACTTAGGATTTTTTTATTATTATTATTTCTAATTGACACAGTACTTGTATATGTTGTGGGTTACAGTGTGACAGTTAAATATATGCGTAAAATGTGAAATGATCAGATGAGTGTAGGCATATGTCATTCCATTGTGTGGGGAACATTCAAAATTCTATTTTGGAATGTTCAGTTGTTAACAGTAGTTATCCTACTGGGCTGTGGAATATTAGAAACCATTCCTCTTAATTGTGATGGTTTGGAAAATGCAGGAATTTCCAAATCCTGTCCTAACCCTAGGCTAACCTGCCAGGTTCTGCATGGCAGACTTTAGGCATAAGGGTGGCTAAATACTTGCTAGCAGTACCTTTGGCCCTGCCAAAAGTAGGGGTTTAGTGTACCAGGCTATGCGTAGAAGGCATTCAGTGGGTACCTTTGCGAAAATGGACTTGGACTGCTCGGTAGAGCAGAAGCAGAGAAGCACGGTAGGTAGTGACGCAGGCATCAGAAGATAGAGACAAGAAGGGAATTGAGAGATGATTGGCTATAGAATCAATAGGACTCAGTGGTAGTTTAGAAATAAAAGTCATTGATAAAGGCAGGGAATCAAAGATCATCTCTAGACCTGTGTAGAACACTCAGATAGTTGGTCATTTCCTGAAAGGTAACCTATTAAAGGAGTGGGGATTTAGGGAGTGACTCTGGAATGTTACATTTGAGATTTCTGAAATATACAAGTGGAGATAGTAAATAGGAAGCTGCTCTGTAAATCTGGAACTTGAGAAGATAGCTTGGTGCCTTGTCAGTGTCTTGGAAGCATCAACACAAATACAACTTTTAAACCATGAAAATGTGATAATTTTCATGTATTCTGAGATGGTGTTACTATTTCTTTGTTAAAATATAGGTGGGATCTAGTAAATGACATCCGAATGTGGAGTGGGTGACCAGGGCCTTCTAAAACATATGTGTGAGGCATGTGAAGTACACACTTCAGGTGGATACACCTTGTACTAGCAGCACATTAGAGAACTGGTCCTGTGTTCACCTGCTAAATAATTTCCTCCCTGTTCAAAGGTCTATCAAAGCTTATCTGCTTATTTTCTTTAATGGATATAAATGCTTTCATTTTTAGGAACTGCATATATTCATGGAATGGAACATGCCACGGGAAACTATATAGTTATTATGGATGCTGATCTCTCACACCATGTAAGTGGGATTTTTTTTTTTTTAGCTGTTTATAATAGTTTCAGCCTGTTTCACTGACTGTTTATTCTTTCTAAATTTCAGCCAAAATTTATTCCTGAATTCATTAGGTAGGTATTATTTCTAATATTTAAAAGAATTAGATTGAAATCATTTATCTTATTTTGAAATTGGACTATTTTCATTTTTCATGAATTCAAAATGTACCTGTTATTTTAAGTTTACTTTTAAAATGTAACCACCATATAGTTTTGAGACTCAAAAATGTATATATGTGTCTGAATGATATAGTTTAGGAGCCCTGAGAGATGAATGAAAGATAATTCCTCTATTATCTAACTTCTTTTAGAGCACAGAGAAAGATTACAGGTGGCTTCCCATGAAATGGAAAGAGCCTTGAGTCATGGGAGTGGGACACCATGAGCAAATGGGGTGCACTCTGGGAGTGCCTGGGTAGATGTGATTCATTCCCCACGTTAGCAGAGAAAGTAGCATGATTGTCTGTAGATAGTAAAAGGTATTTTATTTGCTACACTTTTCTAATAAAAACTCTGAAATAGAAATAGAAGGAAACTACTAAGCATGATTAAAATGACAGTCCTAATGCAAATGTGCTGAATAGTGAAATACTGAACCACTTCTAATACCTTCAGGCAGATGGGTAGGCCCGTTCACAGTGAGCACAGATCTAGGTAGTGCAGTAAGATGAGAGTGTAGTTAAATATTGGTAAAGGATACAAATTGTATTTAATTGCAAGTGATATAATTATATTCTTAGAAAACCCAGGAGACCACAGAACCTCTGTGAATAAACCTCTGACATGACAGTGAGATCGTGTCACTCCCCTGTTTAGAGTCCTTCACGGAGTTCCCCTTAACACCTGGGGAGAACATCCCTCTTCCATCCAGCTTCTGTGTGAAGGCTCCTGCCTCCCTCTCTGACTGATCTCGTGCCGCTTCCCCTGCTCTCCAGACCACGGGCCTGGACCTCTCGTGTCTTGGTTCTACAGAGCTGAAAAGTGGTCTCGCTGCACCTTAATGACCAACCACTGCTCACCCTTTGATCTCTATATGAAGTTACTTAGACTTTCTGCTTAGCTCTCTAATACTCAAAGCTTCCTTTGACCTGATAAGGAAATGGAACTCTGAACAGATTTTCTATTCCATTTTGGGTGAAAGACACAAACTAGCTACGTGTAGACAAAATTCAAATGGCTAATAAACTTAAGAGAAAATATTCACCATAGGATGCAAAGAAAGGCCTAATAAAATAGCTATTACCATTAGTTTGTCAAAATTTTAAACTTTTAGAGCTAATAAAAACTTTTAGAGCTATAAAAACTAATAAGGTTTTAAAAAATGGACACACTCGGAGTATTGCTGGACACAGTATGAGTTGCTGTGACTTGTGGAAAATGATTTCTGCAGTGTCTGTTAGAATTTGAATATGAATACACTTTGGGTGATTTTAGTATATTGCATTTTGGAGAGTCTGAAACACCATGGTGTACATTGTAAGAATGTTTATGGTGTTATTTATTGTGGTTTTTTGGTCACTGGGGATAGGGAACTGCCCTGAAAATAGTCAAAGATGTCTGACTTGAATGGTTTGAGCTATTTTTGTGGCTTTTAAAAAGAAGAGGAGAGCTTTCTGTTGGCCTGTGGAGATGACTGTGTTCTGTGATGTATGTTATTAACTGACAAAAGAGCAAGTGGACTTTTTTGCATTCTATCTTTGTAAATGTAACCAAGACCTGGGGGAGGGGGTGTCGGGGTGTCTTTGATTATTTTTTATATGCAAAGAGAAAGATCTAGAGGAATATCAGGCTCTTTTAGCATTTGTTTACTTTTGGTGGGGACGGAGGCATGGGGGCATGAACAGAATGGAAGGCCTGGGAAAATTTATAATTTTACTAACACTTTCAAGGGTAGTTTATATGGTGCAGCCGGCTAATAGTACTGTATTATAGTTTTCTTTCACTAAAAGAAAAATGGTCAGGTTTGAAGTCCCCATTCTGAAAGGTCTTTCAGTAAATAATTCATCTGTTTCCTTAGCATTTTGTTTTTCCTCTGTTTCTATTAAAAGTTCTGTTTGTGTAGCTTATGAAAATACCTATTGAGCTCAGTAGCTTTTTCTCATTGACTTTTTTTTCCCCTACAGGAAGCAAAAAGAAGGTAATTTTGATATTGTCTCTGGAACTCGCTATAAGGGAAATGGTGGTGTATATGGCTGGGATTTGAAAAGAAAAATAATCAGGTATATACATGTACTGTAATTTCTCTCTTAATGTAACTACTAGAAATATAGTATTGATTAAATTACACGCTGCCTTGGTTTGTTCCAGTAAGTATTCCCAGGTAGCTTCTTACCTACACTTTTTCCTTTGCTTAGAGTATTTTATTTTGGACATTTTTCAGCTATACAAACCTTTGAACATTTTGGAAATGGTCTGGTTTAGCAAAAGTTATTCTACTGAACCTTCAGTTTTGATTTGAGTGAGTTCATCTATATTTGGGGGCTGAATAGGTAGGGTTCCCCCCCATGTTTGTATTTTTATTACTTTAAGTAAATAAATATGATGCCAACTTTTACTAAGCAACATGCAGTAATAGGACCCTAGAGTCAGACACACCTGGGCTAAGATCCTCTTTGTCATTTACTTCCAATTTTACCTTTTCTGACCTTTACCTCCCTCATCTTTAGAGGGAAACAAAACCTACGGTTCCAATTTTCTATTACTGTCTTAACAGACCATCCCAAAGTTCAGTGACTTAAAATAACTATCATTTCTCACGACTCGGTGGATTGGCAGTTGGCGTCTCTGCAGGCTTTGCCTGGGGTTGTTCACATAGCTCCCTCCACTGAGGGTCAGTTGTGCTGGCTGGTCCAGTTGTAACATCTGGCAGTTGGTGCTGGTTGCTGGCTAAGGGGTCTCAGTTTTATGCAGGGCTCTCATCTCCAGGAGGCTGGAGCAGCTTCTTCACCAGGCATCCTCAGGCCACGTCCAAGACTGCAGCAGTAGAAGCTGCAAGACCCCTGAATGCTGGGCTCTGGGGTTCACACAGGGTCAGTTTTTTTGTCAGCATTTCATGAACAAGAGATGGAGCAGGAGGAATCTCAATTCTGCCTCTACTGGAATCTAGGGACTGTCATTTAGAACATTTAAGAATCTTAATGTAAGATAGAACTGGATAAGACAGTGCTTTTCAGTCCTGCTAAATACTGGCATCACGTAGGGAGAAAATCATACACAACTGCACCTACTTGTCATCCTTTCCCCACACACTGCAGACCATTTGATGAGAATCTCCAAAAGTAGGCCAAAGGCTTCAGCGCTTTTCACACACTTCCCAGATAAATGTTGTGCAGCCAGTGTCGATCTCTAAAGGCACTCTGAATTTGGTCATTTACCTATTATTTAAAATTAAGGACTCCCAATCAGAGATAAATTACAACCTTTTTTTTTTTTTTTGGTACTGGGGATTGAACCCAGAGGCACTCCACCACTGAGCCACATCCCCAGCCCTATTTTTGTATTTTATTTAGAGACAGAGTCTCACTGAGTTGTTTAGTACAACCTTTTATTATACCTGTTACTAGTTGTTAATGTCTGCTGCAATGTCTTGGAGGAGTATAAACTTTAGATCTTATTAGTATGGTACATATCGTTACATTGTGTGCATATTCGAATATTTAACAACAAATCACACCATTATGTTCTATAATGCACCAGTAAAAAATGTGGAAAACAAAAACCTCAAGACTGAGTGGCTCTTACAACATTGTAATTAAAAGACCCCAAGTAATAAAAATACATATTGCCTAGCATGGTGGCACACACCTGTATTCCTGGCTACTTGGGAACTAAGGCAAGAGGATCGTTTGAGTTTAGCCTGGGCAACATGTAAGACCCTCTCAAAAATAACTATCTTGCGAAGATGTACAAAAGCATATATATACATACACATATTCCTTTGCTTATACCCATTTGGGAAAGGGGGTAAACTATAACCTGTAATATTTTTATAGGTATTAGAAACAAATTGAAGGAAACATGTTTTTGTTAGCCATCATCTTACCCTAACCTTGGTGATTTGTATACCAACAATCTTAGCGAGGGAGGCTTGGACTTTGGAGAAAAACCTTTCGCTTCAGACTGTCCCAGAGAACTTTTTCGGAATCTGTATATGCTAAAATAGATGCAAAACAAAAGTCACTTTCTTTAGCCACTTGACATGTTTTGAAATGTTAATAATAGCTATTAATCACTATTATCTTAATGATGGTACTGTTGTATTTCAAATAGTTACTTTGAAGTCATTTTTATGGACTGAGTGTGTTTCACCAAAGTTCCCCTGTTGAATCCAGAGTCCTCAGTGTGTTGGTATTTGGAGAAAAAGCCTTTGGGAAATAGTTTGGAAGGTATCTAGAGGGTAAGCTCCATGGTGGGATTGGTGCCTTCATAAGAGGCCAGAGAGCCTGCTTTCCTTCACCTGTGTGAGGACACAGCCAACACCTTGATCTTGGACTTCCCAGCCTCCAACACTGAGAAATGAATTGCCATTGTTTAAGCCACCCTAGTTTAAGGCATTTTGTTAAAGTGGCAGATTTAAGGCTCAGGAGGTACATCTGTTTCCAGAGATCATTAACAGCCAACATTCTCTGTACCTACATACCTTCTTTAAATAAAAGTACCATTTTGATACAGACGCAAGTGAAAATTCAGTCTCTATGCTGATTGGAATCTGAAAAGGAAACCCCTTACCAGATCCCTTTTTCCACCTGAGAAATTCCTTATCTCATCCCTGATCTCTTTTTTTTATCTGACATTTATAATTCTAAGTAATGACCATTGGTAAATATCAGTTCTATCTTCTGTTTTTGTTCTTTGCTAAAGTTTGAAAGGATGGTTGCTTTGTGGGTCTTAAGTTCCCTTTCAAAGAATAAGAGTCCCTATTTTCTGAAAAAATGAGTATCAGGTCTCATTTCACTAAAAATTTCTCTTTGTTGTGGAGAATTAACATTTTTGTGGAATTAATGCTGCATTTATGAAATTAGAATTGTTAGCACTGTGCATCTGGATATGTCTCTCTTGTTTTCCAGTTGTATTTGTATTTAATAAAGAATCTAATTGTTTTATTTGGCAGCCGTGGGGCCAATTTCATAACTCAGGTTTTGCTGAGACCAGGGGCATCTGATTTAACTGGAAGTTTCAGGTACAGTGAAAATTTCTAGTATTTATGACTTCTTGCCTGAATTTCTTGCATTACAATGGCTATTATAAAGAAATACTGTACATTCTGCCCTGTTTCTGTCCTGGAATGCTAGAAGGACAGGCTGAAATTCCTTAGAAGCTGCTTGTGAAGACTAAGTATCTCTGAAGGGGAAATACTGTACCTTTTCTTTAAAAGTTGAGAACAGGGCTTAGGTCAGTGTGGTGCTTACCTTAGTATTAGGCTCAGTTACTCGTGTCGAACATTGCTGTGGAGCTGCGGGAATATGCTCCAGAGAACAGCACGAATTCCAGTCATTTTCTACAGGTTTATGAGTATTTACAGTGTTGCCTGCAGAGAAAAACTTAAAATCTTTACCATTTATATACAGCTTTTAGTTTCCTTTTCTCCATATAGATTTGGGGGTAATGAGGTGGGAGTGCTGGGGATCAAGCCCAGGGACTCAGGCATGCTAGGCAAGCAGTCTGCCACGGAGCTACTCCCCAGGCATAGATATACACATGCATGCACATATACACATGCATGCACATATACACATGCATGCACATATACACATATACACATGCATGCACATATACACATGCATGCACA
>JAJEJO010005013.1:495483-513079 GCA_020662805.1 Glaucomys volans | reverse complement strand
CCCGGCCCGGCCCTGCCCTGCCCTCCCTGCCCCGCCGCCCGCCGCGGCGCGGGGCGCATTGTGCTCGCACTGCCACCGTCCACGCACACACGCGCTCCTTTGCATACTCCGCGGCCGGCGGGCCGCCAGTCCTGGCGCGGGCCGCTACCCGGCTCTGCTCGGGGGTCCAGGCGCCTCCTCCTGCAGCCCGACCCCCTTCTCCGCCCCGCGAGCCCGCCGAGGCCGGCAGCCAGCCTGGCCACCCGGGGCTTTTGCAGCTAATGGCATCTCCCCGCACCCCGCCCCCAGCCAGAACCCTGCTTCTCCCATCCCGGGAACTAATCCCTTCCGCCCCTCCCCCAAACGAGCCCCCCACGCACACCCCAGTGCCTGGAACGAGCCTTCTGCCAGGTCTGCCCACCCTTAGCTGGGGGAGGGGGGAGTCGGTTGGGGGGCGGGGAGCATGCATGGCATGGAGTGAAAGTCTCTGCCTCCCCAACATGCCAGCTTCCCTCCAGTCCCGACTACAGTCCTCCACCACCCCCTTCCTCAATCTCAGCCGCCTGGTCAGCACGGCCTCTTAGGAGCTTTCTGAGCCCCAACTTTGCAGTAAGATGGCAGAAAAAGCAAATCCAGAAAGCTGCGAAAAGATTTTTTTTTTCTTTCAATGCAATGAATGGGAAGTTTTTTGAGCACCCTCTGTTTTCCTCTGTTTTCCTCTGGGCTGCCTGCCTGCCCCCCACCCCCCACCCTAGATGTCTTGTCTGCTGGAAAAGGCGCGATTGCTTCTCTTCCTCTTCTGTCCAAGATCGGGCTCTGAAGTCTAATATCCTTTTTAGCCACATACACACACGCCCACACTAGGTCTTCTGAATGTTCTTGCATTCACCAGTTTCTCTGGACAGTTCTTGCCATAACCCCATTTCACAGACAAAGGCTTAGGAGGGAAAAAGAACCAAACTGTTTCCTGTTTGCCATTTTAATGCTGTCCATCCCCTCACACCCAGTACCCATCCCTGATGCTTCTTGTGCCTGTGTCTTGTACCTTCAAATGGGGAGGGAAGGGGGAAAATCTCTTGGTTAGCTTGATACAGTTTCTTTATAAATCTGCATTGTTGCTTCTGGTTTATGGCCATGAAGAAAATACCAGCCCCCACCCAAAATGCACCGCAGCCAAGTCGGCTAAAGGCGATGAGTGTTGGAGTCAGTAGGGGGCGCATTCTCTGCACTGGGTAAGGCTGCAGAGGGGGGAAGGGCCCCAGAGCTAGAACAGGATGTGCTTCACAGCGCCTTCTACAGACCATGGGAAAATGGGCCCAGCAAGACACACAATTTGCACTCTTAGTTGGTGAGCTGACAGCAACATGGCGAAGGATTGAGTCAAGAGCAGTGATTTCACTTCTTTTAAGAAATCCACTCTGCATTTTGAAAGTTTTCTCTTTACTTTTTCAAAACTATTGACCCTCAGAGGATCCATACTTGTTCTTGATGAATCACCTTGGCACATCCTTGGGTCATAGATTCCCTTTTTCTGGGATTCTGGAATACTCCCTTTTAAAATATCTTTCCAGGGTCAGATGGTAAAGGGGAAAATGTTTTAAACCTGAGAGGAACAAGTTTGGGGCATTGCTGGTTAGTTCAAATCCTGGTAGTCCAAATCTTTCCAACTCTTTGAGAGTTAAAGATCATCCTTGAGGGATGTTAGGGTTTTGTGGGGTGTTAATTTTCATAAGCATGATAGATGGGTGTCATGATTTGCAAAGCTTTGTTGGTAAACATCAAACCCATGTTGAGTTCTTCATTGTTAGACTCAACAGCTGACTGTGAAATTTTGCTTCCTTCCAGCTTCATACTTGTGCTTGCCATGTTATGTCAGTAGCCAACCACCTTTGCAAGTGTTGACACCAGTCTTCTATGAGCACCCCCTTTCTCAGGGTGTGTTGATTTCTATAGATTTTACTCCTCTTGTTATTTCCGTAGGTGTGAGATGCACATTGCGAAACCTAGGCCCCAGCTTTTGCACCATGATGCACAGGGTTGTACTTTTTGTACTGAACTGATAGGTGGCCTAGTGGTTATGCCCTGTACTGCCATTTTGAGGATCTGGACTCCGTTTCCTGCCTTGCTCTTTGGACTTCATTGTCAATTCACACCGGTGGGTATATTCATTTTGGTGGGTGGGAACTGCAGCAACAGGGGAGCCAGAGATTTCTTCCTCCTTGGTCACCACCAAAGCCAACACTTCCAAAATTGCAGCCTAGCCGTGATTCCTCAAGGAATCAGTTACACTTGGTCTCAGTAGTGGGTTTTAAACACTTAAAGTAAGAAATGACGTATGGCTTGTTTAAGAAAATTTTAAAGTTGCTAACATTGTAATCAATTGCATTCTGCATTTTCATGTATGACATTTAAGTTCTTAATTGCTGCTACTTTGATACTCAATCTCCAGAGTCAGTAAGCTTCTAAAAGCCTTAAAGATCTGATGAGATGGACTGGGGCGTGTAGCTCCGGGGTAGATTACTCTCCTAGCTTGCATAAGGCCCTGGGTTCAATCCCCAGTACTGCAAAAACAAACAAACAAAAAGGTTGAGAATATGCCTTTCTATGAACTCCTCCTTTCCACCAAAGCTTGACTGTGGTTGTTGATGCTTCGAACACTTCACGGCAGTGTTACAAGTATCTTACGTAGATGTGCCAAGACACATTTATGGGAAAGCGGTGGGTGTGTTTGATACATAGTTAACCACTTGGTGCTTAAAGGTGAATTTTTCTTTGGATCATTGCTACCAAGTAACGTTTTGGTGAGTGAACAGGAGATGGCTTGGTTCAGGTATTTCTCTGGAAATTACATTGCTTTTGCAAATTTTTAATAATTATAGACTCTAATACTTAATTTAAATGATATTATTTGTAATTGTAAGAGTAGAGTTAGTATTTGTTAAACAGACATAATTTTGACCTGAATTTAGTGTTTGATATACAGTTAACATAAGTTCTTGAAATAAGTAATTTGAAGACAACTTGTTAGAGGTGAAGTTTGTGAAGATACTTTCATTTTATTTAGCAAATTATAAATAAAGTACAGTTGGTAAGTGATATCCTTGGTGGTAATAGTAATTTTCCCCTTACAGGAAAACTTGTAATGAGGGCTTAGCATATATTCTACTGAGTTTCAAAGCTATCCTGGTATTTAAGCTCATAAATTAAAAAGTAGAACAGTTGGGCTTGAAAGCTGGAATTGACAGTAGGTAAACTGAAGGTTCACTAAAGTACAATATATAGCCTCAGTTAACTAGAATGGGGAAATGGATGTTGCATGTAATTGAATTTTAAGTTAAAATTTCTTCTTTATCTTCACCTATACTGAAAAATTTCCTGACTCCTGACTATAGAGTCTGCTGAATATTGACACCAACCAAATCTTTAGTTTTTGGGTTTTATAGCCCCTATAATAGAACATATAGTCAATCGGGCTGTGAATCTCTAATGACTTCTGGTCCTGCCAATCCTAGAAGTTATTGATTTTTAAACATATCCACTATGACTTTGCTGTGTTTAAATTTCTTTTTCTCTTTAAGCCAGAGTGCAGGAAAAGTTCTAGTACTATTTAGATTAACTAAAACTTCACAGTGTTGAATGAATTGTTTCAGTGCCACTTCCAAGTCACTAAGCAGACTTTTATCAAGTGAAAATGGCTGCTTGATTTTCATTGTAACATACTTACATTTATTGTTTGTTTGATTACTAGAATCTTAGGTATGTAAGGTATGCTACATACGAAATTGTTGCCTCCTTTGGAGCTAACAAATTTTGAAAATATCTGTTAAAAATAATTCTTTGTATTTAGAAAATCAAAACATTCAGAAATATTGATTTATTAAATGATACGCACTGTCTACATATTTAGTTGTGAAAATTGTAATTTAATAGGAAGACAGGGCTGTTTTGTTTTAAAGGAGAAAGTAAGGGCTAATTATGGTAGAAAAGGGAAGAAGAGAAAAACTTTGGGATTTAAGTGTACTTTTTCTTGTGAAAATCATGAGTAATATATAGCATGAGAGACCCTGGTAGGAGGGGTCCGGTAATTGAGGGAGTTGTGTGCACATGTGTAGACGTACATACACAGGGCAGCTGGGGTTTAGAGTTGGAAGTGATTGTCATGTTATTATGTAGAACTGACATGTTGGGAAGGTCATTTGGGGATAATACATTTACATGTAGAGGTAAAACAGTTAAACTTGATTTTTTTTAACTATTTAAATCTTAGTGGAATAAGCATTTATAAATGATATGATCATGAACAAAAATGAAATTTTTATTTTTTAACATGAGAATCTAATTTGTGGTTTTCACCAAAGTGCCCATGACTGTTGTGCAATAAGCTGCTTAATCAACCTGAACTTGCAGAGAACTTTAAAGGAATGTCATAAAGCCTGTTATGTCTTACGGAAGGAGTGAAATGCCTCCGTGAGAGTTGGACTTTCATATACTTGCCTGAGAGGCACCTACCTGAGGGCACACACCCCTGTGTGTGTGATTTAATAACAACTAGATTCAGAGCGCTCGGCATGTTATTAGTGTTACATAAACTTACACGGTTTTCTCCCCCTGATTTTGTGATAACTGTGGCATAACCCTGGAGCTGTTGCTCTGTTTTGCTGGGGTGCATTGCTGTCAGTTACACTTTTTATGTTGTTAGTTTGGAAACTTGGTGTGTCTGAAGCCAAAGCCAAGCCCCACACTGAATTGATGAACTGAACTGATACTTGAATGTAAAAGTGCTTCTTGTTTATACAAGGGCCTGTTCCACCCTGATCCTTGAGACCCTTTGTAAGACAAGCCATCCATGATTTGCCCAGCCTGTGTTGCCGATGTGACCTCATGGTTTTTGTTGTTTGCCTGTCCTGTTAATTAGAAAGTGAGAGGGAAGGATGATTGTGTTCCCATAGTTTCTCGGTGTTTAGTACTCATTACACCTTCATTTTGTTGTGATTGACCTTTGCTGTGTGCCAGTTTAAAACTAGCTTTAGTGAGAATCCATACTCTGCTTCACTGGAAGGAAAATTATCTTCTCACATATTATCCTGTTTCTCAAATTGGGAATTTATCTATCAGTTTGATTATGTAGGGATATACAAACGTGTGTGTGCATGCGCGTGGGTGTTTGTGTGTTGCAAGTGACAATTTGGGAATGCTCATTTTTTTTTATTTTCAGTGGAAAATAAGAACTCTTGTTAGTGTTTCATTTTTGGGTTCCCTCATCTCAGTGTGTAAATTCACTGTCCTCTCATTGAGTTCTTGAGAGGTACTCCCTAGCTTCTTCGGGATTATTGATTTCAGCAGCATTCCAGAAATAAAGGTTTGGAGAATAAGAAGAGAACATGGAAGACTGGATGGTTTTCCAAAGGGAAGGCTTTCCTGAACAAATAGCAACTGTTAAGGTTTAATATTCAACTTGAAAACGTGTGTAGTCTAAAAGAGACTCATACGTTATTTGATCAGCCTTTAGAATTAAAAGTAAACCTCTGCACATTCCAGTACTTTCTCCAGGAAGGGTATAGATTTGTAATTGAGTCACTTAGCTGTGGGTTGTTGGTTTATGTGTCTTTTCTCATGTGATTTTAATAAGCATGAGTCTGTTAAGTGTAAGGCCCCATTGCTGGCCTTTATGGTATTATAAAGTAATATTGGTAGTTTGCCAGTTTTATTTTCTAAGCACTATATAAACCATTCTCAATTCAATTCTCTCATTACTGTCCTTGTTTGACAAGTAGGGAAATCAAGGCACCATCACATACAGTGATGAAGTGAGCCACAGAGATGTCTGGCTCGCTCCCAGGCCTGTGCCTAGAACACAGGCCTTTGTGCTGACCCTTTGAGCTGTCTGGCTAATGAAGACAAATGAAGGCAAATGCTTTATATTTTTATTGTGCTGTTTTGTGCTTATATGTCAACTTACACTCAAGGATTCCAAGTGGCAAAGAAGCTGGTCACCCCCCAAAATGAAGTATGGGTGTAAAGTGTGCAGTGGCATTTAGTTGAAGTAACTCCCGTCTGGTTTGAGGTTCCCCTGTGTAAGGCTGTTGAGAAGCCTAGCTATGGCCCCCTTGCCTGCCTTAGCGTCTTTATTAAAGCAGTCTCACTCCTGGCCTCGGAGCTCGGGGCTCTTCTTATATAATTGCTGGCTTTCCCTCCCCCAACCCCTCTCTCAACCTCTCATTCAACCCCCTGTGTTCCAGTTAGGAGCCTGTGGAAACCTGTGCTTTAAAATCTATGAAGCTCTCTCCCTTTATGGTGAGAGCTGGTGACTTAATTGAGAACCTTGGAAGTGGTCTCTTTTTAAAACCTGTCATATCTGAAGAAACTTCTGTCTACTGAAAACAGGGAAGAATTACTAAAATTTTACATTGGAATTGTAAATTTAAGTTGACAAAATTCTTGTTCTTGTGAAGAGGTGAACTGAACCTGAGAGCATCCTGATATAAAGTGTACTCAAAATTTTGGTTCAGTGGGGCTGCGGTTGAAGCTCAGTGGTAGAGCACTTGCCTAGTTTGTGTGAGGTACTGGGTTGGATCCTCAGCCCCATGTAGAAGTAAATAATTAAAAAAAATTTTTTTTTGATTCAAGGTCAGTTACACTTTAAAATGGCAATAAGAAGCATACTCCAGGGAACGTGTGAAGGTTGAGCCATCAAGTGGCAAAACCTCCTTGCAAAAATTATGACATTTGCTGGTAAATGGATGGAACTGTAGGCTATCTTGCTAAGTGAAATAAGCCAGTCCCAAAAAGCAAAGGCCGAATGTTCTCACATGGAAGCTCGCCCCAGTAGGGAGTGGAAGGAGGAGGGATGGGAAGAGGAGAGAGGGTGGAATGAATCTGACATAACTTTCCTGTCTACGTACATGAATATGCCACAGTGAATTAATTTTTTAAGAAACTATGAGTAAATGGCAGTAAGATCAATAGAGGGAAGGTGGCAGGGCAGGGAAAGGAACGGGGCAGGAGAGGTGCTGGGCCTGAACTAGAACATGGTGTGTTCCGTGCTTTTATCAGTACGTCAGATGGATTCTCCTGTCGTGTATGACTAGAAGAACCAATTTTAAAAATCACAGATCAGTCAAAATAAAAAACTAAAAATAATTTGAAATCTCATCATAAATCTTTTTTTTTTTTAGTTCACTAGGAATCCACTCTTATTTACTCACTTATTAAAAGGTGCTGTTGGTCACATTGTTTGGTAACCTGCTTTGTTACTCAATGCTGCATAGAGTAAAACTATTAAATATTTTTCAATTTAAAAAATGCTTTTGAAATACTGCCTTTGGTTAAGCCTAAATCTTGGGAGATAATTTAAAAAAACTTGAGAGCGTAGTTTCGAAAAATTACTCTGTGATTCAAGAACAATTAGGAAAATACATTTCCCATTAATTTGGGAAAATTATCTCTCTGTGGTTTTGATAGAACATGAAAAATTTATTACTAGGGAATCAAAATAACTTGTGCCATTTAGATGCAAAGATCTGGCATGTTTCTATAATGATTATAAATGGTGTCCCCTTAGCCCACTTAGGAATTTATTTCCCTTTTTCACATTTATTTTAAGCCAGGTTGTCTGCTTATACTGATAGCAAGTGGCTCTAAGCCGATGAAGTTCTTTCTTAAAGTGGCAGAGTGTTGAAGTCACTCTTGATGCTGCCTTGCTACAATACCTGTTTTACATGAGGTAAATTCAGAAGTATTTCCCATCTCACACTCTCCCCAGATCTAGATGGGTGTGTTAGAAATTGCCTTGTCTTATCCAGGCATGTGACTTACACCTGTAGTCCCAGTAACTCAGGAGGCTGAGGCAGGAGGTTGGCAAGTTTGAGGTCAGCCTCAGTAACTTCGTGAAATTCTGTCTCAAAAAGGGCTGGTGATGTGACTCAGTTGTTAAGTGCCCCTGCATTCATTCCCTGGTACCCCAAAGGAAAAAGAGAAAAAGAAATTGTCTTCAGTCTTTTTTTCCTCTAAACAATGAGGCACCGCCCCCCCCCCCCCCCCCCCACACACGAACCCTTTCTAAAATAAAATTTTGTGTGAATTCAAACCGATGAAGGTTTAAGGAGTCAGACTTCAGGTTGCTCAGGTTTCACCTTTTTCAGATATCATCTGCCCCTCCATCAGTATACACATGTTATATATACTTCCTCAAGAGAATAACCTGAAAAATCACAGTTTTTATTAGTGTGCTAGAAATTCCTGGTGGTCATGGTTAGGATGCTTGTCTGAAATCTAATCAAAGGAACAGGATAAGCAGGGTTGTAATAGCAGCTCTTCCAGTTGTGGGCACTAGTCTTTTAGTATGAATGTCTTTAAAAAAAGGAGTAACTCGTGTTTTAAAAAATAATAAATATGAAAAATCTACATCACACTTTTATGTTTCTAGGTAACTGCAAGTCACTAGGTTTATTTCCAGTAGTTGCTGATGTTCTAGTGCATGAACATTCTAAGTAGCACTGAGCTTGTTAAAGTTAAGAATATGCTAACTAACTTGAATGCCTCCCAGGGATGCATTTAAAGTACTGCAAAAATAAGCCCTACTTTGTGTATGTGTAAATACAAACGCACTGTGACGTATACAGGAACAGGTGTTATGGCCACCCCATCTTATTCTCAGGAATAATAATAGTCCACGTTTTTTGAAAGATTATACCCTGGTATGAACTCAGAATTTTCAAAGTTATTGTTTCAGTGTCTGATCTGGTTTAAGGTAATAATGATTATTGCTTTAAGCATTAACTTGCATCTTCTCATTTAATCTTTCTGACATTTTGAACAGTGGAATAGTGTCCTTCTGGTTTTTTGGGTTTTTTTGGGTTTTTTTAACTTATAGTTGGACTCAGTATCTTTATTTCTTTATTTTAATGTGGTGCTGAGGATCGAACCCTCACACATGCCAGGCAAGTGCTCCACCACTGAGCCACAACTCCGGCCTCTGTCCTTCTGGTTTTACCTAAGGAAACAGACCTGTAGGTTTTAGGATCACAAAGCTAGTAAGTCTCAGAGCATAAACACTTCTTTCCAGTTCTAGGGTAGATTCTTAGTCATAACATCATTTCTAACAAAGAACAACATTATGTGCTGTGTTACCCTGAGTCTTAAGTAAGACTATGAAGTAAAATTTTTTTTTTTACATGTGGCTCATAGATCAAGTAAACTTTTGTCCATGAAAACAGGAATCTTCTTGGAAAACACAAACTTTGACTTAGACTGTAAGGTTCATCCTTGAAAAGGTTCTTTTCCTCCGAACTCTGTCATATGTTAGGCAGTGGTGGTTTCATGGACCTTCCAGATTGAGTAGGTCTAGAATAGGTATAAGCTCCCATGGGTGACTCTGGTGGTTGGCTAAGTTTGGTGTCCCCTTCTCTACTTAATCAGCTGCTCCAGACCTTTCTTAATGGGACCTGCTCTCACAACCAGAGTAATCCTCTTAAAGTGCCATTAAAATCATCACTTCTCGGGGCTGCCTGAGTTCCAGTCCCAGCACCACTATCAAAAAAATCAATCAGTTCCCTCCTTCAGTGCCTGCAGCCTCTCTTCAGATGCCTAACAAGCATGTAGTGAACTGTAGCTCCTTATTTAAGACCTTCTAACTTGAACTGGCCTTTCCAACCTTGTCATCATCACTCAGAAGCTTGACCAGCAGCCATTCTGACTATGCAGTGGTTCCTAGAACTCCTTGGTTTCCTGCCGGTGGCACTGTGCCAGTTTTCTGCAGTGATATTGAACAGGTTCTCAACTTGCTTAGCAGCCCCAACTCAGTAGCTACTTCCACCCTCCGTTGAAGCTTCCTAGCACTTAGTAGGTGACACATCTGATACGTCACCCTTGACTATAGGTGTTTATGGGGCATCACATCTGCATGCCTTTTCTAGGCAGGGACCCCTCATTCATATAGGTGCTAGAGATACAGCTAAAAAAAAACAATGTTTTTGTTTTGTTGTGGAGATTGAATTCAGAGATGCTGTAGCTGGCCCTTTTCAATTTTTGAGACGGGGTCTTACTAAGTTGCTTAGGGCCTCACTAAATTGAGGAAGTTGGCCTCAAACTTGGGATCCTCTTTCCTCAGCCTCCCAAGTAGCTGGGATCACAGGTGGATTCCTCCACACCTGACTAGCCATGTATTTTTCGTGGACCTTCTTGAATAATGGGATGGTATCCTTGTCATGGTGCATATTTTAAAGGTTCTGTTTAGTCCATCAGTTGAGATCAGGAATATTAATCTGCTGAAAAAATGTGTTGTAATTATAACGTACAGATATGAGTACCTTTTTACTTGCTGTACATTTTATAGTTTTAAGTCATGTTTTTCCTAAATCTCTCAAGATCACGAAGATCATCAAGATTTTAATGACTAGCATTAAAATAAAGCTATTAAATCACAATGTGATTGTAAGTTTAATGATTAATAATGTGATGAACCATGCTATTTATTTGCTATTTTATTGTTGGTCTATTAATAAACTACACCAACATGAAGAAAAACAGTTTGCTTAAAGAATCACATTAATTTTTTCTTCATTCTGCTACCTTTCATGAGAATTCCTGTCCCCCAGGGCCTTTTATGCTTTTGTAATTCTACTCTTGTACTCTTGTAACTGAAAGAAACTTAAAGTGATTTTATTTTATTTAGTTGCTTGTTTATTTTTTTGGTACCACCAGTTGAACCCAGGGGCTCCTAACGGCTGAGCTACATCCCCAGCCATTTTATTTTTAATTTTGAGACAGGGTCTCACTAAGTTGATTAGGGCCACAGCCTCTCAAGCTGCTGAAGTTACAGGCATGTGTCACCACACCTGACTGAAACAAGGATATTCTCTGAAGAGTGCTTTTCTGCACTGCCACATACTCAGTGTTGCACAACGGAAGAGCATTGAATGTCTCACTGAAGTGATTCCAGCTGTGTTGAGTCCATCAGTTCAGGCACAGTGAATTAGGACCTTAGTTGCCAAAAGTGATGTGTTAACACTGTTCTGGCTTCTTGAAGTGGAGATTTGCCAAAACAGTGAACTCGGCTAGGTTGACTGGTTGGTTTATTTTTTTGTTTGTTTGTTTGTTTGTTTTAGTACTTAAAAGTTTGGGGGCCACCCAGATTCCATTAATATATCACCACAGAATCACTCATTTAACAGTGTCCAAAATGGTCTGGACATTTGTAAAGGCCTCCGTTCTATGTCCAGGAACTTGTTCTAGTCTGTCCTATTCCAGGGAATCTTAACAAATGCATAATAGTCATAGTTTTGGCAGATACCCATCAATGGTAAATGCCTCTGGTTTTGAACACAAGCTACCCTCCTGCTGTTAAAATTGCAAGCAAACCTTGTCTGTGTCCATAGTCATTGCTGTTGCCTTAAATTTTGTAATAGCTATATTGGTTTTTTTAAAAGTTGTCTTTAATTTTAGTAACAGAAATAACAAACTTTCCTTTATCCATTTTTAAAGTGTACCATTTGGTGGCATTAAGTTGTAGAACTTTTTTGTTATCTTGCAAAACTGAAACTGTACCCACTGACAGTAACTTCACATTCCTCTGTGCCCACAACCCCTAGCAGCAGCCATTCTACTTTGTCTCTGTGGATTGGACTGCTCTTAAGTACCTCATGAGTGGATCATTCTTCTGTGACTGGTTTATTTCACTTAGCACGATGTCTTCAAAGTTCGTCCATGTTTCTGGTAACCACATTTTTTAAAGTAAAATTAATTTTAGTAATATTTAACCCTAATAGACCCAAAGTAGTGTTATTTCAGCATAATCTAAAATTTTTTAAAGTATTTATCAGATATTTATTTTCATAATAAGTCTTAGAAATTCAGAAGGTATTTTATATTTTAAAAGCATATCTCAGCTGGGCATGATGGTGCATGCCTGTAATTCCAGTGACTCTGGAGGCTGAGGCAGGATTACAAATTCAGAGCCAACCTCAGCAACTTAGCAAGGTCTCAAAATAAAAAAGGGTATGGATGGGTTGTAACTCAATGGTAAAGTGACCCTGGGTTCATTAGTATCTTACTGAAAAGCACTATTTTTTAAATAAAAATTAATTTACAAAATTTTTAATCTACTTTGGTTTTTTTACATAAGTAAATACTAAAATACATAGATTCTATTTATTTTGGGAAGGGAAAACAGCTGTTGCTTGGCATGTGTGAGGCTCTGTTCAGTGCCTAGTACTGCCTATATATATGCATATATATGTAGATATAAAAATCTGTAAGGATAAATCATATTAACAATACCTTTTATTAATAATTATTGCTTGTCTTCAGGTAAATTTGTAGAGGTTATGTTCTTTGCCTCATCTGTGTTTTGCATTTTGTTTTCATTGGTTTATTTTTATGTGGTGTTAAGGAGCAAACCCAGTGCCTCGCCCACGCTAGGCAAGCATTCTGCCACTGAGCTACAGCCCCAGGCCTGGTAACAGCTTCACTGTGATACAGTTCAGGGGGTTTTGCTCAGTGGTAGAGCTCCTGCCCTAGCGTGTGTGAGGCCCTGGGTTCAATCCCCAGTGTTGTTTAAAAAAAGAAAGAAAGAGAGAGAGAAGGAAAGAAAGAAAAAAGAAAGAAAAGAAAAAACTACAAAATGGTATTAATTTATATGGTATACAGTGTAACCATTTAAAATGCCCAACTCAGCATATCTGTAATCCCAGCAGCTCGGGAGGCTGAGGCAGGGGGATCATGAGTTCAGAACCAGCCTTGGCAATGGCGAGGCGCTAAGCAATGAGACCCTGTCTCTGTAAATAAAATACAAAATTGGGTTGGGAATGTGACTTAGTGGTTGAGTACCCTTGAGTTCAATCCCTGGTACCTTCAAAAAAAGAAGCACAATTCAGTGGTTTTTAGAGTATCCAGAGATGTCCAGCTATCACCATAGTCAATTTCAGAACATTTTTTATCACCCCAGAAAGAAACCTAGTACTCTTTAGAAAGCAGTCTCCTTCCCAACTCCCCGAGCCATAATCTCCTTTCTGTGTCTACACCTGCACCCATTCGGAACATTTTGTATAAACAGGATCATAAAATATATGACCTTGTGACTGGTTTCATTCACTTAGCAGTTTTCAGGGTTTAGCTTTGCTGAAGCATATATTAATACTTCATTCCTTTTCTTACAGAATCATATCCCATTATATGAACTCATTCTACATCCGTTAATTTTTAAGTTGTTTCTACTTTGGGGGTACTATGACTAATGACTGCTGAGAACATACCTGTACAAGTGTTGTGTGGACGTATGTTCTTATTTTCTAATTCATTTGGAACAAAAACAACTTTATTTGGGAGGAGGTTGGGGTAGTAAGCTCCTGCTAGTAGTACCTCCTTCCAAACGAAGGTAAAGGGTGTCAGAGCCTCTGCAACTTTTAGAAGAGTATGCATACTAAGTGTAAGCAATGGGAAGATGAAAAGACGGACATGCAGGAGACATCTGCTTTTTGAAAAGCTGTCATGTCAAGGATACCAAGGTTGTGGTTTTTCTTTTTCAAAATAGTACCATTATGATTTGGACAGAAAGAGATCCTGCATATGTGACTATCTAGTAGCTGTTGATGTCCAAAGTGATAAGAGCTTTGTAAGACAAGTGTTCGCAGAGCTGAGTTCTTGTTTCCGTTCTTTTCTTGATGTGATGGGATCATCCAGCTGACCTTAGATGTATATCTCATCTGATCTCTCTATCATCACTTGTGCTGTTTAGCTGAGCTATTTAATTCTTTAAGGCCATTTCAACTTGGAGTGTTGAGGTTGTGGTACTTTCAGATGTAAGTACATACAGCATGCTGTTTGTAATGAATCTGCATGGGCAGTGGAGGAGCACTGCACCCTGGACCTGGGTTGTGACTTCAAGACCCAGCTCTCTCAGGGACAAGTAATTGCTGCATCTGCTTGTCTCCTAATCTGCGAAAAAGGAAAATACCAATGAGGCAACCTTTGGGTTTCTTTCAGTGATTCCAAGTACTACTTTTTGATAACAAATTTCAGTTAATATCGTAATGAGGAAAATGAATCTTTTTGCCTTCTTTTTCATTGTAATAGAATGCTTATGCCCCTATAGCTAAGACACTGAAAGACTGGAGATTGTTGAAATAAAAGTGTCAGGCTGGGGTGTGGCTCATTGGTAGAGTGCTTGCCTAGCATGGACAAAGTCATGGATTCCATCCCCAGCTCTGCAAACTGCAAATACAAAGAAGTACCTTCCCCCCCCCCTTACTAGCTGAACCAGCTAACTGAGAAGGGCAGCACAAGTTTTATCGTTGTCATTTAAAGATTTTAGTTGAATGTAGTCATGTGTGAAGTGGCCACTTCAACACACATGTGCATTTCAGGAGCACTAATTTAAAAAATAATAGGTTAATCAAATTATATTATGGGCATGCGCAAATATGTCACAATGAATCTCACTGTTATGTATAATTATAATGCACAGGAAAAAAAAAGCTTAAAAATAATAATGCCCAGAATTCACTTCTTTCATTTGTCCCATCCACATTAACAGTTTATGCAAAGTTCAAGGGAAATTGACAAACAGGAGACCTTCCATTGGAGAATGACCTGTAAGATCACAGGAGTGATGAAGAGAATTGAGCATGGTTAGCTGGTAGAAGGGGGAAGAATTGGAAGAGCAGAAAGGAATGTCTTAAAACTTTGAAAGGCTGTCAAGTGACAAGGGAATTGGTCTTCTACAGCTGAATTGAGACAATTACAGGTCATAAAACTCTGTAAAAAGTAAACTTTGAGTAGAGCTGTCCAAAGTGAAATGAGTTGCTGAGTGAGAAGAGTGTTCCACTTACAGTGATCAGAGAGTCAGTGGCTCTTTGGAGCACGGTTGCTGGTAAGGGATTCACTCCTTGTTTAAGTTGCCAAAAACTCCTATAAATGTTTTTGTATAGGGTGCTGCATTTAGATAAATATCATTTTGCCTTGCATAAATTTAGTCTCCCTACTCCAGAAAGAATTATAAAAACTTAATTGTAAAGAAATAATTGAGATTTTTAAGATGTGAAGAAAATGGTCTTGCATGTGTGTGTGTAGGCAATTTTGTGTGGTGCTTTATTAATTGAGTATCTTTTATTATCAAACTGGGAGAACAGTACAAGTTCATTGCAGTTCATAATTAAAAAGAGAAGAAAACAGAAATTAGTAATATTTCCTGCCTGCTTCTTGTCTTTATTGATATTCTAATAGGATTATCCTGGTGGTATAATTGATGTTCATTGTTCAGATTTTAGCTTTCAGTACAAATGTGTCATCATTTGCAAATTAGTTTTTCTTAGTCCTCCTGGCTTTCCAGAAAGCCCCCTTTTTTAGTCTCAGCTCTTCTGCACACTTTCCAGTTAGCGTAAGGAAGGAGCAGACTAAACTTTATTTTCTTACTTGTATCTTGCTATATGTCATCATTCTGCTCCTAGGTAGTCAGAAAATGGCCTGTGACTTGACTTTTGGGGATTGGGAGGTGGTGCAAAGGAGACACTGGAGCTGCCATTCTGTGAAGAGCTGCTGGTATCTTGCAAATCATCTGCCTGACGGAGAAGGAGGCGCTCCTGCTGCCCAGGGCTGTGTGTTTTAGAAAAAGCTGGAGTAGGGGATTGCTTTCAGGCTGGATGCAGACTTTCAACCTGGTCCCTCACTAGAGGACTGTTCTAGCAAGGCTGTCTAAGGCTCATTTGTAAAAATACAACTACACACCTTTTTACAGATAGTGTAATTTAAGTGGAGCACTACTGTAGTGACATTCTTAAAGCAAATGTAAGGTGTTTGTGTTTGCTGCTTCAGATGCAAGTCCCAGTAGTCAGGAAAGATGAAGACTTATGGGCTATCGGAAGTTTTACTATGACCACACTTTGACTCAGTGATCAGTGTAGACAGGTATTGGTCATGTTGCCATAGGAAAGAGACTGCATGAATATGCGAATTGTATTTTATTCTGCCTAAATGTTTTCTTGCCCCCTTTTTCTTTCTGTTTTCTTTCATCACCCTTTTTCTTTTCTGGTACTAGGGATTGAACCCAGAGGTGCTTCATCTATAGCCCTTCTTATTTTTTCATTTTGAGAATGAATCTTGCAAAGTTGCCAGAGCTGGCCTTGAACTTGGGATCTTCTTGCCTCAGCCTCCTGAGTAGTTGGGATTACAGGTGTGCGCCATCAGGTCTGCTCTCAAGAGGAAGGAGAAGTGCTGTCGTGGCAGCAGTAAAGTAACTGATGCCTTGATTCTGTCCATAAGAACCTCATTGTAGAGGCCTCCCCTTAGAAGATTGCCAGCATCACTTAGCATTTTAAGGTAGCCCATTGAGGTAAAGAAACTTCGGAAATCTCTGGAACCTCAGTGGGGGTTACAAGATCTTTAGATAGATATTACCTAGTGTCAGCATTAATTGGAGTACTTCATTTTGAGTTTAGCATCAAGGATCTGAGTTTCTTACATATTAATTTGGGTTGCTGGTATTACGAAAATGACAGTTTATATTGTAGTAACTTGAATGTCTTCCTTATGTTCTATTAATTTGGAACATAGAGCTGCCGTTTTTCTTCACGAGTAGTAGCATCATTTCCAACCTTTAAAGCCCTACCACTGTGTTTTTCTTTACAGCTTTAATGTAGAAATTTTAAAAAGACAGCATCACAGTATACACTTATGTTCTGATCCTTCGGGCTTACTGTTGTCTCTCTACCACTTCACATACTGATCAGAATCATTTTATTTATCAAGATTTTTCAGAAAACTATTAAAATTTTGCTTTAGCAGAATTGCCCACTGGGCCCAGAGTCTACATTTCAGTAGACTGTCCTTTGTCATAAATTTGTATCAGTTTCTTGATTTGCCTATTGACTATTTCAAGGAGGTTGAGACTTGGGGGCAAAGTACTTTTCCTTCTCCCTTTAAAATATAACCGTCTCTCTCTACTTTTTTTATCTCTAATTCACCTGAGATTCCTTTGGAAACAAGGGTTCTGCAGCTTTGTGGGGGTTGGTAACTGGGGTTTGAACTCAGAGCTCTCCCTCACTGAGCCACATCCCTAGCCCTATTTTGTATTTTATTTAGAGACAAGGTTAAACTAAGTTGCCTAGCTCCTCGCTCTTGCTGAGGCTGATTTGGAACTTGCAGTCCTCCTGTCTCAGCCTCCTGAGCCACTAGGATTACAGACATGTGCCACCATGCCCAGCAGTTTTGCAGCTTTAAGAAAAGAAAAGTGAACTGGGGTCTAGCTCAGTAGAGCACTGTCTAGCATGCATGGGACCCTGGGTCCCATCCCAGCACTGCAAAAAGGTGGGGGACTGAAAACCACTGATTTGTATTAAGCAGCTTGTGTTTCCGAGTTACCAGAAAGAAGGTAACCATCTTTGTGTGGGTCTCCGCTCGGAGCAGCATTACAGTGAGCAGTTACACTGCGGTCAACGGAAAATTAGACACACTGTTATATTTTCACTGACATGTTAAATAAGCATCACATACTGTTACTAGAAATTCTGGAAACATTAAGAATGCACATTAAAGTAGGAAAATTTATATTCTAGAAAATGCTGTACTAGGTCCTTAATTGAAATAGCTTAAAATGTGATGTGGACAAGTTTAATTTGGAGGCCCC
>JAJEJO010005013.1:465333-495383 GCA_020662805.1 Glaucomys volans | reverse complement strand
GGGGAAGGGTTTACAGGTGAATTTTATTTTTTTGTTGTTTTGTCAAACTTTCTGGGTAGCACAAAGGTAAATACTTTTTCTGCTTTTCTTTTCTCAAAATAGGACTAAATGGTGTCATCCTGATCCTGGTAGCTTTGCAGAGAGACTACCGTAGACAGACCCCAGTGGCTTGTGTTGTGTCCTGCAGATTTATCCTAAGCTCCCAAATTGGCACTGTCGTTTGTTGGGTTCTCCTCCATTGAACCTGAGCACAGACTAACTGGACAAGAGCTTTTGGCAGAGCAGTTGTTGCATAAATTATCGTCAGTAGGTTTGTCAGCAGCCTCGTTGCTCGGTTATTAATGGTGTTTTATCATGTTTCCCCTGTTGAGATTTGGCCTACAGATAGATTATTTCCTTTTGTGCCAGCTCTCTCTACCTTTATTTACCTGTTAGGTACTTGAACTAGAGTGCTTTTTACTTTGGATATTTGGAGGGGTCAGGGGAGGTTGGGGCATAGGTATTACCTATGTGGTTTTAATTTACCCATCACCTTAGGGCCTAGGTGAATCTCAGATCTTCATTTCAGCCAGCTGACCCTTGCTTTCTAAGAAAACACCATGAGTAGGAGGTGGCCTGGATTAGTGCACTTTAATGTTTGGGACATCATCTGTAGGTGTGGGTATAATTCGCCCTGATTGATAGGAAGGAGTGTGGTTAATTCACTCAAAAATGAATTTAAATCATTCTGAAAAACTAGTGGTTTTACTCTAGTTCATCAGCTGGCGTGTGCTTACCAGAAAGCTACTTTCAGTCATAAATAAGACAGCTGCAGCTCTTCACTGTTACTGATAGGGTACTAAACTTTATCCTAAACCACTGAGAATTTAGAAGGTCTTTTGACTCCTTCCATACCTGTTTTTGTTTCAGATTAATGAAATAGGAACAGAGCCATTTTTGAGAATAACTACATCTTTGGACAAACTTTTTTCTACTAGACCCATTTCACAATTTCAGTTATTTTGTATAAAATGCCCCATTTTCCCTCTTGATTACTCACTTCCTCCTCTATGGCCACTGCCCAGTGGGTCTCCCAAGATTTAGGTGGAACAAAGCTTAAACAGAAAGAATGTTTGCTTACATATCTGGAAAGACTGGGGCAGGGCCAGTGAGGGGAGTGCTGTCCTCTAGGCGTCTTTCCCTCCCTCTACCTTCTGTGGGGGCAATCCCCTCTCTGTTAGCATCATTGTGCTGTGTTTGGAGCATATGTTCAACTCTGCTCATTGTCTACAAAAATTAAATACTCTCGTTGGTCGCCCTAGTAATGAGACTTACTGGTCTTGTACATTCTGTTCCAGTGGAGGAGGGAGCTCCTAACTCACAGCACATCTGTGTGATGCAGGGATGATTCCAGGGGGAGTCTGGACAGGCGCATGTGTCTTAACTCTGCTGCCTGAGAGTCTGCTGTTGTACCCCAGGACTCGGCTTCCAGGAGCAATGCATTTTTAAAATAGCAGGCTGTCTGTCATTTACCTCTCTTCTCATCCAAGTGACTGGCAAAGTGTAGGTGCTCCAAAGATGAGTGGTGAACAGTGAATGTAGTTCGATTAAATGGTAGTTTTCATTTTTTAATGCCATGAGCTGAAAGAAAGCTCTTCTCAGGATTAGGATTGGGATAATGATGCTGACTTGGTAAAAATGACCATCCCGATAACCAAGAAGGCTAAAGACGGTGTGTTAGCCATCAAGGGAAAAATACACCTGTTCCTCTGAACTGCTGTCAAAGCTCATCTCTAGGACAGTGATTGGCATTATTGTAAGATGTCTTCATTCCTAAGAGTAATTATTATAAACCTTTTATTAACTCTCTTTACCTTCGGAAGTGGTTTTTAGTCCTTAAAACAAACTTTGATCTCAAAGACAGTTTCTTTCCACCCCTCAGTCACTTGAGTGTGGACCCCTTATCTTAGTCTCTGATTCAGAGGGGTTTTGAGGCTTGTGGTAATTCTTGTAAAAGTTTTTAAACAAAAATCAAACAGGTAACATTAATGAATTCTGGAACCAACTATTGATTTGAACTTAGGTTTCTTAACAGCTAGTAATAGGATGAAAAAATATAGGGCCCTTGTTCTGTTTCACATCGTCTCAAATAATTCTAACAGTGACTGATAGAGTCTGGTGATACTTGAGGAATCATTTGGCTTGTAGTAGGCATAGAACAACTTAAGTTTGTACAAGAAATGGTAACAGTGGCCCTTTGTGGGAGGAGGAGCTCGTGGCTGGAAGATAATGAGAAGGGAACCCTCTTTGTTTATATTCCTATACTAGCAGGACAGAGAATGGGGGGCAGGAAAGCCACTGTTTTTTAAGTTAGCAGTTCCATCTGGAACTTGATAAGGCTGAGAATTGGTTTCAGTGAATGCTTTTCTCTTTGGAATCCAGTTAAACTTTTAGTGCTGTATATGGGATATTTTCAGACTTCTAAGTTTTAGTAACATACAAATTCAAATTTCTAGGAGTTGCTTGTTTTGGTAGTTTCCACTCTCCCCCTTTCCATTTTCCATAGTTTAATATTGATTTTTTGATTAGACTATTACAGGAAGTCACATGATATTGCATTTGGATTAGTCGACTTGAAGTTTACAAATGGTAGTGGTATTATAGCGGAACAGCCTTTATTAATTAGAAGGCCAGATTTGCATTTATTAAATTTTAATTCCTGGTGTTTTGGCATTTGTTTTTGCTGGTTTTGCTCTTAGAGCTACTTTATTCTGCAAAATTGTTTTGGATTTGGAATATAAAATTGATGACAGATTCTTGCCAGACTTTATGGAAGCATTTATGGTCACATTGGAAAACATACAAATCCTCAACTGCCTAAATTTTACTAATTTTATTTTCTTTTTAAACACAAATCTTCGTTTTTAAGGAACTTTGGAAAGTGGATCAAGATTTCTGATTAATGTATTAGGACAGTCGAACAATTTTTAATTCCCTTATATATAGGCTTTAGTTTTTTCCAAAGGATGCCCTCAGTCAGCCTACAGCAGTCGCCCATTTCTTTTCCCGTCTTGGCGTTCATTCAGTGGCCATAGTGAGTGCCTTTGTCCAGGTGTGTTGCCAGCCCAGGAGCGAGTCACACAGCTGTTAGTGTCTTTCGTTTGGGGAATACACAAAAACTGCAGGACAGTTCCCAAACAACAAAAACCTTTTTTCATTACACAATTGTGTGGTAATCATTCTGAAGTGCTGAGCACATTTCTACTCTCAGAGGTTCAACATCACAAGGAGAAAAGCACTCATACTTGATTTACAAATAATTGGTTGGTATTATTCTCCTAATTCTCAACTTTAAGATCGTCACTGAAAAGGTTTTTTAAAGCCTAATCAGAATTGTGCCAGATTAGACTCAGAAGTCAGTCTATAGCATAAACTATCCTGTCGAAAAACAGAAAACATCTGCCAGGTGTGGTGGCGCATACCTGTAATCCCAGCTATTTGGGAGGTTGAGGCAGGAGAAGTGTGAGTTCTGAGCCAGCCTGGACAGCACTGCAAGGCCCCATCTCAGGTTAAGCCTGTCTGCTTTAAGTATTCAAACTATACCAGATAAGGATACCTACTCACCTTTTTTGTGAGACGGAGCCAGGGTTTGGGAGTCTGTCATCAGTGGATTAGTAAATATTACAAGTTGTACATGTTTTGACTTTGACTTAAATTTTTTTTTCCAATAGAAACTATGTTCCAACTTCCTGTCAACAATCTTGGCAGTTTAAGAAAAGCCCGGAAAACTGTGAAAAAAATACTTAGTGACATTGGGTTGGAATACTGTAAAGAACATATAGAAGTAAGTAGCATGCCGTTTTTTTAATTTTAACGTGACTCCACTTCTGATCCATTACTTTGTGTCAATGGTCAGGATCGCTGAATGTTAGGTGTGATTCTGAATTCTAACCATAGTATTAGCTTCGCCAAAACTCTGAGCGTAACTTGTTCCTTTGTCCCTAAAATGGGCTCTTTGATCTTTGCATTCTGAAGCAAACACAGCTATCATGGAGGGCTGAAGCATGTCAGACAGTGCACTACGTACTTTAAGATTGTCTATGAATTTAATCCTTAAAACAAGCTTTGTGGGGAGAACATAGGAATTCTTATCTCCAATTTACAATAAGAGGAGGGAAGAGCTGAGGATGGGGCAGTAGGACTGGAGCCTGTTCTTACTCTGATAGGCCTGAATGTTCTGGTGACCTTCTGATTGTTGAGGCATGGTTGTTTGGGTGCTTGTCGTCTCTTTCCTTAGGATTTGAGCATTTGTTGGCCCTTTGACCCATCAGAGACTATTTTCTTCCCCTTGTTAACAGTTTGGCCTTTACAAACTGTTTTTCCAGCCTTTTTATTCTGTGAGCTTTATATAGCCCAGTGGGATAGCAAGTACAATGTCTCCTTTTCCAGTTCTCATTGCTCCAAATCTTATGGTTAATTGGTCAAAACCTCTGATTGAAAAGAAATGTTTCAAGCTGTTTTCCCCACTAATGTGTAAGTTCCACCTGGCCAGGGGCCATAACCACTTTGTCTGTTATCCCCAGCACCTACACAGTGCTTGGCATACATGAGGTGCTTGGAACATGTTTGAATAAAATTGGGAGATTAAAAGCAGTTCATTCACAGAACTTTTCTTTTCCTGAGTCCCACTAATAATACTCCAGGGGCATATTGTGGAGACTGAAGCTTCTCAGAAGTGGGCTTCTCTAGTGTGTGGTCCCCAATGGGGAGGTAGCCCCTCTCCAACCCCTCGAGTTCAGGTAGATCAGCCCAGATAGAACAGTCCATTCAACTCTGTACTCCATGGGGTCATCTTCACAAAAATAAATAATGCAACTATTAAGGTACCTTTTCTATCCTGCATTTGATTTGTTCCTCCTGTTACTATATACATTATATACTCTGGAATTTGCATGTACTTGATTTTTCTACCCCAAACCATGAACCATTTAGAAGCAAGGGGAATTTTATCCTGTGGTTTTTTATCTTCCTAGTGTGTTGGGGGGAGAGGGGGCTTTAGTGTTTACAGAAGACTGTAAATTTAACATCACATTGCTTACTATCTTTGAATAGCTTTCTTTCCTCCTTTTTGGGTTTAAAAATCCTGTGTTTTCTTCCTGATTGATCTCCCACTCCCTCCCCCAAAACCCCCCCCCCCCCCAACAGAACCAGAACACTGCACCTGCAGAGCTATTAGTGACATTGCTGCCTTAGGTCCCCTCCAAGTGCTGTCCGTGGTGAGCTGCAGCTCGACTGGCACTATCATGTCACTGGACATTTTTACTTAAGTAGAACTTCCAGCAATTTCATTGGAAGCCTGGCTGACCACTAGAGTAATGTTCTGTAGATATAAAATGTTCAATGCTGTATGCTTTTTTGTAAATCCTAAAAGCTTTATTTTTCCTAATTTGGGTCTTGGGGTTGGTTTTCCTGTGCTTCCTCCCTGACCCTAGCTAGGATTTACATGTAAATGTTAAGTTGATGCCACTATGTTTTTGTAAACCTCTTTCACTGTTTTCTAGGATTTTAAGCAGTTTGAACCTAATGACTTTTATTTGAAAAACACTACATGGGAAGATGTAGGACTGTGGGACCCTTCACTTACAAAAAACCAGGTGAGTAACACAAAAGACTTCCCCAAATGGCAGTACCCTTGGTACACTCGGATTTCGGATCTAGGCCTTTCATAGTAATGTAGTGTTTGTGGCTAACAATCTAACATGGAAGATATCCAAACTGTGTCTTCTACATTTTCCTAAGTGATAGAGAAAAGTAAGAAGAAGTTCTTGTCTTTTTGTCGCTGGACTGAAACTTCCAAGTGAAAGAACAAAAGAACACATTGTTATTAAAAAGTTCTAAGGCCTCTGGGTATAGCAGACTGCCCTTGCAAGTGACGCCTTCTCACCAGCGGTCTGTGTTGTGTCTGTCTGTGTTGCCATCCTTGTTTTCTAGAGAGAGAAAGCCATACTCCTCTTCTATTAAGGTTTTCTTATTTCTCTCTGTTGATGGCACCCAGTCTCTGACAGGGTGGGCTGGGTGACTGTAGTATGTCAGTGACAGACATTTAGCTTCTTGTAAACTGGCATTAAAAACAATAGTAGTGGCCGGGCATGGTGGTGCACGCCTGTTATCCAGGTGGCTCGGGAGGCTGAAGCAGGAGGATCAAGAGTTCAAAGGCAGCCTCAGCAACTTAGGGAGGCCCTAAGCAACTCAGTGAGACTCTGTCTCTAAATAAAATACGAAATAGGGCTGGGGGTGTGGCTCAGTGGTGGAGTGCCCCTGGGTTCAATCCCCAGTACCAAAAAACCAGCAGTGGTGATGCCAGCAAGCACCGGCAGATGAAGGAAGTCGTAAAGGTAGAGGGAGTTGTGGACAGTATTTCTTTATCCACAGGGAGAGTGATTGTCAATTCAGATTGGAATTCTAATTGTGCAGTTGTGATCTGTTCATCTGTTGGAACAAACCTAGCAGGGAATTCATACTTTGAGACTCTAACACAAGATTTTCAAGGTGCTTTTTTCTTACTAGTATCCTGGGGAAAGGCATTAACCATCAGTCTTAGCTTGTAAGAGCTTTCTAGTTGGACACACCATATGTCAGTTTTATGAATCAACATTTCATAGCTTAATACTAGAGAAGGCTTGAGCTTTGAGGAGAACCAGAGAGTTTCATTTTGGTTCAAGCTGCCTCTGGAGAAAAGCAGGTTCTAGGGAGAAACAACCTCTCCTTGAGCGTGTTTCCCTGTCTCCATTCAGGAGCACTGACTGTACAAGTGTTAACAGTCATGATTCTGAAAATTGTTCTGTGATATCAGTGTGTATTCCAACACTATGCTCCTCTCACAGTCTATAGGACATTTTTATTTTTATTTAATTTCTTAATTTGAATCAAAGCAGCTGTTACTTCATTAACCCTTTTAAAGCTACTCTTACTTGAAAAGGAATAGCAAAACTTATAGAAAAAAAGCTGACTTTTCAAGTCTTTAGTTTTTAAAATAAGCACTGAAGTCTGAATACTCCAGTATACTTTGAGAATGATACATCTTTGTCTCCTAAAATTGTCTAATTGCAGGTCTGGGGTTGTGGCTCAGTGGTATTGTTTGCCTAGCATGTGTGAGGCACTGGACTCGAACCTTAGCACCACATTAAAAAAAATAAAGGTATTGTGTCCATCTACAACTAAGAATATTCTTTTTAAAAAAATTCTCTAATTTCATTAAATATGCAGGCCCTGAATTTTACTGTATCATAAATCTGAAGCTCTTAACAGTTTCCTGATCCACAAACTTGAGATTGATTTCATGATTTATTCTTTTTTTGGTACTAGAGATTGAACCCAGGGGTACTTTACCTCTAAGCTACATCCTACATCACTAGTCGTCCTTATTTTTTATTATTTTAAGGTAGAGTCTCACTAAATTGCTGAGGTTGGCCATGAACTTAATCCTTCTGCCTCAGCCTTGTGAGCCTCTGGGATTATACCACTGCACCCAACTCATTGTTATTTTTTTGAAAGAGACCTTTTGTTTTTAATATTTTTTCAGATGTTGACAAATCTTTATTTTATGCATTTATTTATATGTGGTGTTGAGAATCAAACCCAGTGCCTCACACATGCTAGGCAGGCACTCTACCACAACCCCAAACCTTCATCATTATTTCTAACTGTTAAATGTTTATATTGAAGCCATTTGTCCTTAGTTTATCTGAAACCAATAAGTATGACTCTGGTCTTTTCTCAACAGTGAGGAAGAACTCAGTGTTGAGTTTTAAATTTACAGATGGGGACATAAATTAAAATATCTGGTTTAAAATAGCTTTTTCATATGAGTATCTCTTTCATAAATTTATTCTGAAGGAGGAATCAACATGCTGAAATCAGTGCATTAAGAGTTGTTATTTTAAAAGTAGCATTCTGAGAATGTCTTGGTGAGGGGGGCACATAGAAGCTGTTATTGCCTGCCCAAAATGGCATTCTGATTCTAGTTTCTGTTTTCTTTAGGACTATCGGACAAAACCTTTTTGCTGCAGTGCTTGTCCATTTTCCTCAAAATTCTTTTCTGCCTACAAAAGTCATTTCCGGAATGTCCATAGTGAAGACTTTGAAAATAGAATTCTCCTTAATTGCCCCTATTGTACCTTCAATGCAGACAAAAAGACTTTGGAAACACACATTAAAATATTTCATGCTCCAAACGCCAGCGCACCAAGTAGCAGCCTCAGCACTTTCAAAGATAAAAACAAAAACGATGGCCTTAAACCTAAGCAGGCTGACAGTGTAGAGCAAGCTGTTTATTACTGTAAGAAGTGCACTTACCGAGATCCTCTTTATGAAATAGTTAGGAAGCACATTTACAGGGAACATTTTCAGCATGTGGCAGCACCTTACATAGCAAAGGCAGGAGAAAAGTCTCTCAATGGTGCAGTCCCCTTAGGCTCAAGTGCCCGGGAAGAGTGTAGTATTCACTGCAAACGATGCCTTTTCATGCCAAAGTCTTATGAAGCTTTGGTACAACATGTCATCGAAGACCATGAACGCATAGGCTATCAGGTCACTGCCATGATCGGACACACAAATGTGGTGGTTCCCCGATCCAAACCCTTGATGCTAATTGCTCCCAAACCTCAAGAGAAAAAGGGCATGGGACTCCCACCAAGAATTGGTGCCCTTGCTTCTGGAAATGTCCGGTCTTTACCATCACAGCAGATGGTGAATCGACTGTCAATACCAAAGCCTAACTTAAATTCTACAGGAGTCAACATGATGTCCAATGTTCACCTGCAGCAGAATAACTATGGGGTCAAGTCTGTAGGCCAGGGCTATAGCGTTGGTCAGTCAATGAGACTGGGTCTAGGTGGCAATGCACCAGTTTCCATCCCTCAGCAGTCTCAGTCTGTGAAGCAGTTACTCCCAAGTGGAAATGGAAGATCTTACGGGCTTGGGACAGAGCAGAGGTCCCAGGCACCAGCAAGATACTCCCTGCAGGCCTCTAATGCCTCTTCTCTCTCATCAGGCCAGTTAAAGTCTCCTTCCCTCTCCCAGTCACAGGCCTCCAGAGTATTAGGTCAGTCCAGTTCCAAACCTCCTGCAGCTGCCACAGGTCCCCCCCCAGCCAATACTTCCGCAACTCAAAAGTGGAAAATTTGTACAATCTGTAATGAGCTTTTTCCTGAGAATGTCTATAGTGTGCACTTCGAAAAAGAACATAAAGCTGAGAAAGTCCCAGCAGTGGCCAACTACATTATGAAAATACACAATTTTACTAGCAAATGCCTCTACTGTAATCGCTATTTGCCCACAGACACCTTGCTCAACCACATGTTAATTCATGGTCTGTCCTGTCCGTACTGCCGATCAACTTTCAATGACGTGGAAAAGATGGCCGCACACATGCGAATGGTCCACATAGACGAAGAGATGGGACCTAAAACAGATTCTACTTTAAGTTTTGATTTGACGTTACAGCAAGGCAGTCACACTAACATCCATCTCCTGGTAACCACCTACAACCTGAGAGACGCCCCAGCTGAATCTGTTGCTTACCATGCCCAGAATAACCCTCCAGTTCCTCCAAAGCCACAGCCGAAAGTTCAGGAAAAGGCAGACATCCCTGTCAAAAGCTCACCTCAAGCTGCAGTGCCCTATAAGAAAGATGTTGGAAAAACCCTTTGTCCTCTTTGCTTTTCAATCCTAAAAGGACCCATATCTGATGCGCTTGCACATCATTTACGAGAGAGGCACCAGGTCATTCAGACGGTTCATCCAGTGGAGAAAAAACTCACCTACAAATGCATCCACTGCCTGGGTGTGTATACCAGCAACATGACCGCCTCCACCATCACTCTACATCTGGTGCACTGCAGGGGTGTTGGAAAGACCCAGAATGGCCAGGATAAGACAACCGCACCTTCTCGGCTTAATCAGTCTCCAGGCCTGGCACCTGTGAAACGCACCTATGAGCAGATGGAGTTTCCCTTGCTGAAAAAACGGAAGTTAGATGATGATAGTGATTCGCCCAGCTTCTTCGAAGAGAAGCCTGAAGAGCCTGTCGTTTTAGCTTTAGACCCCAAGGGTCATGAGGATGATTCCTATGAAGCCAGAAAAAGCTTTCTAACAAAATATTTCAACAAACAGCCCTACCCCACCAGGAGAGAAATTGAGAAGTTAGCAGCCAGCTTGTGGTTGTGGAAGAGTGACATTGCGTCCCATTTTAGTAACAAACGGAAGAAGTGTGTCCGTGATTGTGAAAAGTACAAGCCTGGGGTGTTGCTGGGCTTTAACATGAAAGAATTAAATAAAGTCAAACATGAGATGGATTTTGATGCAGAGTGGCTGTTTGAAAATCATGATGAGAAGGATTCCAGAGTCAATGCTAGTAAGACTGTTGACAAAAAGCTTAACCTTGGGAAGGAAGATGACAGTTCCTCTGATAGTTTTGAAAATTTAGAAGAAGAGTCCAATAGAAGTGGTAGCCCTTTTGATCCTGTTTTTGAAGTTGAACCTAAAATCCCTAATGATAACCCAGAGGAACATGTACCGAAGATAATTCCTGAGGATGCTTTGGAATCTGATGAGAAGCTAGACCAAAAAGAGGAGGATGGTTCAAAATATGAAACTGTTCATTTGACTGAGGAGCCAGCCAAACTGCTGCAGGGTGCCTCCGACAGCGAGGTGGACCAAGACGACGTCGTGGAGTGGAAGGACGGGGCCTCGCCCTCTGAGAGTGGGCCTGGCTCCCAGCAGTTGTCGGACTTCGAGGATAACACGTGTGAGAAGCCAGGAACCTGGTCTGATGAGTCTTCCCAGAGTGAAGATGCCAGGAGCAGTAAGCCAGCTGCCAAAAAAAAGGCGCCCGCGCCAGGTGACAGAGAGCAACTGAAATGGAAGAACGGTTCCTATGGAAAAGTTGAAGGGTTTTGGCCCAAGGACCAGTCACAGTGGAAAAATGCAGCTGAGAATAATGAGCGCTTATCTAACCCCCAGATTGAGTGGCAGAATAGCACAATTGACAGTGAGGATGGGGAGCAGTTTGACAGCATGACTGACGGAGTGGCCGAGCCGATGCACGGCAGCTTAACCGGAGTTAAACTGAGCAGCCAGCAGGCGTGAGTGCCTGGTGAGGCCTCCCTGGTGACACGCTGCAGCAGCGGGAACTCTTCTTTCAGTCTGACTGCAAAGCTCTTTAACTGGTACCGCCTTGTGAGGACTGGTCAGCAGGCTGTGGGGACACGGGGCCACTGCAGTCCCAGTGGTCATTTTGAAGTCTATGGCACGTTTGTCTGATCTTGGCTTCAGACCTTCTCTGACAGACATGGTGACTAAATGTGAAAAACCCTAAGCTGGTGGCTCACGACGCACACGAGGAAAAGCAGAGGTGTCTCCCGTCTGCCTTTTCAATATTTCTTTCCCTCTGTGAGATGTTTGGTTGGATGTCCTTGAGAAGCGTATCCTGATCCACATGGTAGTGTAGGGCCAACATACAAGCTACCAGTCTAATGTGTATAGTAGACTTTGGGAAATTCAATTTTTTTTTTCATGTATTCATTCTGAATAGTTGAAATGTATATTTGTACAGTCTTTTAGACCAAGTGATGCTCATGATACTGTTATTGTGCGCCCATCATAGATTCGTTTCTTTTCTTAGTGTTCCCTTGCTGTGTAATAAATGCTATATCTAGTTTACCTAGCAAAAGCTTGAACCTGCGCTAGTGTGGACCTTTGGACAGACTTAGTTTTTGCACATAACCTTGTACAATCTTGCAACAGAGGCCAGCCACGTAAGATATATATCTGGACTCTCTTGTATTATAGAATTTTTCTTGTTCTGAATATCCTTGACATTACAGCTGTCAAAAACAAAAACTGGTATTTCAGATCTGTTTCTGAAATCTTTTAAGCTAAAATCACATCAAGAATTGACTTTGCAGCTACTAATTTTGACACCTTTTAGATCTGTATAAAAGTGTGTTGTGTTAAAGCAGCAAACCACTGAGTGCTGCCTTTTGGGTATTTAGTTCTCTCTTTAGTTGGACACCACCCTGGTGTATTCATTTATACCATCTAATATATGACACACTGTTGTAGTATGTATAATTTTGTGATCTTTATTTCCCTTTGTATTCATTTTAAGCATCTAAATAAATTGCTGTATTGTGCTTAATGTACATATTTGCTTTATTATACATGACAGACCTGCGTGTCCATTATCTTGTGCCATTTGATGCTGTGGCGCTCTTTTCATCAGAGACGGAAGCCACACTCAACCAAGGAAACTTGTGGAAAACCAAGATCTGCTGTTTATGGAGAACGCTGTCTCTAGGCACCTGTCACAGCTGGTTTGGGTTGTGGTGGTGTTTTTAACTGCAGAAGTGAAGATGCTTTAGGTCTTCAGTTCCCCTTTTGTTCAGGAGCAGAGCCTGCGTAAGTATGTGAGTGTCACGATGATAGAAGGATGTAAGTAAGAATTGGCGTTACTCTACAAGCAGAATCTTAGTGCCCAGGTAGTTTTCCTTCTGAGGGAATGATGTGTTACTTTTCACCTTGTCATGGGAACAGTTGTGCTTAACAGGCTTTTGACTGTTAATAAGCTTTGGAGAGCCTCATTCAGGGCCTTGGGGTGGAAAGAGCTGGTGTGTTCACTGTGCATATTCCCCAAACCAGCTTGGGCTAAGAGAAGGTAACACGAAGGCAGGATTGGTTCAGCATTTTCAGCCTCGCAACCATGATGGGGTGCTCCAGTCCATACCATGGCGAGTCAGTCACCCCTTGGGGACATCGACCTAAAAAAGTCTGAAGTGGTTGACTTCCATAACTTTCTAACACCCTCTCCAAGAAGGACTCTTTGTCACCTGAGACTAGACTCTACCTAAACGGTTGTTAAACATTTCTCAAAACAATGCAGGCAAAAGTGCAAGAGTGAGCTAGACTGTTGAGGGCTGTGGGGCTCGCAGGAACTCCCAGATGTATTTCACCAGCTATGTTATAAAATCTGTGCAGCCAACATTTGGGGCAGGATATCCCCAAATTAAGATGCTTTAGATTACCAAATCAGAAATAGCAGCTGAATTTAAGCCATCTCATGTTTGTGGGAATCACTCTGCCTAATTTAAACGTGGAAAGAACTGAGCCTGGGTGGGCGTCCTGCATGTGGAACTAGACACTCGTGCAGTGGCACGGGTGTGAGTGGCCCAGGGTCCTCGCTGGTTGGACATGGAACAGATGAGGCTGCTGCTGCTTGCTAAGGGGGGGGGGGGGGCTCTGCCATTCAGAGAAGGGTTTTGGCCACTTAAAAAGTTGGAAATAAATACTCCCAGCTGGAATTGTTGCAGAAGCCCTAAAAGGGTCTTAATAAAAGCCATTTAAAAGAATATTGTGCTGCTGTTTGCTTTTGGAATAATCTGATCATTTATAATACCGCGGCAATCCGCCACCTTGCAATTAGAAAATCTATAACTGTAGGCAGAACAGTTCTGTAGGTTTCTAATTAAAAAAAAAAAAAAATACTATTCCCAGAGAGCTTTGCTTTCTTGCCTTTCAAATTTTTTTTGTAGTGATGAGTTCCAGAGTCAGACTGAGGACCACATTTTCTCTCCCTTTTCAGTACATGGAAGTGTTTTAAACTCCTACCTTTGGTTCTTTGTTACTGAGCGAATAGAGGGAGAAATCTTTCCAACAGCTTTGTCCCCTTAAGATCTGAGTGGAAATGGACTTGACCCTCTTCCTGCCTGTGATTGTGTCCATGTGAACCAAATTGCCTGCCCGTTTACTAAGGTGCCCATTTCACAAATGGGCCAAATAAGCACCAGCTTTTTGGAAACCTCTTAAAGACTGGAATTCCCTTTCTGAAACACTTGACTAGTAGTCACGAAAGCTGCTGTGCTTCCTTCCATCTCAAACTGCCAGCTCCAGTTCCTCAAGAAGAGACCAAAAGTCATTTCCACGTGAGACTGTGCCTCTTGGCAGCATGATGGAAAACCTTTACCTAATGAAACTGAGTAGAACACACTGGGTCAACTTTACAAAGCAAGGTCAGGCACTGGGTGTTGCTCCCACTGCACCCCTCCTCTCTTACCCCTACTGCAGCTCACCAAGATGGTAACAGTTGCAAGATGGCTCACCTAAATGTTGACGTGCACATCTCAACCAGCCAAATCTCAGAAGACCACAAAAGAAAAGGCTGCTCCCACCATTCTGAGGTGACCTTCCAACCTAACAATTACCAACTGATCACCAGGAGGGAGTCTAGAAGAACAGACCAATCTCAGCTGAGACGCTGGATACTACAAGCTTGAAGACAAACCTGCTGGGAGGTTCCCTCAAAATCAAACCCATAGCTGTAACCAGGGACAGCTGCCATTTGGTAATTGCATGCTTCTGCTACACCATCGACTTGCTCCAACTTTAATGCTGGACCATCAAGTGTAATTTGTGCTAGAAATCCCATGATCTGAGTGGGATTGTGCTAAAAATCAATGTCTGAGGTGAAAGTTGCATGTAGTCAATCACCACCTGAAAATCCTCAAGTCCCGCTTTCAAATGCTCCAGGACGAGGGCCCAGCTAGGCAGGTCCACAGTCATTGCCGGGACAGGCTCCGAATGGAGTCAAGGGCAGAATTCCCCACTGTTCTAGTTTCCGTGTGTGTGTGTGTGTGTGTGTGTGTGTGTGTGTGTGTGTGTTTTCCAGAAAAGGTGTTCTTGCTCCTCCCCACTCCAGGCCACCATCTGGCCTTAAGGTGTAAGGAAGGCCCTGTAAACCCCGACTGGTTTTTGCAATAAAATTCTTGCTGAACCTTTAGTATGTTCTCGTTGCTGTGAGTGAAGTGGAATGGACCTCCTGATGACAAATCGGATCCCTTCTGGAAACTGATAAAGCAGCTAGAAATAAAAGGGCTTTTCCAACGTGCTGGCTGCCGTCTCCACCAAGCAGACTGTGGGAGCTGTGTGTGCGAGGCAGCCATCTGGGAGTGTCGGAGCGTGAGGAAGACCCAGCCTTGGATTCTGAGGAGGAAGACAGCTGTGGGACCTGCCTGGGGGCGGGGCAGATGAAGCTGTTGGCATCCCCAGGAGGAAAGCATCTGTCCCCGGTGAGTGGCCTCGAGCAAGGACTGGACCACACCTCTCCTGCCAGGGCAGCTGGGCTGCTAAACCCACGAGCAGCTCAGGACACCCCGAGCCCAAGACTTCAAAGCACTGCTAAAGCTTATGCCTGGGACGAGTTGGCACTGGAGTCCTGGACTCAGCCTCTCTTAGCCCGGCCCCTCCCAGAAGACGGGCCTGCAGAGGAACTAACCCGGTGGGCTTCGGGTGCTGACCTGAAGACTTGAGGAAGGTGCCACCTGGGCAGGAGGCCCGCTACCACAGCCACTGGCGTCCCTACCTCAACGCAGCTCCGTGTTTCCCAAGCCGCCCTTGTCCCCACAGCCACGTCGTCGTTCTGCCACATCAGGCCAGCAGCTGCTCTGCTTTGGGTGTGCTTCATCTCCCCTTTTTAAATGAGGGAAACTCGCTACAAAAGGAAAACCAGCCCAGTTGTCCACTAATGAAGATGTCCAGAAACCCAGTGCAGGCCAGTCATTGGCTCCCCTGAGCTGTGAACTGGAACTTGTACAGAGCAGGGGTCTGGACCCAGCATCACGTGCAACTCCTCGGCTAGATCAGAGTGGCCTTGTCTCGGTGTGACTCCTGTCACCTCCCACATGCTGTTGGCACTGACCTGGGAGTGGACAATCCCAAGCCCAGCTTGGGCTCAGGCTCCAGGTGCTTGTTCGGGGACGTCTGCTTCCTTCAGCAGTGGTTACCCGACTCGCTTCACCCAGCCTCCACCCTTATGTAGATAGTTAGACCCTCACTGCAGGACAGGAAGTTCAGCCCAGACAGCCTCATTAAGGGGACAGGCAGCTGGCTGTCAGTGGCGTCAATGGTGAGCGCTCGGGCTCCTGTCCCCCAACCTACAGAGCCCCATTCATCTTTGGTAGGTGCCAGGTGTCTGGGGGCTTCTCACCCACCACTAGGAGGCCCCTCGGGTATTGAGCAGATCAGAGGACGTTCCTGAACCAGTCTCGAGATGGACTCCAGCCAGAGCTCCTTGGCCAGGCACAGAGCTGCTCTGACACCAGCAGCTGAAGTGGAGTCACTTCAACCCAAACAAGGAACCAGTTCAAACCCAATTCCATGCTACGCTCAGGAAGGTGTGGGAGGGACAGGACACAACTCTGCTTAAAAGGAACCTGTGCCCCGGGAGAGCCCAAGCAGCCCCAGCTGGGAAGGGCGGCTGGCCCTGTGAAGTCTCGCCACTGGAATTCCCTGAAAATGGACTCCTAGCCCTAGCTGCATCTTGAAGTCACCTGGGGGCTCTAGAGCTGCCAGGGTCCCTCCAGAGGACTGACGTCATTGGTCTGGGGTGCTGCCCAGCCGATTCCAACACACAGAGCCACACAGCAGTGCATTGGCACTGGCATCCTCTGCCCTTACACCCCTCATCTGGCTCCAGGAAGATGACTTCCTGTTACATCCACAGCAGAGCGTCTTCTGGAAGACCTGAGAAGGTCCTCCTGGTGGTCAAGATGAGGCAGGCTTTGCTGCTTTGGTTCTTCAGAGGAACCATGTGTTCTTCCTGACCAAACACACGTCCCCTGCATTTTCCCGCTAACTACTCCCCCTACAGGAACCCACCAGACTCGCCCTGTACCAGAAGTCCCAGCAAGCCTCAGACCCACAGACCCACCACCCTCCACCCATCAGCTGACAATTGCCTGTCTGGCTCTCCATGCTTTCCCAGGGAAGTTCTGTGACAGCTGCCTGCCATCAGAATTGCCCTGAAGTGCCCCAGCCCAGGCTGCCTGTGTGCCTGACCAGGGCCAAGAGGGTGCTGCTTGCAAATGGGTAGTGAGATGCTTGCAGCTGCCTGGGCCCACAAAACATGCCCAGGGCCTTTGGAAGCCTGTAAACAGAAATAGGGAAAGGCATCTGCCCAGCCCTTCCTTGAGCCCATTTCACCCTAAGCAGGAGAGCTTTCTTAGGACTGAAGGCTGGATCTGTCAGCTTTTATGCTCACCCACTGAGATGATCAAGTGCTTTGTCCTTTATTAATATGGTGTGTTGCTGGGCACAGTGGTGCACACCTGTAATCCCAGTGAATCAGGAGGCTGAGACAGGAAGATTGTGAGTTCAAAGCCAGCCTCAGCAATTTAGTGAGGCCCTAAGCAACTCAGTGAGACCCTGTCTCTGAATAAAATACGGCTGGGAATGTGGCTCAGTGGTGCCCCTGAGTTCAATCCCCAGTACCAAAAAAAGAAAAAAAATTAATATGGTGTGTTGTGTTTTTCAAATGTTAAACCAACCTTGCATTCCTGGGAAAAATCTACTCAGGCAAGGTGCATAATGCCTTTCTCGGTTGCTGGACTCTGCGGGTATTTTTTGGGCTTTGCGTCTGTTCTGGAGGGGTGTTGCTGTGGCGCTCTCCTGTAGCTCTGATTTGGTTTCTGTTACCCCCAGAACAAGAGCCTGGACCACCCAGTTCTATGATGGGAACCACCCTAGCCCTAGGGATTTGGGAGTTGGGGCATGGAGGTGCCACTAGAGTGCCCATAGCTGGGCTGTAGTGACCATGCAGCTGCCATCCCCCACACAGACACCACCCACAGGCATCCCCTCACCACCCATATCCTGGGAAGAAATCCCCCACGCCTGGAGATCTCTGGTGCTGAGGGTCTCAGCTGGAAGAGCAGCCCCTCAGAGGACCTGAGCCCCGAGCTGCCAGAGACCCCGGGCTGCAGAGGAAGAGGAGCTGCTTATTCATGTGGACTGTCCTGATTTCCAATTGCTGGCAACAGGTTTTAAGTGAATTTTCTGAATAGGTAAATACCAAAATGTAAAGAGAAGCAAGTGGGAAGGATGCCGCTCTCCCCGCCCGCCCCGCCTCTCCAGTTCTCACGTGCCCTGAGAATCTGTGTGTCTGGGTTTGCACAGATGGCAGCACGTTATGTACATCTCTTCACTTGGCTTTCATATCTTGGCAATATTTCCATGCCAACTCATCAAGAACTCCCCATCAGGCCACCTTCACAGCCTCGTGGTATCCACAGGGTACATGCAAAGCCAGCACCGTGCTGAGGAGCATCAGGTCTGCCAGGTCCTGGGCTGCTCAGTGTGGAGTGGAGGCCTCCGCATTCTGTCTATCTCGCTGGGTTCCGAGAGCTGCAGGAACTGGGTCTGGGTACGTTTCCTTTTTTTTTTTTTTTTTTTTTTTTTTTTGAACTCAGGGTCACTTGGCCACTGAGCCACATCCCCAGCCCTATTTTGTATTTTATTTAGAGACAGGGTCTCACTGAGTTGCTTAGCGCCTTGCCCTTGCTGAGGCTGGCTTTGAACCCGAGATCCTCCTGTCTCAGCCTCCTGAGCCTCTGGGATTACAGGCATGCACCGCCAAGCCCTGCACATTTCTTATTTTGATAGGTACTGCGGACTGTTCACAAGGCTGGTGTCCCCAGCAATTGGGGCCTAAGAACGCATGTTTAAAAGTTCATCAACAGTGTCATCAAAGATTTTAACCTTTGCAGCGTTTTTTCAGAAATAATTCTTTTTTTTCTTTTTTTTTTTTCCATTTTGGCAGGGCTGGGAAATGAGCCCGTGGCCGGCCTTTTACATGCTGGGCAAGCACTGTCCCCCTGAGCCACAGCTGCAGGCCACTCTGAGCAGTTCCAGTACTCTCCTACTTTCTGGAACACACTGAGGTTGTCTTTTCATATGTTTAAACACCTTTTGCATTTTCTTTTCTGTGAAATGCCTGTTCATACCCTTTGCCCATTTTTTTCTATTTTTTCTTATTTATCTGTAGGTGCTATTTACATATTAGGGAGATCATTCCTTTGCAACTGAGTTGCAAACATGTTTTCCCAATTTGTTATTTATCTTAAATTTACTTAGGATTTTGTTGTTGGGGAATTTTTTAGTTGAGTTTTCTTTTTGTTTAATAAGCAAAATATTTGATTATATATATATATGTGTGTGTGTGTGTGTGTGTGTGTGTGTGTGTGTATAAAATCAAAATTCCTCTATGGCTTCTGGGTTTTTTATCACTCTCCAGTATATTTGCCTACTTCCTAATTAGCTGCATTTTATACATTCAGCTCCTTGAGCCATTTGGGATTCTGGAACTGTGTCAGCCATGCAGAGTGAGGTGGGGGGCTCCCTTTATTTTTTCCAGATGGTTATCCAGTTTCTTGACGTAAAAACACTTTAAAACAGTTTGGAGCCAACCACACGTCTGTCCCCCAGATACAACCCTGTGGGCTGCCTTCTTGACACCTCTTGCTTGGATAGACAGGAAGTCCACACCCTAGGAAAGTGGCTGACCCAAGAGCCTGGCTCTTGTGAGAATTTGCAGTGACCTTTCTACTGGTCATCCTATACAGGAAGAGCCACAAAAGAAAGAGCCACCTTGTCCCGGGCTGCAGTGACCCTTTCTCTGTGGCGGGGGCCTGTGGAAGTGGGCAGTCAAGGACTCCACTCACCTGACAGTGGACATGGCAGGGGCCTGCCTGAGGGGAAGGGCACTGAGGTACCTGGGTCGGGCGAGGGAGCTCAAGGGACCAGGCTGGGATTCCTGGCAGGGCTCCTGGCCTTCCCTCCCCCAGGTGTCCTTTGGCCATTCAATACTTGGGAAACGGAAAGAGCACCTCCAGATCGTTGGTGGCCTCTTCCCAACAGACTGCTCATGCGACCTCACCCTTCTGCTGGCGAGGAAAGTCCTCAAAGACTCCCAGGAGGCAAACCCAGGAGAACTGTGCATCTTTTAGCAACTCACTCTTCTGCAGCTTGTTCTGTGACATCTGAGGGTAGCCCCAAGCCACTCACTGGTGAGACCTTTGGGTGCCACGGCTCAACAGAAACGGCACAGTCCCCCCGTGAAGCCCACTAACCACGACACAGCCACCCCTCACTGAGGGCCCTTGCCCGACCCTGGGCCAAGCACACACCGCAGCCAACAGGCCTCACCGGAGGCGGCTGTGCTCAGGAAGAGAAGCACCAAGGCCAAGGCCAGGCAGCTGAGCAGTGCAGGAGAGGGAGGCGCTGCCCAGGCAGGACGCCCTCCTGGCCGCAGCCCTGCCGTCGCTGTTGGAGGACTTCTGCTGCCACAGCTTGATAATATGTCAGCCCTTCTAGCGCTCCCAGGTCCCTGGTTCAGGCCCTGGAAGGAGCCAGAAGGCTGGTGTCTCCAGTGGTCAACAGACGCCTGGCCTTCTGGAAATCGGTGTCCTCAACTGCTTGTCTAACCAATCAGCTTCCCCTCCAGTCCATGCTGTCCCTGAGCAGATGGGGCTGCGGAGAGTAGCTGGGCTTCCTTCATTAAAAGCAGTCCCGATGAATACAGCGTGGCCCCGGGGACTAACGACCGGCAGCACCACAGGGCAGCAGGGACAGCTCCCGCAGATCAGGTCAGTGACAGAGCCAGGCGGGAGCCAACACACATGCGCACGCGCCCTCCAGCCTCCATTCAGGTCAGGAGGATGCCTGGCATTTGGGAACACTGGCAGGAATGGGCCCGAAGGGGTTTGGGTGTGAGTGTCGGTCAGGCTGCACAAATGTGTTCGTGTGCGGCACCTATGCTCCTCGTGCTCGGGTGCCCCTTTTTTCTGTGTGTGTGTGTGTGTGTTGAAACTGGGGTGCTTAACCACTGAGCCACATCCCCAGCCGGTTTTATTTTCTACTTAGAGTCTTGCTAATTTGCTGAGGCTGGCCTTGAACTTGTGATCCTCCTGCCTCAGCCTCCCGGGTCTCTAAGATCACAGGCCTGCACCGCTGTGCCTGGCTCAGGAGCCCTTTCTGCAATGTGAGTTACACTTCCATAAAGGGGTGCAAAGACGGCCCCAAGAGAAAAATGGTGACTCTTCCTGAAACACAGGATCCACCTGGATCTTTTAATTCTGGAGAGTTCCCCAACATTGGCACCACCCAGTTCGCTGGTGGCTTTTCCAGTGCTATCTTGTCAGATTCGTTCTTCCCTGAAGTGCTAATCCTGCACTTCAATGGTGAGTGTGTGTGTGTCTGTTCTTGGCTCTGAGAGGAATTCCAGAATGTGGAGGATTAAGACAATAGCAGGAAGCTCCTCTTTAGAAGAAAGGAGAAGAAACACACCTCAGGGGCCTGGGCCTCCGCTGGCCTCTGTTCTGCAGGGGTGACAGGTCCGGCCTGCAGCCTCCCTCAGGCAGAGTCTTACCAAGCAGACTGGATCCGGCCTTGGGGGCGAGGAGCAGGGTAGCTTTCAAGACAGTTCCCGTGGGCTAAAGGACGCTGAGTCCCCTTGTTCCCACAGCTGACCACAGCGAGCTCTCCACACCTTTGCTGGGGGACTGGCGGGTCGGGGCTCAGGGCCTGCAGGCCACCTGCCTGCTGAGCCCCAAGGCTCCCCACCCAGCCTGCCCCACCCGCTGGGCGCCCCGCCCCTTAAAATAGCAGGCAGGAGGCGACACCCTTGCCTCCGGATTGTGAGCCTCTGCCACACCTGGGCCCCACTGCTGCCCCGGACCCCACTGCTGCCCCGGACCCCACGGGAAGAAATGTGAGAACAAATCAACAACAATAAGGGCGGAGGGAACCCCAGCTGCAGACACAGCTTCACGCCCAGCGTCCCCGCGAGAGGACTGCCACGCTCACAAGGCCAGCGGCGCTCAGTGGGGTTGACGCTTTGCCCGGGCGTTCATGGGAAAATGGTCCTCCGTCCTGTACAGCGCGGGCAGCTCAAGCGCCGGGGGCTCTGGCACGGACGGCTTCTGCAAGGACAAAAGGTAGGACACTGTCAGCGACTGGAATCCACTCCCTGGAGACCTGGGGACGCCAGTTATCCTGCAGGGGAGTGTCCCTGCTCTCTGGCAGCACTGCCTGTCACAACCAGAGCCACCGAGGAAGGGGACCCAGTCCACCCCGGGGTGCCCTCTCCGCAGCAGAGTCCACCGTGGGCACGAGATAAGGCTCAGCGGCCTCTCAGGGAAGGACCTCGAGAGCAGGTGCGAGGCCAGGGGCCAGGGCTGCCACTGTGACCACAGGACGCATGGGCCCAAGGGGGAGACGAGACGGCTCCGGGGGCCTGCCTGGCCCACCAGCGAGCCACAGTGGAGACGGCTGCTCCAGCCCCTGCCCCTCTGTGCTGCTGGGCCTCATGCCAGGGCACCAGCCTCTTCGCAAGCGCAGGCCCTTGGGAGGCCCAGGCTCCTGGCGTGTCGGCACAAGCACAGCAGGGAGCGCGTCCCCACTGAGCCGCTTCCCGGCTGGTTGGAGGGACGGGAAAGCCAGGACTGGGGAGGAGCACCCCCACTGGGGTTCTCAGACCCCGACCCTGGAATCTCCTGAGAGTTTCAGGAAGGACTCGGATCCGGGCCTCACACCGGAGCCTGGGGTCACTGGTCTGGGGTGAGGCCTGGGCCCTGGGGGTATCGCGGCTCCCATGATTCTCACATAGAACAAGGCTGACCCCCATGGCTGCAGCTAGCCAGGGAGGACAGGGGAGTCTTCATGGTGACTGGGCTCTGCTCCCCGGGGCCCCAGTTGGTGGGCAGGCAGGTAGGGTCAAGGGGAACAGAGGCAGGAGACCCTCTCGCCACCCTCTCCCTCCCCCAGAGCTCCCGGGGCCATTCTGGCTCCTGGTAACCTGTGCTCCCTCCAGCCTGTAGCTGCAGTGGAGATGCCAGGACAAGGACACAGCCTACCTCGTGGGGACCAATGGCTGTCCCCTCACTGTGCCCCGCACCATGCTGCACCCTTACCTGCCCTCCCACACAGACAGCAGGACAGAGCAGGTGAACCCAGCTCAGGACGCGCCTTGCCCAAGCCACATGCTCCAGGTCCCATCCACTCACCCCATCTCATGAGCACATGGCGAGGCAGAGGCCTGGAGCCAGGAGAGGCGTCAGCTCACCTGGAGGGGCTGGGTTTCCAGAGGCTGAGTCACCTAGGATGTCACCCCGTCTCAGAAATCCAGCAGGAATGAGAGGAAGGGAGTGTGTGGCTCCAGGCCGGGGGAACGGCAGAGGCCAGGGGGACCTGGCAGGGGACTGGGGAGCCAGCTGCTCCTCTAGAGTAGGCCGTGAGCCTAGGCAGGGAGGCAGCCCTACCCAGGCCAGATGTGCAGGCTGCTGGCAGCCTGAGAACCTTATCCCAGGGGCACCAGGGACACTGAAGCTATTAAGCAAGGGTTGGGGGACAACTCGGTGGTAGAAGCTTCCAAGCAAGGTGGTGTGTGTGTGTGTGCGCGTGCATGTATACACTTAGGAAGAACAGAATAGAGAACAGGCAGCAGGGAAAGGGGGAGGCAGCCGCAAGCGTCTCATAAGGTGAGTGTGACCAGGTCCTGCCTCTGAGCCACAGAGCCCTGGACTCGCCGCCACACCGAGCCCTCTCTCTGTCAAGGAAGGGAGCCATGCGAGGATTTCAAAGAAGCTGAGAACACGCCCCGTGTCTCGGGACCTCACGTCCGCCTGCAGCAACAGCTTCCCCCCTGAAACGGCAGGACGAGCCGTCCACCTCGGCCGGGGGTCCGCCTCACAGGAGATAAATAGAACCTCCATCCAGTCAATCCCCAGCCAGCCACGCTTGGCTCGGCCTGCATGAGGGAGACTTGGGGCGCAGGGCGCATCTCCACCTGCCCCTCTCCTCCCAAAACTGCCCTGGCTACCTTCTGCCCCGGTGAGTCAATGGACACAGGTAGCCCTGCGGCACCTGGGGAGGGAGCCCACAAGGGAGGCAGCAGTGGAGACCCCAGTTTGGGGGTATCTGCACCTCTTCTTCCCGGCCGGGCCCTGCCCCGGTGGCTCCCGGGAGATGTAACTGGTGTTCCTCAGCCGGGGACAGAACTTGATGCCAACAGCATTGTGCGAACCTCAAAAGGCATGGCCCTTCTTCTCCTGACCCCTAGGACCTAGGCATGGCAAAAGGTCCATAAAAGGTCAGTGTCCAGGCCAGGCCTGAGCCAGTGTCCCAGCCCTACCAAGTGGCCTCTCCAGGAAACACCCTGTTCCTTTTGAAAAGGACCTACTAAAGGAGACAGACCTCAGAAACCGGAGGAAAATCAACATAATTGTGACGGAGCGGGGGGAAATGGCAGTGGGAGACCCCGGGAGCCTCGGATGCGGTCCTGCCTTGCGACCCCGAGACCTCAGGCAGGAGTCTCCACCGGGCCTGTCTCCTGGTGAACGAGGGGAGCCAGGATGAGGGGCGCTGGAGAGGTGAGCTCCGGGTCAGCGGACAGATCATCACAGAGCCGCTTCGCCAGGTGTGACCGCTAGGAACCCACAGGGTCTCCCAGGAGAGGAGCCACTCCCAACAAGCTGGCTCTCCTTTTCCAAATGGGTCACCAGCCTGGAACAGTCGGGAAAGGCTGCAGGGGCTGGTGTGGCTCTGTTCCAACCAGGGCCAAACCCATGACATCGTGGAAGAGGCACTGGAGACTCGTGGGTGAGTGACAGCGTACGGAAGTGGGCGGCAGGGCGGAACCCAGGGGATGCCCCCAGTCTGGCCAGGGGGTCCCTGTGGGTGGGAAATGACCACTTCCCCTTCCGGCATCACATCCTGATATTTCTAAGGGATGCTAGGTGCCCAGCTACCAGGTCAGCAGCAGCACCCGCCATGGGAGGCCTCGCCTGGCCAAGCCCCACCCCTCGCCCACAGCGATTGGACCAGGGCCAAGCACGTGACCCACAAAAGCCAATGAGAAGCTGCCTTGGGATTCTTGCTGTGGTGCTGGAGCGACTCCCCTGGCCCACGTGCCTGTGAGCCGGCCTGCAAGCCCGCCCGGGCAGGGCCATTTCTGCCACCACACTGGGGCCTGGCTGAGAACAGACCAGTGCAGCTCTGGAGTTCGATGCTGCTTGAGGCTAAAATAACCCTGGGGCTTTTTCTGTTCCTGATCCATGAAACATTCTTCCTAGCTTCAGCCAGGTTCCCGTCACTTGCAACCAAGAATCCTGCCTGAAACAAATACTAAATTCATAATGGCACCAGCAAAGCACCTAAAGGCCAGTCTCCTGAGTCTGCAGGTGTGGGCAGGTGTTGGAGGTTGGAAAAAACCAGGCAGACCCCTCTGAAGCCATAGAGGTGCACACAGTTTCTAAGGGCCGTGAGCAAGACCCCCATCACTCACACACCAGGTGCCACTGGAAACCACACCCATTTGCTCTTGGATTCCATGGCAACCTGCAAGGCAAGGTCTCGCCATATCTTGGAGGTCCCAGGAGCACGGGGACCAGACAGCTGGGCCCAGTTCCAGACCCAGCCTCATCCCATCACCCCAATAGGTGCCATGGGGACAGAGCAGCCCTGAGTGGTCTTGCCTGCACTTTGCACCCTGAGAATCTCAGAGGAGCCCTCAGAGCCTTCTAGCTGGTCACCAGGCTCCCCAAGGTCAGCCAGGTAAGCAGGGGCATCCGCCGCTCCCCACCCCCACCTCTCAGTCTACAGGCGAGGACACGCCACTGCTCGGGATGGAGAGGTCAGGACGGGAAACCTGCCCTCCTCCCCAGCCTGCACGGGGCCCAGAGCCCTGGCCTCTGGTAGAGGGACTGGACCCCGCCTGCAGTCTTCTGCAAGAGGGACGCTGGACCTGGCGCTCTGCCATTCCCATGTCCCTGGACACCCCAGCTCCCAATCCGCAGCCCGCACAGGACCAGGCATGCTTGGTCTGCTTGGTGATTTTTGAAAAGACAGAGAGGCCAACCTGTAAAAAATCAAATTTTCCATGAAAACCAGAGTGCCAATTTCTCCAGGAAAATCGGCTGGCAGCTCAGGACCCACAGTCCCTGGTGGCCCAAGGTGGCCGTGCTGAGGAACAGCTGCCCTGCGACGCTCCACCAGGTCTGTAACCTGCGGCTCCAGACAGACGCCTGAGCCCCCGCCGCCCTCCCCGGCAGTCCGCACCACCGAGCAGCTTCTTCTCTGACAAAGACACCAAAGGCTGCCACAGCACGTCACGAGGTGAAACCTCAGGTCCCAGCTGGCTAGAGCCTGTCTTCTGAAGCCCCTGTTGGACACCATCTGCTCTAAAGCCGAGCCCACCAACCTCAGGGGCTTGACTTGCCTCGTGCGCTCCCACTCCTGCTTCCAGAAACCCTCCCCAGCCCTCCCCAGCCCTCCCCAGCCCTTCCCAGCCCTGCGCCTCTCGGCAGCGAAGCCCCACTTGCCCAGCCCAGCCCTGGCCTGCCCCTGGTGCTGCCCAGGGTCGGGGGGTTTCCTGTAAGGAGCCAGACAGTGCAGATTCTCGGCACTGAGACCACGCACTCGGCCGCAGCTACTCGACTCCGCTCTTGAAGCACAAGAGCAACCCTAAACAGGACGCAGACAGAGGGCGTGGGCCTTCGAATAAAACTTTATTTACAAAAACAGGGCAGGCCAGAGTGACCCCAAACTTCAGAACTAAATCTGTCCTCCCAAGGAGAACAGAAGTGGCAAACTCCTCCCCACATTTCCCACAGGAGAGGACACTGCACAGCAGGCCACCTGTCACAGGCCCCACCTGTCACAGGCCTGTCTCACCGACTGTCCTTGGGTCCGATTCCCCTTGGCCCCAGCCTGCCGGGCACTCAGAGCAGACAGGAGGTCCAGGTGCGCAGGCTGCTGGCCCAGCACCCCCTGCCCCCCAGGAAGCAGGTTGCTCACAGCCCTGCCGGAGGCCTGCTCCTGAGGTCCAGGGTCATCCTTGACCACACAGCCTTGCCAGCTCCGGGAGGCAGCAGTCCTTAATCCCATCTTGCAAAAGAGAAAACTGAGACTCAGAGAGCCACTTGCCACAAGCCCCCCACTCAGAATTGGCAGAGCTGGGATTCGAACCCGGGCCTGCCCCGCTCTAGCATCTGTGCAGCCCTGGGCAGGGCCCGATGCCCCGCAGCCTCTGCTCCACCACCTCAAGACATACAGGCGTCTCCCCTGCCAGGCAACTCAGAGGCCACGCCTGGTGACCCTGGTCAGCTGCTGACTGTCCACACACTTAAAACTGAGTTCGTTGCCAACACTTAAGCAACAGGGCGCTTTGAATAGATATCAAGGGCCTGTTTCTCTTTTTTAAGAAAAAATGAGCAACCTACCTGCAGTAAGCCCACGTTCCTGAGGGTGAAGAGATGGCCCCACAGGACAGACGCGTGCCTTCTAGGGTGCCACAGTCCCTGCCGAGCCCTGTGCGCACTGGGCTGGGCGGCTCAGGGCCCCACCAGCCCCGGGGAGGCAGGACACGCAGGCCTTTGCTTCCCACGGGTGTGGGCGGGGCCGCCGGGGCCGCCCCGATAAGTGACTGCTGCCCTTTACCCAGCCGTCCCCTTAGTGCTCACACGAGGCCGTGAGATGGCAGCTGGGACAGCGCCCCTTTCAAAGTAGCCAGGAGAGGCCGGGGCCACTGAGCTGGTAAATGGCTGGGGTGGGATTCACACCAGGCTCCGCTGAGCCCCTGGCACCAGCCGTGCCTGGCCAGCCACAGGGCTTTCCCCCTGGGCCAGGCCTGGCCTCTCCACCCGGGCCCAGGACTCTGCACCTCAGGCTATGCTGACTGTCCTGCCTGCAGTGTCCCTGTCTGCACCAGGGTCCATCTTCCAGTGCTGAAGGCCCTGAGCAGAAACCCTCCCCTTCTCTGCAAGCAGCTGTGGCCCCACGTGTCCAGTCCTGCCCCAGGGCCAGCCTCGCAGGGCCAGCCCCCTTCCCACCAGAGCCCTCTTGGCCAGCCTGGCCTGGACCAGGCTCTGCCGGCCCGGTGGCCACAGCAGCAAGTGGAAGTGGGAGCCCACAGAGGCCCTAGTGACAGAGCATGGGGCTGGGGGCTCCAGAGTGGCAGCCGCCACCCAGGGTGGCCCTCGTCACACGGACAAGCTGCACAGTCTTGTGAAGGCAATGCTAGCCCTCGGCAACAGCTCTGGAAGGTTCTGGATCCCCATGGATTTCAGTTGCAGAGGAGGATTCAGACCAGCTCCTCCAAGCTCGCCAGAGACCGCCGGAGGGGGAGGCGGGGTCCCCATACCGCCAGACTAGGTCTCCCTGGAGCCCCAGCTCTGACCCAGAGCCTGCCCTGTGCGGCTTGGTGGAGGGACGGTGCTGTCTCTGCCCCTGCTCTCCCCCCCGCCCCCCGCCAGCCCTCTCCCCTGGATTCTCAGCCCCCCCCGGCGGCGGATGGTTTGTGCTGGGGTCACCGTGGAGCCTCGGTGCCTGGACATCACCTCTCGCCAGCGGGCGCTGCGTGTAGCTGCATGATCCCCTTTCTTTACACGTCTAGATTTTCTGGGAGCAGCCCATCCCGCGGACCCGTCTGCACAGACGTCCCACCCTTTACAAAGGAGGAAGCCAAGACTTCCCGTGGCGGACCCTCCGCAGACTCACCCACCGTCACGTTCCACTTACTGCGCAGAACCTCTGTCTACCCAAACGGTCCCAGCCAGGCACTGAGGTCACCCTCAACTGCGCTCACCCGTCACACTCCACCCTCCGACTCCGCCCGCTCCTCCCTCCCAAATTTGTGCTGGGAATGAAATGTCATTTCCCTTTTGGGGGCTGGGTACTGGCGATTGAACCCAGGGCGCCTAACCACTGAGCCACATCCCCAGCCCTTTTGATCTTTTATTTTGAGACAGAGTTTCACTGAGTTGCTTAGGGCCTGGCTTAGTTGCTGAGGCTGGCCTCACACTTGCGATCCTCCTGCCTCAGCCTCCCAAGCCGCTGGTGTTACAGGCATGCGCCACTGTGCCCTGCTCCGTTTCCCTTTTAAAAACAGATTTCGAGCTTCTCTAAAAGCAATGGAACGATCTGGTGCTCTGGACAGTACTGATGTACAGCCACCGCTCTGAGGCCCCAGGCAGATGCCAGAAGTGAGGGACGTGGGCTGGGAGACCAGTGTAGAGGAGAGCCATGTCCCCTGCAGAGCGGCAGCTGCACGTCAGCACTGTCCAGAGCAAGCTGACCTGCCCCCTGAAACCCTGGCCCGAGGCGCCCTTCCCTAAGCCATCTATCTGGGGACCACTTCTGCTCATGGCCCTCGCAGGGGTCTGTCCTGACTCAGGTCCTCCCGCCCCTGTCCCCTCCAGACTTTCCCATCTCACGGGATCGCCCTCCTGTCACTGAGGTGGGCATCCTCTCTCCCCCGGGTTGTGCCTGCCCCTCTCCCTGCCACAGCCTGCATCCAGGGGACACTCGAGCATGGGGGACAAGAACAAACCCAGAAGCAGGTTGCCACCCAGGGCAGGGCTGGGGGCTGCCCCCCGCCACATCAGGGCTCAGAGGCCCAGGATGCCTGCCGGGCCGTCCCATGCAGCGGGTGGTCACAGCTGGTGTCCCTGCCCTGGCCAGGTCTGAGACCCGCTATCGGAAACCCAAGTTGCAGCTGGGACAGGAAAATCTGGCGAAATCCAAATATAATCTAGAATTTAGTTCTGATAGAGGGTCTCAGTTTTGACAGCGCCCCGGGTCTCAGATGATAACACACGGACACTGGAACCCAGGAAGCCCCTGGAACTCTCAGTGTGTCTTTGCAAGTCTCCCGTAAATCCTAAGTTGTGCAAATAAAAAGGTAATTTCAAAATAAGTGACTCGCACATGGTGGTGAATGCGAAGTGCGCCTCCCTAGTCAAGCCCAAGGCTGTCCTGGTGCTCCCGACGCCCCAGCGCTGGGTGGCTGCCGTTCCTTGCACAGGTGTGGGACTGAGGCCAGGCCTCACCCACAGCCCCACAGTGGTGATGGGCAGGGCAGGCGTGGATGTGCAGCCCCCAGGGGCCCCTGGCCTGCGGCAGTGCTGGCACTGTTTGAAATTCTCGTGACCAAGGGCCATGCATTGTCCTGGGCCTGGGCCCCAGACATTCCTTAGCCAGTCTTGGTGACAGAACTGATTTTAAGCCAGGATCTGTGTGGCCTGAGGGCGGAGGGCTTCATCCTGCCCGTCCCTCCAAAGGCCTCTTGGGGAAGGCTGCCTGGACAGGGCCCGGACCTGGCCAGGGCCAGCATGGGACCAGCGCTGGTGGAGCCAGGGGGAGCCACCGCAGCTCCCCACAGGGCGAGTCCTCTCGTGTGCTCGGCT
>JAJEJO010005013.1:452116-465323 GCA_020662805.1 Glaucomys volans | reverse complement strand
GAGCCACCGCAGCTCCCCACAGGGCGAGTCCTCTCGTGTGCTCGGCTCTGGGCTTGAACCCGGGGCGCTCTGCCTCTCAGCCGCGGAGTCACAGCCCGGCCCTTTTTATTCTGAGACAGGGTCTTGCTAAGTTTCCCAGGCTGACCTCAGACTTGAGATCCTCCTTCCTCAGCCTCCTGAGGCGTGCACCAGCACCGCCGGCAGGGGAGTCCTGGCTCTGGCCACCGACCAGCGAGCCACAGCCAGGGGTCGGGCTCCATCAGTGGCCTCCCAGGCAAAGCAAGCTTCGCCACCTCCCCGGGGGGCAGCCTTAGCCCAGATGCAGCCAGTGTCCGGCCCGCGTTCCTGTCCTGAGGCCACGCAGCACTTGGCTGAGGCCACCTCACTTCCGTGCTGAATTACCTGCAGACCCCTCGCCTGCCTCGCTGGCGGGCCTGGGAAGCGTCTGGCTGCACAGGATGGAGAAGACACCACTGAGCTCCCGGAGCAGGAGCAGAGGTGACTTAGTGTATGGTCAGGTTCCACAGGGCCACCTGGAGGAGCCACCAGTGCCTCCGCTGCTGGCCTCGAATAACAGGTTGTTCAGGCAAAAACAGAGGGGCCACCGGCTCCAGGCCCTGCCCGCCAGGACACCCCCACCCCCAATCCGGTTCCACTGCACAGAAGGACCCTGCCTCCGGCAAGGCCTGGTCCCCTTCAACCTTCTCCCCACTCCAGGCCTCCGGGCCCCCTCAGAGCCTCTTCTCCGTCCGTCTCTTTCCTCCGCCATGCCCCCAGGGCCGCTCTGTGCTCGCAGGCTCAACCGGCCGGTCCTCATCCACCCGGTCCTCATCCACCCAGGGCACCTGGGTCTCTGCCGCCTCGTCCTTCACCAGAGCCGCCAGTCTCCGGCCTCCAGGGCCCTGTCACAAAATCTCCTGGTCCTGGGCTGCCCTTGTCTTGGCCACCAAGAACAACAAGGCACAGTTTTCAAGGTCGCAAGGGACAGTTTTCAAGGTCAAGTTTAACACTTGAGAGGGAGAAATAAAAAGTGAGAGCGAGTAACAGAGACAGCTGAAGAGAGCCAGGAGGAAGCACAGGAGCTGTGGACAAAAGTGGAGAGAAAAGGAGAGAGAGAGAGAGAAGCAAGAGGAAGGGGTCCAGAGACAAGGGAACGGGTGGAGAGGATGGGGACACCGTGGAGAGAGCACGCTGCCCCCTCCACACTCAGGTCGGCCCTGGCCACCATGGGACCCGCCAGCCTGTCCCCCACTGCGCAAGCCCACACTTAGGGGGCACCCACTGATCAATACGTGCTGGGTCCCCTTCCCTCCCAGGCCACTTGTTCTGCCCCATGGTGCCTGGCGGCTGGATACCTCCAGCCCTGCACTCCACCTCTGATCCCCGCCTGCCGCCTGCTCCTCCCAGCCGGCCCCCTGGCTCCACCTGCAGAAGCCTCCGGACTCCGATTCATGCAGCCACTTGGACATTCTCCAGGGAGTCACTCTGAGCGGAAAAGCCCAATTCCAAAAGGTCACCAGTTCTGATTCCATTCATAGAATATTTTTGAAATGGCAAACTCTGAGCAGTGGAGGCAGGTTCGTGATTCCAGGGTGGAGCTGGGCGGGAGGGAGGAGGGGAGTCTGGCCACCAAAGGGCGGCACAGGGGGCCTCGCAGGGCTGCGGCTGCCCAGTCAGGGGGCGGGTGGCAGAGTCCTGAACCCAGATCGAGTAAGAGCAGTTCAACCGCAGGACAGGAGGGGTGCAGAGCCCGGGGGAGGCAGGGCTGCGGCCACCTGAGGAGATCAGCAGGCGGGTGGTGGCTGTCCCTGCTGGCCATCCTGCTGGCTTCCCGGCCTCACCACTGGGGCCACCGGCCAAGGGCCAGGATGGCGGTCTCCCCGTTTCCCTTTGCTGTGCTCCGGGGCCAGAACCAGGGCTGGAACCAGGGCCGGTGCGCGCTCTCCCTCCAACCACACCGGTCACCCCAAGACAGCCTCGGCTCGACACAGGCACCAAGTGCCCTCCACCTGGCTCCCGGCCCCCGGTGCCCCCTGCTTCTGGGCAGCTCCAGCCCAGACTGCTCTGCACGTGCCCAGCGCCACCACTGCCCAGGCAGCCAGGCCCCCGGGTGAGACTGAGGGCGAACGTGGCTGAGACTCCAGGGACCATGACCTGCTCCTTTCGCTGCCAGAGCCGTGTGCCCAGACCCCCACGGCCCCTCCAGGTCACGGCCCCCAACCTCCCGGAGGTCCCTCCTCCATCTGCCCGCCCAGACACCGTCCTCCCGCTGCCCATGCTCCTCGGCCTCCTCTCGCACAGCAGGGCTCTGCGCCAGAGGAAGGAGCCCGTCCCGCTCTCCTGTGTCCCCAGGCAGAAGCCCATCCCCCTCTCCTGTGTCCCCGGGCCTTCGCAGGCAGCTCACAGATCAGCATAACCGTCATGGAAGGAGAAGCCCGTGGACCCGGCAGTGAAGGAGTTAAGCCCGGCCCGGGGCTGGGAGGCCCTGGTCAGCCCGGGAGGCATAAAAGAAGAATGTGGGGGGCGGGGCGGGCATGCTGGAGGGCGGCTTCCAGGGCTTCAGGGCTTCAGGCCCTCGCCCTACCCAAGGGTGCTCGCAGGAGAGCCAGCAGTGAGGGTTGGGGTCAATGCCAACCCATTTCTGAGGATCCGGGGACACCCCACCGTCCGCCCACTCCTTCCTGTGTGGCTCCTGCCGCTCCCAGGAATGAGGGTGGGCACAGAGCGGGACTCACGGAGACCTAGGGTGCACTTTGACGTCCCCTCCAAAGCCCCACACAGAGCTGCCAGCATTGACAGCAGCGTCCCTTCCTCTCCTGCAATGACTGTGTCCCAGACCCTCCCAGATGGCAAAGTCTCCCTTTCTAGCTGTGTGACTTTGGCCAGCTTACCAACCTCTCTGTGCCTGTTTTCTCGTCTGGAAATCAGGATGATACAGTTCCTGCCTGGCTGGGTGTGATGCTCATAGAGCCCCGAGGGGCTGGGAAGACAGTTGGTGTCAGTGACGACTGGTCGGTTCCACCTCGGTTGCAGCTGCCTGGGTTCAGGTGCCATCACATGCCATTCGAGCCCGGGAGCGGCCCCAGCAGCTCACAGCGCTGAGCTTTCAGTATTAAGTGCTCGCAGGTCCCACGCGGACACTCGACTGAATGGCCTGCAGGGGTCAGCTCGAGCCCGGCTTCGATTTTAATTTAGAAGGAGTCCCCAAAACTAGAAGCTCCAGGACACTGCTTAGCCCCAAGAGGCGCAGCTCATCTGTCAATCAGAGGCCTGTCCCCAGGTTCTCAATGAATGGCCAACAGAGGCGACAGGAGGCACAAGGATGGCCACAGCCAGTCCTGAAGCAGGGTCCCAGCCCACTCTTCCTTTTCTCTTCTCTCTTTTTATGTACTGATCAATTGTGCTGGAGCTTGAAGCCAGGGGTGCTTAACAACTAAGCACATCCCCAGCCCTTTTTCTTTTATTAGAGACACATCCTCCATAAGTTGCTGAGGCTGGCCTCTAACTTGCAATCCTCCTGCCTCAGCCTCCTGAGCTGCTGGGATTACAGGGATGCACCACTGTGCCTGGCTTCCATTTCTCTTGAAATGTTAAATACTCAACTATTAGCTTCTGAGATCCTCCTGCCCACTCCCATGCACACTCCAAGGGGCACTGCCCGGGCCTCTGGGGCCAGCGCTATCCCAGTAAAGAGCTCCCAGGCACAGGAAGGGCGAGGAGGCCAGAGGGCTGAGGTTCCCACTGCAGGCCGTAGGAGCCGGGGCAGCTGAAGCCCCGCGCTGAGCCAGCACCTCCCTGCTCCGAATTCTCACTCCATTAAAACCAGCATCTCCCCTCTGCCTGAGGCTCTTGGGTTAATTGTTAGGACTCCCCAAGTAATGGAACTTCGACCTTGGCTTTGGGGCCTGGCGATGTGACAGGTGTGACAGCGTCGGCCAGAACAGGCACCTGGACGAATTCAGCGCTTTGAGAAGTGCTTTGCTGTCCCAGCAGAGCTGACTTGAGCAGAGCCAAGGTCAGTGCTTCCCGGGCACAGAGGGCGTGTTCTTTCTGCAGGTGCCCCACCCGGCTGGGACCCCCGGGCATCTGCTGGGACAGACAGTCACTCTCGGTGCCACCGAACCCAGGACCTGCTGCTGCTGACGCCTGCCCAGCTGCTGCCCAGCCTGACCTCGCCCACAGACTCCAGCCAGCCCGCCGGCAGGCCGCTCCGCTCCCGGTCCTTTCCTCACCTGGTCCCTGGACCCCTGACCTCGCTGCTCTGTCAGCCAGAGAGGCAGAAGCAGGCAGCCCCCCATAATTACCCCGAGTCCCCGCCTGGTTGGGTGCTGGGGACAGACCAGGGCCTCATCACGCTGGCGGGAGCTGCCCGCTTGGTTAAACTGACACCTAACACTGGTCCCACACGTCCCGAGGTCTGCGTGCACCGGGTGCTCATCAGCTCGGCCCCAGGTAAAAAGTGCCCCTGGGACAGCAGGAGCTCTGGCCACTGCGCATGGGGGCAGCCGACGAGGACGAGTCTGCAGAGCACGGCAGGTGGATTTCCAGGGCAGACCTGGAGCCCAGGCAGGGACAGCGTCACCCTGCCCGCGTGCTTGGGGGGACTCAGAGCCTTGGTCACTGATGCTCCCCACACTCAGCGTGTCCCCGAGGGAGCCTCTCGTGGGAGCTCCTCCCGCCTTGGCGGTGGCCACTGGCCACACCCCGTCTCCTTCCATGGCGGGGTCTTGGCCCCAGAGGAGCTGGAGAGATGGGGGGCGGGCAAAATGAGGGTCTCTGTGTGACACAAGGAAGACGGCAGAGTGACAAGAGGGGGCAGAGGCAGCAAAGGCACCAGATGGGAGCTGGGCAAAGACAGGGCGACGGAGACAGAGGCGGGGACAGAGGCAGCGTGGAAGAGACCACAGCAGGGACAGGCGGAGGCCAAGACCTCCACGCAGCGGGAGCCAGGGCCTGGGGCGGAGGCCTGGGGACACCTGGGAACGGCGGAGGTGGCCCTGGTGCGTGTGCCAGGTGTGTGTGACTATTTCTAGCATCCTGGGACGAGGCTGGGGGCACCATCGCCTTGGCCAGGCTGGTTGTGTGTGAGCAGGGGAGGCTGGCCCAGGGGACGGCGGCTCCTGGGAGAGCCAGCTGCCCTGTCCCCTCTGCGGGTGGATCGGGGCCTCAGGTGGGAACTGTCCCCGGAAACAGCCCCAGCAGCCGGTCCCTGTGAGCGCCTGCCCTGTGCTGGCTCAGGTGAGGGACTCCCTGGGGACACCCGGCTCCTGCTTTACCCGGGCCAGCTGACCGTGGGCCCAGGGGCCTGCCTCAGGGCACCTCAGCGGCCAGTGATGGCCACCTGCCACCCTCCGGGACAGCGGGAGCGCGTGAGTGAGGAGGGGCCTGGGCTCCGACCAGGTGAGGACGCGGACCCCAGCCTCCCTGGACTCCCAGGGTCCAGGCCTCGGTGCCCTGAGCCTCGCCCAGCTCAGAGCAGGCGCCTGGGGAGGGTTGGACGGAGCAGCGAGTGCACCCCGTCCTCCGCCGACCCCTGCAGGGGAGAGGCTGCTGCCCCCCCGGGGGGGGGCCCCGGGACCCTTGTCCAGGAGCACTGGGCAGTGAGCAGCAGGTCCAGGTGCAGACCCGGCTCGTGGGCTCCAGAACCTCCGCTTCGTGCAGTCTGAGGCTTTGATGTCCACATCTGTGGGAAATGTGCAGAGCTAAGGGGACTAAAATGTGTCCCCTCGAATGTCACCTGCGTTGCCATCTGGGCCATTGGTTTCCAGCCCCAGGCAGTGTGCCTCCCGGGGACACGTGGGCACCTTCAGGTGTCACCACTGGGAATGGACCGCACCTGGCGTCCTGTGAGTCCAGGCGGGGAATGCTGCCCGTCCTGCGCGGGCGATGTGGCCCAGCTGTCCGCAGGGGCCAGGGCGAGTGGGTCCCACCGACAGGGACATCGGCCTACTTCCAAGTCGGCCTGGACAAACAGCCCCAGACACAGACTCCTCCCTGGCGGGGAGCCTCTCCCCCTCATGACCTCGGCGAGGCTCCCCCAGCCAGGGGCCCGGCCCACCCAGCGCACATGCCGCCCCCGTCTTGACCAAGCGGGCCTGTCGCAGGGCTGTGCTGCGCCCAGAGCCGCCTGGCAGGGGGTGGGCAGGTGGGCAGCTCTGCCCGCCACTGTCCGGTTGGTGTCTGCCACCTGCTCAGGTCACATGCTGAGCAGGGGCTGCTGGGCAGGAGGAGGACCGCGGGGCAGGCGGGCGAGGGCCTTCGTGTGTGGCGGGGTGATCACCAATCCCACCAGGTAAGAGGCGCCCTCCAGGGGATCCTGCAGCGGAGGTGACCCTGGAGGCAAAGCCCCTGCTCCAGCTGGATGGGGCAGGGAGGGGACAGGGCTGGTGGCCACGGGGTGGGAGGGGCCAACAACCCCAGGCAGCTCTGCCCAGACCACATGGGCTCTGTCCCAGCCCATGTGACCCTGCCAGCTCTCCAGCCTGCAGATGCCTCCAGAGTCTGGAAGCCAGCGAAGGCCTCTGGTCCCCTGGACAGTCACCGAGTGGCACTCACTGAACCCCTGCCGTGTTCAACCTGGGCAGCAACCACGTGCTGCAGATAGGAACTGAGAACGCATGGTGGGCCCCACGGGGGGCCACCCACACCTCTCCTTTCTCAAGAGAAGCCCGATGTGCAGACTGAACACTTGCTTTTAAAACACCGGCGACAGAGTGAGCCACGCACAGGGGCACACACCCCAATCCAGCTACCAGGGAGGCTGAGGCAGGAGGATTGTAAGTTCGAGGCCAGCCTCAGTAATTTAACAGGACCCTGTCTCAAAGGAATATAAAAAGGGCCTGGGAGGTGGCTCAGTGGTAAAGCGCCTCTGGGCTCAATCCCCAGTCCCAATAAACAAAGAAACAAAGAGCTACAACACCGGCGATGGGTTAAAGGCATCCGCGTATTAAGCAGGCCAGAGAACATGTGTGGTTGGAGAATCTGTTTGCAACCCCAGGCAGTGAGGCGACGATCCCGCCCAGGGGACAAGGACAAGCTGGGAGAGACACACTGAGCAAGCTGAGGGCTGGGCCAGGCTCTGTGACCTGCACTGTGCACTCTCTGGTGCTCAGGTCCCTTCTATAAACTGGAACACGACCCTACCCCTGGGTTATCCTGGGGCGTGGACCCCGGCACAGAGGCCCTTCTTATGTAGCAGATGCTCAATGAAACTGTCGGCTGCTCGGCAGCTGTTAATGTGGTGCTGCTGGAAGCTGAAGGGCCCCGGCTGCAGCTGGTGCAGAGCCCTGGGGACGGCCCCCCACGCCTCCCTGGGCGGGGCTGAGGGGCAGGTCGACCACCTAAGTGCACAGCCGGGAGGGTGCTGGGCAAGCCCAGCTACACAACAGGTCTTTCTGCATGATGTTTAGCATTTAGAAAAATTGGTTGCTGACTCCAAGACGTTGGCAGATAAACCCCAAATGCCCAACTTTCTCCCCCAAATAGGAAAATCTGCCCACTTTTGGTCCCAATTCTGCAAGGCCGGGGCAAGCCATTTGCATCCCTTTAGATGAGAGGTGCAATTCGCCACAGCCCCCACTGCTCCCTACTCTCTCACCCTGGCAGACACTCATTTCTGTGACCCAGTGTCCCCCTGGGCATCTGGGGTGTGCCGGCGGCTGCTGGAGGCCGGTGGTCAGTCTCTCGCCCGGCTCCTCCCTCTCCCTCCAGCTCCTCTGACCACCTGTCCTGGGCAGGTCAGAGCCACCACGGCCTCCCCAGGCCCCAGCTGGCCCTGCTGGAGTGGGGCAAGCAGGTGGGCCGGCATGGCCAGGTGGGGACCAGACACATCCACCCGCAACCTGGCCCTGGTCTGCTTGGGCTCCCGTGAGGGAGGAGCCTTCCCTGGAGAGAACCACGTTCCTCCCACCGGAAAAATCAATCAAAACGACGCCTCGTTCTTGAGATGTTTCCACTGGGCAGAGAAGAAGCAGCGGCTTAGGGTGCGTTAGCAAGGCTGCCCTGTGCCCGGGCACATGCGCCAAGGGAGGGCCGAGCCCTGGCTGGGACAGGACTGGCCCCTTGGCCCCTTGGACACCTGCTGTGGTTTCCCTCACAGTTCGGAGACATCTCACCAGGTCCCTTTTGCACGGGTCTGGAACTGTCCCTATGGGGCCCTGGTGTGCCGGGCCGGGCTGCGGCCTCCATCTGGGCAGCGCCCAGGACACGGGCACTTGTGAGGCAGTGACCTCCGCCCGAGGCCTCCTCTCTCCTCTGATGGGACCAGGGCTTTCCTGGAGCCCAAGGCCAGCAGGAGACCTCTCTGGTGAGGCCACCAGCAGCACCGCCATGGCTTGGCAGGCACCGGGGGCGGGGGGCACCTTGGTTCCCACATTCAAGGCTCCCAAGACAGTGATGGCCCTGCCCACCACCTTGGCTCAGCAAAGCAAATCTGAACAAGTCGCCCCTTGCCACGGCCCCCATTCCCTCAGGACACTGCTAACCTCCTCCGTGTGGCCTGCCACCTCTCTGGCCTCTCCTCCCCCGCCCACTCGGCCAGCCTGCGCCAGACTGCCCTCCACTGCTCACACGCCAAGCACAGGGCCACCAGAGCCCTCGTGCCCGCAGGTCCCTCTGCCAGGAATGTCCTTCCTCCTGGCTCCAGGCCAGCTCCAGCTTCGGCGGCTTCCCCAGGGGCTCTGCGGCCCCTCAAAGCAGCAGGCCCAGTGTTCTTAGGGTCTGGTCAACGTCTCTACCTCCCCCCAGACACAGGCTCCCCCAGGGCGGCAGGTGCTGGGCCCTCAGCCCAGGGACAAGAAGCCCTGGAGGACATGTCAGAGGGGCCGATGGCAGAAAGGGAGGTCAGCCCTGGCTGTGAGCCTGCAACAGAGGAGGAGCACCTCTCGGTGTCATGGGAAACTGGACTTGATGGGGGGCAGCACAAAGGACTTGGGCTGCTGACCAGAGAGCGCAGCGCTGCCCGGGACTGGGCCCTTCCTGTGCCTGGTGCCGCAGGCCGGGCCACGGACCCAGTGTGTCTTCCTCGGGGTCAAAGGCAGAGGGCAGCCCATGCACCCCAGCACCCCCACCCCAGCCGGCCTCTGCCACCACACCCCCCGTGCAGCCCGGGCCCCCACGGTCCACGTCCAGTCCCGGATCACATGGTGGCGATGGGGTCCAGGATTCCCGCTCTGCCACGGGCTGGGACTGCTTCCCCACCCTGTGCCAGGGTGCTGGGAGACCCGGGCCCGATCACCCCACAGGTCTCCCCACCACAGCTGCAAAGTGAGGATGAGGAGGGAAGGAGGACGTGGGACAGCAGGGCGGCCATGGTCATGAAGGACAGGAGCCAGGCTGCCCCGTCTGCCCCCACCAGTGTTCCAGCAGACGAAAGAGCAGGAAAGGAGGAGGCCCAGGCCCCGCAGGGCTCCAGGGTGAGGCTGAGCCTCTCCCTCCTGGGCTCCAGGGGGGGTCCCCACACCTGTTCAGGGAGGGCCTGGGGGTCCGAGGGCACAGAGGAAGCCCTGCTCCCTCGGGAGGTGATCCAGGAGCAGACCCTGCCCCTGTCCCCAGGGACCTTCGGGGCAGAGGAGGGTGGGGGGGTGGGGAGCGGCGGGGCGGGCAGCCTGGCCGGGCTCCCTGAGCTCCTCCTGAGGGGAGCTGAGCCCCGGGAAGGACCCTGAGAAGCCACCACTCAACCCGCCTGGGCCCTCAGGGAAGGCCGGGTGGGGATCCTGCCCAATGTCTCGGCCTCTGCAGACCCTGCGCCATCAGGAGGAAGGGCCACCAGGAGCAGGCTTTGGGGACACACCCACAACTGCACGAAGTCCTGGCTCTGGGGATGCGGATGCGAGAGACGAGGCACCCGGAGGGGCCCGCACCCGCGCGTTGCCTGGGGCAGGGGACCCCTCAGGGCCTCGGTTTCCTCATCTTTGAAGCAGAAACAATGATCAGAGCTGCTTAAAGAGTGGGGGCTGTAGGGGGCCCTCAGCTTGCTCCCCGAAAGCTGTGTCTGCACACGCCCCTCCCCCAGACAAGCCGGGGGCCAAGTTCAGCACCCGGGTTGCTGGATGACTCACCACCGCGGGCTGGGACGTGCTTCCTGGAACAAGTCGCCACAGGTAGGCCTGGGGCCCCTTCGAGGAGCCAGCAGCAGCTGGTGGAGAAGAGGGGGGGCCCAGCGTGCCAGCCGCACCGCGGGGACCCTGAAGCAGGAGCAGGTGGGGACCCCAGGGCCTGGCTGCCCAGCCCCGCTCGGCCCTCCTCTGCCAGCCTGGGCCCCCTCCCTGGGAGCCGAAGTCTGGGGGGGCCACCCAGCCTAGAGGGGGAGGTGAAGCGCAGAGGCCCAGCCCCTCCGCCCTGCGGTCCAGGCGTGGCCAGGCCAAGGTCATCGTCCTCTCTCCCCAGGATGTGCCTCTGAAGCAGTCCAGTCAGTGGGCAGAGACTGGGGCTCCTGGTCACCCAGGAATGCTCCCTGTGACTCAGGAAGGCAGGACAGAAGGGGCCCCTGATTCCATTGTCACTGAAAGGCAGAAAGATCGAGCTTGTCTGGAGAGGTGCCAGGAAGTGGCCTTAGCTGGGACTCCAGGGGATCCAGAGTCATCCCTGGACCCTGCGATCGTGAGGCCACTGTGCAGCCTCGCTGTGCTCTGAGGCAGCCAGGTGAGGGGCGCTTGCCCGGCAGGGACAGGACAAGAGGAGCTGAGCTGAGAAGCCGGGCACCGGAGGGCGGCTATCCAGGGGACATCCCAAGTCTCACGGCCCCCAGGAGGAGGTGACAAAGGCCAAATTCTGTGCGAGGGCTGCACAGGGCTGGTTCCTCTGCCAGGTTGGCCATCACTCACCCACACAGCCGGGTGGGACTGCAGAGTGGACCTGGGTGCCAGCAGGGCCTGGCGAGCGGTTGGTCGTCACCAAGCCCCAAGCAACAGAAAGACACAGGTGGGTCCTGGACAGGCGGGAGGCCAACAGGCGCAGAGGGCTCCAGGCAGAGCCCAGGGACTGGGAGGCCCGCTGAGGGCAGGTGCCTGTCCTGCTCGGGGTGAGACTGGGAAAGGTCACCCAGTCCCAGCAGCCCCGGCACCACAGCCAGTGCCCTTAGGCCTTGGTGGCCTCCCTCGTAGGACAGGTGTAGGACACATGTCCTTCTCAACGGCTGCTGGGAGAAGCTGGCGCCCCAACTAGTGGCCGGGATGCACCGACGTGAGCCCTGGGCGCCATTGTCGCCTGAGGCTGGAGCATCTGGGCGGGAGGCCCTGCTGTGGGGCCGCCCCGTGCACCGTGGGGCCCAGCGTCCCAGGACCCCGCCACCACATGCCCATCGCACACTGGCCCCGGCTGGGACGACCAGAATGCCTCCAGATGTGAACGGTGTCCCCTGGACTTGATCGGCAGGTGGAAAGGGTGCTTTAAACAATGCAGGTCCTGATCATAGGATCCACCTGGCCTCAGTTTTTGCATCGGAAAAAGGGACACAACAATCACTCCCTCCTCGTGGGGTCCTGGGGAGACTCCCAGACGGGACAGAGAGGTGGCATGGAAGGCCCTTGCCCACACCCACCTTCCGGCTCCTCTGTCTGCTTCAGGCTGCCGTGTGCAGCCTCCCTCGTGAGGCCCACCCTGGCCTCCATCCAGGACGTGGCCCTTGTCATCGTCCTTAGTTTATAAGGACAGAGTGGCGGGGGAGGGCCTGCTTCTGCTTGCCATGGTAACCCGGGATAGGGCACAGTATTTGGCAAACAGTAGATGCTCAATAAATCTGGGGTGCGTTATGTGAACAGTCACAGCGGTGAAGCTTGAGGTGCGGGCGGAGAGAGAACCCTGCGGGGAAGGCAAGGCCCAGCCCCCGGCCACCCTGCGGCCCCCAGGGCCAGGCGGACACCTCCCGTCTGCACTGGGAAGTGTGCCCTTTGAACTCTGCTTCCTGACCTCCTCCCCTGGGCAGAAAGCAGGGAGAGCCTCCCCGCTGGGCGGATACTCACCTTCCTGAAGGAGGGGAACCTGGTGGAGCCCAGCCACCTCCGCAGGGCCCGCGGGAAGGCTCCGTGGTCCCGCTCAGCCTGAAGCACGTGGGCCTCCAGGAGGGCAGCGTGGTGCCCAACCATCTTGACGAAGGCCTGGCAGAGAGACAGAGGCCATGAGGCCACATCTGCAGCGGCGGGAGCACATTCCTGGCCGGGCTCCCTCAGTGGGTGAGGCGCACAGGCCTCCCTCCTCCAGCCCTGCGGCCGCCTGCAGCCCGGCAAGGCCTGCTCGGGGAGGCCGCCCTCAGAGGCCCCTCGTCACAGTGGCTGCTTCCCCTGGCCCCCGCCCAAACCTTGCTGGTGTCTTGTGGATTTTTCCCACAGGGACCCTATTTTCAACCTCCATTTTATAGGGGAGGACGACTGAGGCTCAGAGAGTTTGGGTCACCTGCCTGAAGTCACGTGGCCCTGAAGCAGTAATGAGGAGATTCAAAGCACATCTGTCATATTTCAAAGTCTTTTTATTTTTATTTATTTATTTATTTATTTATTTATTTATTTATTTGGTACTGGGGGTTGAACCCAGGGGCACTCCACCACTGAGCCACATCCCCAGCCCTATTTTGTATTTTATTTAGAGACAGGGTCTCACTGAGTCGCTAAGTTGCTGAGGTTGGCTTTGAACTCACGATCCTCCTGCCTCAACCTCCCAAGTGCTGGGATTACAGGCGTGCACCACCGCGCCCGGCTTCAAAGCCTTTTTAAAAAATTATTATGAAGAATGGATTTTTTAACCAGTCACAGTGGCACACGCTGGTAATCCCAGCAACTCAGGAGGTTGAGGCAGGAGGATCTCAAGTTCAAGGACAACCTCAGCAGCTTAGCAAGACCCTCAGTAACTTAGTGAAACCCTGTCTCAAAAGAAAAAAGGCTGGGGCTGGGGCTCGGTGGTTGAGTGCCCTGGGTTCAATCCCCAGTACCCAAACCAAAAGCAAAACAAAGATTTTTCTAGAAATTGCCCAAATGCTCACTGTAATAGTTGATGAGCACTGGAATTTGGAAGTTTCCTGGGGCCCAGCAGGTAGAGAGAGAGGATCAAGTGGAGATTGAGGGGACCAGGGACGCTGGGTCCAGACCCATTGGTCTCCTGTGGCCTCAGGTACCCAGTTTCCAACTCAAAAACCTGTCTGGAGTCAGAGTGACTAGAATCCAAGTTCCACCTCTCACTAACCCTGGCCTCCTGGCAAGTGGCCGCCTTTCTATTG
>JAJEJO010005013.1:420863-451716 GCA_020662805.1 Glaucomys volans | reverse complement strand
GTGTGACTGTGTGGTGTGTGTATGTGTGTGCACGTGTGAGTGTATATGTGCATGACTGTATGCATGAGTGTGCGAATGTGTGCATATGTGTGAGTGTACATGTGAGGGTATGTGTGAGCATGTGTATGTGTATATGTGAGTGTGTGGATGTGAGGGAGTGAGTGTGGGGGCATGTGTGTGTGTACGTATGCATATGTGGGTGTGTGTGGATGTGTGAACATTATGTGTGAGTGTGTGTGTGTGTGCATGTGTGTGGATGTGAGTGACAGTGTGTGAGCGTGTGTGTGGATGTGAGTGTGTGTGAGCATGTGTGTGTGCTCACGTGAGTGTGCGCATGTGTGTGTGAGTATGTATGTGAGGGAGTGTGTGTGCAGGTATGTGTGTGCATGTGTGTATGTATGCATATGTGAGTGTGTGCATATGTTGAGCATGTGTGTGCACATGTGTGCGGATGTGAATGTGTGAGCATGTGAGTGTGAGTGTGTGTACGTGTGAGTGTGTGTGTATATGGAGTGTGTGTGCATGTGAGTGTGTGGAGTGAGTGTGTGAGCATGTGTGTACACACGTGAGTGTATGTGTGTATGTATGAGTGTGTGTGTGCATGTGAGTGTGGGGAGTGTGTGTGCATGTGAATGTGCATTGAGTGCATGGAGTGAGTGTGTGTGTGCACATGTGTGTGTATGGATGTGTGAGTGTGTGTGTATGTGAGTGTGTGTGAGTGTGCGGGGGCCCCAGGCGGGGCAGGAAGCGGCCCCGGCCGGCACATCTGGTGGGGAGCAGGGAGCCGCCATCCCTCTCCCTGCAGCCGCCTCCGATGTCCCGCCTGTGCTGTGGGAGGAACGGGCTGGCTGACCGGCTGCCGCTCCAGACGTCTGCCCGCCCTGCCCGCCAGGGCCGCGAGGCCAAGCTGCGGGGAGGCTGCGCCCTGGGCCGGGCCTCAGGCCTGACTCGGCCCTCGGCCGCTCTCCGTCCACAGGGCCAGGGCGCAGAGGCAGAGGAGAGGGAAGCGGGGCAGGGGCCGCAGGTCCCTCCCTGCTCCTCTTCGTGACACTCGCAAGGGGCACAGTAGAGGAGGGCCGGGTGACCACCTGTGCAAGGACTGAGGAAGGGGACCCTCTGCAAAGGCCCAGCTTCCAAGCGAGCGGCGCTGTCCAGAAAAGGGCCCGACACTCGCGCTGAGGGGCGCAGACTTGCACCCCCGCTGGCACGTCCCTCCCTGGGGCCTCGTCCCTCCCTGGGGCCTCGGCCAGGCTCCTTCTGTGGAGTGGGGCTGACCCGGGCTGCTGCGTGGGGCAGAGGTCTCAGGCACCCAGGGCTTGTACGGCTGGCCCACAGCAGCTGCCCAGGAAATGTTAGTTTTTACTAATAAGGTGACCTCTCAGGTTCCCAAGTCCCCAGCTGACTGAGAGCCAGTTCTGAGAGCAGGGTGGTCTTGTGCTCCGTGAGTGTCACTGACTCGCTCGTCACCCAGGGTCCCCCAGGGCCGGGGCATTGATATGAGGGAAGCACCCCTAGTCTCAATGTTGGTGAGACTCTAGGGCAGAGTGGGGACTGCGGCAGCCTGGAGATCCTTAGCCCGGGAAGGGGACGGGGACAGTTACTGCTCAACCTCCCCCATGAGGGAGTGTGGCTGTCCTCCAGCACTGGCCCCTGGGCCCCGCTGGCTCCTGTTAACAGGCCATGGCAATCTCCGCCTGAAGCTTCTGGGAATTGCTGCCGGGGGAGGACAGGGCAGTCACTTTGGAAAACAGCTGGAAAGTCGCTAAAGGGCTGCCGCAGGACGCGGCACGTCCACTCTGAGCTTGTGACCCCAAACCACAGTGAACGCAATCCGCACGAACGCTCGTCCACCATGTCCAGGAACATCACTCTCAACAGCCTCAAAGTCAAAGCAACCAACGTCCCTCCACTGACGAATGGGCAAAGGACACCCGAGTCCACACACCGGACACCACTCAGCACAACAGGAACGAAGTCCTGACAGGCCACTGCGAGGCAGCGCTGTGCTCAGGGACACAAATCAGACACTAAAGGCCACTAGGTAGGGCTCTGCTAGTGAGGAGTCTGGAGCAGGCCAGTCCCTAACCCGGAGCGCCACAGCTGCCAGCAAGGGCCCAGGGGCCTTGCTCTTTCCTGCCTCCGGGCCTTTGCATGAGCTGTTCCCTCCCCGGTCTCCGCTGCACCCTATAGACCTCGGCGTAAAGGCTGCACTGGGGACATCCTGTGTCCTGGCTCTGCTCGGCCCCCTGTGCTGCTCCCACAGCCCCCTGCCCTACCCTGTCTGGTGCTCCTCATGGGCCAACAGTAGGGGACTGGGGACCCCCTCAGGTGTCCCAGCACCTTGCTGGGTGGGCCATGGTTCACCAGGTGCTTGTTGCTCACAGTAAGGGTTTGGGTTTGACAATGGCCCTATGGCAACTCTCCTTGTGCAGGAAAATGGGGGCTCACACACTGGGACCAGGAAGCCAGGAGTCACCCCAGGGGACATCTGGCCACATCTGGAGATATAACTGGGGAGTGGGAGGGAGGGGATTAGGGGGGCTGACAGGCAAGCTCCCCCTGCAGGTCAGGCCGAGGCCCGGACGCCCTGCCCTGAACCTCCATGCTAACCACCAGGCTGCACGGTCCCTCCCGCAGCTTCCTTTTGGGGATAAAGTCCAAAAGAATTGGGTGGCCTGGCTCTGCTGCTGGTGTCCCCAGCCCCGCTCAATCATAAGGCCCCGGGGACTGGGAGCCGCAACCTCCTTCCTGCTGGAGCCTCTGCCCAACCTGTGCCGGCCCTGCCCCTCCAGCCGGGCTGCCCCGCTTCCCCTGCAGGGGCCTGCAGACCCCATTCCGCCTCCCTGCACGGGGCCCCTGGCTGAGTCTGTGGGGGGCAGAGTGTGACGGCCCAGGACACTTCTGTCCCAGAACTTGTCACTCTGCTGGCCAAAAGGCCTTGGCAGGTGTGGCTGAGCGAGGCCTTTGGCGTGGAGGGTCACCCTGCATCACCCAGGGGCCCAACGTCACCCCAGGGGCCCTCACCCGAGGTGGGGGTCAGAGTGGGAGAGGCTGGAAGAGGGAGGAGGCCAGAAAACAGACTCTTCCTGGAGCCTCCAGAGGAACCAAACCCCAGCGCCCTCCTCTCAACCCTGAGGGCACGTGGGCCTCCGGCCTCGGCTGAGGACCTGAACTGCAGGCTGCTTGAAGCCACCAAGCCTCTCACGTGAGCCAGCACAGAGGTGCTCATCCAGGGCCTCCCCAGGCAGGACACGCCTGTCCCTCTCACTGTGCCGTGACAGCCCTGTGGTGGCACAGGGTGGCCTCCGTGAGCGTCAGTAGATGGAATGCCAAGGAAAGCAGTGGGTGCCACAGCCCGGCCGGCAGGCGACAGGGGAGCGCAGCCTCGCGTTCCCTCTGCCCCTTCAAACGTGCGGAATAAAATTTAAATGGATCGGCCGCTTTAATCACATCCCCGCTGGCTCTCTGCCGAGGAGAACGCTGATGCTCTGCTCAGCCAGGACTGACGCAGCCCCTCCAGCCAGGTGGCCCCGGTGCCACTGTGAGCCCAGCCTCCTCGTCTATCCCTGAGCAAGTGGCCAGGGACCCAAGCTGAGGACCCCAGGTTGATGAGAGGTGAGGCTCCGGGGTCAGGAAGCCAGCAGAGCAGGAGGGAAAGGAAATACCAGCCTCCGACCTGGCACCCAGCCAAGGAAGAGGTGGGGCAGAGGAGTCAGAGGGGGCAACTGGGCATGGTGGGGACTGCGGCAAAGGGGGCACCTATTCAAGGATGCAGCCTGGGATTTCAATGACTTGGGAGGCTGAGGCAGGGGGATCACAAGTTTGAGGCCAGCCTCGGCCACTGAGTGGGACCCTCAGCCACTGAGGGAGATTCTGTCTCCAAACCAAAACCCAAACAAAAAGGACTGGGGGTGTAGCTTAGTGGTAAAGTGCCCCTGGTTTACCCAGTATCAGAGAGAGAGAGAGAAGGAGGCGGGGGGGGGGGGGGGGGGGAGAGGGGAGAGAGAGAGGGAGGGGGGGGGAGAGAGAGAGAGGGAGAGCGCGCGTGCCCAGGGCCTGCGGATGCTTGGATGCTGGGTCTCCTCCGGGCCACCCTCCTGTGGGGCTGACCCAGGTGGAAATCCCCCACCTGCGCCCCGTGCGCACCCCTGATGTGTTCATACTTCGAAAAATAAACAGACTAAAGTGCGTAAAGAAACATGGGCCCAAGTTCGTCAATGCTTCTGGATTTTCAAAAGAAGCTTCAAATTCAGATTTTTATATAAAGTAACTCAATCTTTAAATGTAGGAAACAAACTCTTGTCATTTAAAAAAAAATACCATGGCATTTTCCAATCCCACAGCCCTTTCCCTCCCCAGCCCCCCGCCAGGCCCCACGCTGACCCCCTCAAGGTCAGACGGAGCCTGTGGTCACAGCAGAAGGGCCCCCTCCTGGACGTACCTCCAGCCGGTCCACCCTGGCATAGATGCCACGCATCTCTGTCACTTTGCCCTTAAGGACGGGGATGTTCTCCTCCAAGATCCGAGAAGTGTCGCTCCTGATCTGGAAAAGAGCGTGGCCATGAGGCCCCTGGCCTCCCCCTGCCCTGTGCCTCTTCCCGGCCTGGGGCACAGGGTCTGCACAGACCTCGTGGGTGGCCAAGATGTCAGGTGCATCCCACGTGAGGACAGGCCGGGAGAAACGTGGAGTCCCCATGGGTCCCCACCTCTCCCTCCCGGGACCCACACTCATCAATCATCTTCCTCCAAACACCAGCCACGGAGCCCAGGCCGAATTCCTGCATTTAACCACTGACCTAGAGCCAAGGAAGGAACCAAAGTTTGCTCTCAACCAAAGTGGGGGTGATGGGATGCTGGCGGGTGATGGCTGTCACCAACATTCACCAACAACGTGAACGGGAGCCGAGACCTGGGGATCGGACACTCCCTACCCACGGGCGCTGGGCGGGGGTCTCTCTTGCATCATCTCATTTAATCTCCAATTTCTCCGGCCTGCGAGGACCTGGAAAGGGAGCGGGCGGCGCACACACCGCCCTCGAGAGCTGGGCATCCCGATCCCTGGCGGGGCTGCCGAATGCTGGTCCCACCCCTGGAGCCTGCTCAGCGTGTCTGGGATGCCCTTCAGCAGCCCTGGTCAGGGGCTGGGGTCCACGGGCGGAGACGCGCCAGCTCCAAGCCTGGCACTCAGGGATGCCCTTCTCGTGCCGACTCCTCGAGGCCGGAGATCAGCCCCGAGAAGGAGGCAGGTGGCCGCGGGCTGTCTGTCCTCAGTGCCTACCCAGCCCTCCCACCAGGACCCCAGGCCCGTCCCTGCCTCCCTGTGCCTCAGTTTCCTCATCTGTGAACGAGGTGCTTCCCAGGTTTCTCCCACACTAACACTGGGGGGTGACAGGACCACCGGGACTTGAACAAGGCCCCCAGGGCCCCCCCACTTGGCCCCAAGGGTCCTGGTACTAAATTTCCAACCTTAAAATTCAAGCAGAGAAATGGTGGTCCCAAGGCTGGGGACCTGGGGCACCTCAGCACCAGAGTCAGGGACGCAGGCTGGGGACGCGCCACAGGGCACAGGAGCCAGCCCGAGAGCACAGCCGGGCGGGAACACCCAGTGACCACGGAAACCACGGTGGTGCTGGATCGCAGCCCAGCGTGGACGCCGCAGCCACCGGCCGCACATCAACCTCACGCCAACCGCTGGTCAAAAATATTAAGAAAAAAATTGCGCGTGTGCCCAGCGGGCACTGATGTTGTGCCCTTGTCACCGCGAGTGACGCAGCCTGGCAGAGCATCAGGCAGCTCGGGCACCCCGGGGTGGCCTGCCGAGCAGCAGAGGGCAGGCGGGGCAGGGCGAGCCCCAGGCCCGGGTCCCAGCCCAGCACTGCGTTGAAAAGAAAGCCCGGGGGAGGGGACGGGCCACCTGCAGGTGTGCCAGTTCGTCAGGATGCCAGCCTGCGGGGAGCTTAGCGTCCACGACGCCCAGAACCCATCCCCGAGGACACCGAGGGTGAGATGCACCAGGGAACAGAGCACGGACACGTGGGGACACAGGCAGCTTCCAGCAGGGGACCTGCAAACGTCCCCTATGGGCAGTGGACGTCAGGTCAGCAGGACGCATGTGGGTATCAGGGGCCGGGCAGAGCGAGGGGACGGCGCCTCCCCTCCTGGGGCTCCCTGCAGACACCAAAGCTCCAGTCCAGCCACGCAGAGCCCGAGTGGAGGGACCAGCTCCCAGACACTGACCGATGCGTCCAGAACTGTCCAGAAAAGCACGGGAGAGGCTCAAACTGCCTCCGCCAGAGGAGACCCGGAGGCTCCATTGTGCCCTGGGCCCTGAGACTGGCCCTGGAGCAGGAAGGAGGGATCTCAGGAACCCAGCACAGGCAGCCCCCGACGTCACCCCCTTGGTGTCCCCGGATGCACCTGGTGGGGCAGACGCTCCGGGCTGTCTCTGGAACTTTCTGTACGTCTAAGACTCTTCCAGGGTGGAGCGCCCAGGACCGGCTTCGACCCAGGTCAGCTCTGGAGCTCTGGCCTGTCAACAGCTTTGGTGCCCCTGACCCCAACCCTGACCCGCCTGCCCCCGACATTTGTCACCTGGACAAGGAAAAGCCCTCAGAGCCTCCCGTTCTTCCCCAAGGCCAAAGCTAGAGACGCAGGTCCCCGCCAAGGCTGAGCCCAGAGACGCCCGGTGAGGCAGCACAGAGCAGATAACCCACCCGCAACAAGGTCGGACCCCAGGGGACCATCGCCAGGACCCTCTTCCTGTTGATTCTCAAGGATCTGATGGGGAGGTGAGAGGGAGGCTGGCCGGAGTGAGGGAAGGCCATGGAGGGGAGGGTCCAGAAACCGCCAGCATCCACCCTCCCCGGAACCTGAAGGACTCCGAGGAGCAGAGGGGCCACCGGGCTGAGCAAGGAGCCCCGGGGAAGCAGCTTCTCCTGAGCCAGGCCGTAGGCAAAAAGGAACAGCAGCTACTTAGAGTGGGGGTCCCCGGGGGCTGGGAGATCCCACAACGTCCACAGGGTTCCCGCGGGGGCTGGGAAGGGTGAGAGGCGACTTCAGGGTCATGTAACGCAGGCCCAGCCAAGAGGACACGGAACCCAAGGGCCACTTCTGCCAGCTGCCGCCGTGCGCCGGGAGCGGAGCCTCTGAGGCTAGCGCTGGTTCTGAGGGTGACAAAACAGACCCAGAGAAACAAGGAGCTGCCCAAAGTCATGAGCCAGAACGTGGAGACGTGGGATTCCAATTAGGGTGGTCCCAGGACACGCGCCCCCCATTGGGGCCCCGGCCACGTCTGCCTGATCCACCTAAAGGAAGACCCAAAGCCTGACCAAATGAAATGCCAAGATCTCAAACTCAGGCTGTTTCCCTTACAAGCCCTGATTTCTGGCTTCTTGTGAGAAGTCAGAAGAGTTGGCCACACAGAGCCCACCAGTGTCCTGTCCCCCACGGCAGTGATGCAGCTAGAGCTGGGTGGCAGCCGTCCCCTTTGGTTAACCACAGACCCCACCACTCCCTAGAGTCTCCCTAACATGGAGTCTGTGGCTGCCAGGGCACTTTTCTTCCTAGAAGAGTCAGAAGAAAGTGACACATCTCTTTGTTCACACCTAGCCCACTTCCTGGCCTCGGGCGGCTGGCGTCTGAGTCTGCAGGCCTCGGGCTGCGCTCTGGAAAGAGCAGAGATGGCGAGGAAGAAGGTGCTCTTTGGGTCTCCGCCAGGACAAATACCCAGAGGTCTATTAGCCCAGAGGCCTGGCAGACCCTTCCCCAGCCTATCCTCCAGCCTCCCTAGAGCCCACGGGTCCAGCAGCGGGTGCTGAGGTCAGCGCAGAGCAGACGGCTGTCCAGGACATTCCAGTGACCCCAGCAAGGAGAGCCACATGCCCGTGACCCCAATGCATACCCCAAATGCAAGCCTGGCCACGGGCAACAGGACGTGCTCTGCTGGTGAGTGGAGTCTGCTCCCCGGCAGAAGGGGGCCCAGGCGTCTGGGGCTTGGAGGGCCTGGACGAGCTGCCCTGAGCCCCAGCTGGATGGCCTTCAGATCCATCACCACACCGTGGCCTCTGGGGCTTCAGAACCAATGACGTTCAGTAGCCACCATTGATTGGTCCTCGAACGTGTGGGCGACACTCTGCTCAGAAAAGGTTGTAAATTGGGATGATTGACTTGAAATGCCAGGTCTTGTGTGGACCACCTGATGGATTTGAACACGTGTTTACATCTGCATAATTACCACCAGAGCAAGATCCAGAACGCCCACCATCCGGGAAGTCACCTCCTGCCTCGTGGCAGCCACAACCTCCCTCCCAAAGCTAAACACCACCTAATGTTGATCACTGTCCATAGGCGCTGCCCTTCTGAACTTCAGAAGAACGGACCTGCTCAGAATGCCTCTTGTGTCTGGCTGCTTCCTCTCAACATGGCGCCTGTGAGTACAGGAACCCACCTTTTTCATTGCTAGGTAGTATTTCAATAAACCATTTATTCACCCACTGCCTTGCTGCGGGTCACCGGGGCTGCTTCCAGGCCATGGTCTTTTGAGTGAGGCTGCTATGAACATTTGTATCTGTGTCTTTGTGTGGACACTGGTTTTCTTTTCTTTTTTTTTTTTTTGGAACCAGGGGTTGAACTCAGGGACACTCGGCCACTGAGCCACATCCCCAGCCCTATTTTGTATTTTATTTAGAGACAGGGTCTCACTGAGTTGCTTAGGGCCTCGCTAAGTTGCTGAGGCTGGCTTTGAACTCGCGATCCTCCTGACTCAGCCTCCCAAGTCACTTGGATTACAGGCGTGCGCCACCACGCCCGGCTGACACTGGTTTTCATTCGTGCTTTGTAATGGCCTCGGATTAGGAAGACGGGATGTAGATCAAGATCGGCATGTGTTTAACTTCTCCAAAGCAGCTGTGCCGTCCTGCATCTGCCCAGTAATGTGTGAGTTTCAGTTGCCTCATCCTTGCGAACACTTGCTATCTTGGTGGTTTTCAAATTTTAGCCATTCTAGTGACATAAACAGGCACCTCTGTCCCACCTATTCCGATGCAGGTCACAGTAGCCTGGGACGGCCACATCCGTCCATGAAGCAGGGTCCACACCCTTCCCCCTTGGTTCTTGGTGGGCTCTGTGATTGCTTTGACCAGTAAAGTATGACAGAAGGGTCCCCGTGTCAGGTTCCACATCCGGACCCCATGAGGCCTGAGAGCCTCCACTTCCTGCCTGCGGCGGCCAGACAGCCATGCAGTGAGGAAGCCCAAGCAGCCATGCGGACAGGTGGCGTGGAGGAGAGTCACACCTACAGTCCCCACCAAGCCAGCTTCTCCCCAGGCCACACAGCGCGAGCTGGGCTTCTGTGGGACTTCTAAATTAATCAGGGCTTCTGACGGCTGAGCCGAGTTGGGGACCATGAGGGTGACGTCACCTGCTCCCTGCAGGTTCCACTCACCCCCACCTTGGATCTTAGAGAAAAGGAGCTCCCACCCTGGGGCTGGTAACCAGCGCCCTCCCCAGCAGTGGAGCCTCCTGACGGAGGGGCACACGCCCCGGGGAAGCCAGGCCTGGATGGTCAGGGCTGAGAGGACATATGGGCATCGGCAGGGAACATGGGTGGAGGGGCTGTGAATGCGAATGCCCCCAGGGACTGCAGAAGGGTTGGCCTCGCTGCCAGAGGGACATGCTCCCTCCCCTTCCCGGAATGGGGACCCCTTGTCTGGCTTTAGCTTCCTGCTTTCAGTCGGGTCCAAACCACAGAGAATTATATTCTATCACAAAACACGTAAGCCCAGGTGGCCCCGAGTCAGGGGCCCCCGGGGAGCAGTGGGCTGTGACAACCTGGCGGTCACACGGGGGCAGATGCTTGCCAGGTGGGGACAAGCACCCCAGGGCGACCAGATCTCCACCTCTCCCAGAGTAGCCACAAATCCAGATTTTTGGCATGAAATTCTAAAAATATCAGCCGCTGATTCCATGGTTTTCCAGCAGCATCTACGGATCTGTGGGCGGCACTGGGCCAGGAGTCACCTGGGCATGACACCCCTTTGCTGCAGTGGGGGACCCCCCTGGTCTGCCTGCAGTCTCGGGGCTCCTGGGGGCACCCAGAGTTCCCACCACCTGGCCGGGTTTACAGGACTGGGTGGCGTGGGCCAGTGTCCACCTGTCCACGTGGATTCCTGCCCCGCTGTCCTCTGAGCTGCACGGGGTTCCCCTTCACAGGAGGCACAGGGATGGTGGGGGATGGGGACGTGGACGTCCTTGGTCCCCAGTCCTCACCATCCCCTGACCTGCCTTCCCTGCAGTCCTCTTGCTCTGCCCAGGCTGGGCCTGCACCCAGCTCTCTCCCTCCCCATCAGCCGAACGCTGCTCCTCTTCAAGCCCCAGATCCACGGCCACCCGTGCTGAAAGCCCCCCAGTTCCCCAGGAGCACCGGGCGCCTCGTCTGGGACCCTCCCGCTGTGCCTTGAACCACCTTGGTCAGCAATCAAAGAGGCTCTGGCACCAAACCAGCCTCCCCGCAGCCGGGGCCAGGGCGGGGACGGTCTGACTCCGCTTCCTCAGGCTCCCCACGGGCTGGTCAGGAGGGCCAGCGCCGGGGGTCAGAAGGACTCTTCAGGCTGCGTAAAGTCCGCCTGGCTGTCTTGCTGCCGCGGGGAAAGAAGCTGGCTCTCCAGAGTGAGACCCACACAGGGCCTCCCGGGCAGTTTCCATCTGGTCCCCTCGGTGTCCCCAGAGGCTGGCCCAGGGAGGCACTGAGATGCCCTTGGAATGCACAGGAATAGACAGTGTCTGGTGCAAAGCGGTGCCCCGACCACGTCAGGCCTGCTGTCCCTGCTACCCCCTGGGCGCTCCCAAGGTCTCTCAGTGGACCCGAGCCTCACGGGGTCTTAAGTCTACTAGTGGGACCCAGCGGGGCAGGCGTCACCCACCCGGCCAGAGGCGGGGCCTGGCCACAAGATGGAGGCACGTTGGGCCTCCAGGCAGCAGCCTCCAGCCTGGGTTCCTGGGTTAATGAGCTTGGGATCTTCTAGAAAATTCTATCATGGCTCCGCAGGCCTCCACCCTGGCTGGTGGACATGATCCAGAGGAGATTTCTAGAGGGGTGGACCTGATCCTCTGGGTGGAAGGATTCTCCTCACCTCCTTCCCACCCATTCCAGGGGACATGCTCCCCAACCAGGGCAGGAGGAGCAGCGGGCACGGGGAGCAGAAGGGAGCCCAGGCCCAGCCCTGCCGGCCGCGGCCCGGGGAGAGGCGCCTCCCAGGCCTGAAGCCATTTCCTGGCGTGGCCATGTTTGCAGAGAGCTGCGGACGGAGGTTAAATATAGTCAGCATCCCGCGGAGGCTCCCGGGCGGGCCCCAGGGCGCCACCTTGTGGCCCGCGCCAGCCTCCTCCGTGGAGGGGACACTGTCTGGGGAAGGAGGCCAAGATGGCCGCCCAGCAAGCACCTGGGCGGGAGGTGCAGGCCTGCCGGCCGCTGCCCCCCGGCGTGGCTCCCGGGAGCCCTGGACCCGCGCCTGGCGGCACTCACCGCGTCGGCCAGGCTGCAGAAGTCCTCCAGCGCCAGCAGCATCCCCTCGATGGCCGCCTCCACCTCCCTCGCCTGCAGAGAGAGGGTCCTGCCATCAGCAAGTGGTTTCCAGGGAGACGAGCACCCTTCCCTGTTTTTTCCTTCTTGCAAAGCGAACTAGGTCTTAGGATCCTGTGCCCAGGTCCTTCCAGACCCCCTTCCCTCTTCAAAACCGGGGCAAGGAACCAACCGCTGGCTGGACTCTGTCCAGAGGGCTGGGTAGAGCCCGTGGGCCGTCCACTCGCCCCGCTTGGTGGAGGTGAGATGGATGGTGCTAGCAGAAATGAACAAAGCCACCCTATCCTTCCTGGTGTGCAGATGAGGAAACCAAGGCTTAGATGGGTAAGGTCACCCGCCCAAGGTCACACAGCTGACAGGAGGCAGGACCAGGATTCTAAGCAGGCTGGAGCCCACCATCTCAGCGCCTGCACGTGGCCCCCCCAGCCACAGGGAAGAGCCGCGCAGGTGAAGCGGGAAGCTCTTCAGGAGCAGCAGAAGTGACCACCGCTCCTCGGGAAGCCTCAGCTTGCCCACCCGCTGTAGTTAGGGTGGACTTATGCCAAAAAGTTGTTATTGTTTATGGGAAATTCAAATTTCACTGCGCGTCCTGGGGTCATCTGCAACCCTATTAGCCGTGCTTACTCAGCCCTGAGGAGCGGCTCCGACAAAGGGGACCCGAGGGTCTCAGCCATCTGGAGGGTCCAGAGCTCAATCGCTCTCTGGTCCCCAGACACTGGGGGCTGAGGGAGGGACTCAGCGGAAAAAGTGCAGGCTTAGCAGGCCTGAGGTCCTGGGTTCGAGAGCCGGTGGAGAGGGGGGGAGGGGGGGGGGAGGGGGAGGGGAAGAGGGAGGGGGATGGGAGGGAGAACAGAACATACTGGGCTTGTGGTCATCTGAAAGGTGCTGGCCCAGGTCTCCAGCACCTGGCCACCAGCAGCTGTCAGGAAACTCAGGCCCGGGTGGCCAGGTCTTTCCATTTGTCCAGAGGAGCCAGCAATTCTGATATTATAGGAAATGTCCCAATTTGTAAATATTGGCATAGGTTAAAAAAAAAATCTTTAACACCCCACAGGCCAAACCAAACACGGGCGGTGAGAGGCCCGCCAGCGTGCGCCCTGCGCGCCCTGCGCGCCCTCCGCAGCGCCGGCTGGACTTCACCCCGAGCCCGCGCTGCCTGGTGACCCACAGAACACCAGCCCAGGCGGCTGCTGTCAGCGAGCGGGCGTGGAGGGAGCGGTCCACCCAGAACATCAGCCCTTTCTCCTTGGACCACAGGGCCTGCCCGAGACGGTGACCAGAGGCGCTGGGCAGGCCGGCCTGGGCCACCCCACACCTGAAGACTCCCCGCCACCCACTGGTCCCCACAGGGGTCTGTACCGTGCTAGGCGTCGGCCCCCAGCATGAGCCGTCGCCACCACAGCAAAATAAACCACTCACTGCACAAAACCCTCCTTCCGCTGGAGTATAAATAGTACCAAGCTGCCATTTAAACCCTGGGACCCTCGACTCACAGCTGGGACTGTTTCTGGGCTGCAACAGGAGGGGGGGCCGTGGCAGGGGGAGGGTGGGAGGCCCGAAGAAGATCCCCTGGCCCCAACGTCAAATCGTGGTCAGCAACGTCATGCCAACCATCACACGGAGGGAGAAGGAGGGAGCGGAGAGAAGGGGGCAGAGGCTCCCTCCATCCAGAGGGAGACGGGAGACAGGAAGGGGCAGGGCGGCTGGGGAGAGCCCAGGAGTCGGGGCGCAGGTAACCCAGACTCCGCTGGAACGCCCCGGAAGGCAGGCTCACAGAGGCCCAGCAGCCTCTAAAGGAGGCCTCCTTCCCAAGATGCACCGGAGCTCCCAACCTCCACAGCCCAGCTCAGAAAGGACCAGGCACCAGGCCCGGGCAGCTCAGTGTAAAGTGTGTCTAGCACGGCAAGACCCTGGGCCGCTTGGCCAGCACTGCGGAGGGCGGGGCGGGAGGGGACATGGCAGGTTCAACTCTGTCCTGGGTTCGAATCCTGCCTTCTCTTTTGTGGGCCTGGCCCCTCGACCCCGTGGCTTCACTTGTGCGTCCCAGCTGGCTCACCTGTGACAGGAGCCATCAGACCTCCTGGCAGGGTAGTCAGGAGGCCAGCCAGACACTCAGCAGCTGACACACAAAGGCGCTCGAGGGGGGTGCCCTCTGCTCCTCCTTCACGAGGACAAGGCAATGGCTGAGCACAGAGGCCCGCCTGTGATTCCCTCAGGACCCTCTAGTTAGGTGCCATGATTTCCCCCTTTCTAAGGGACTGAGGAACAGGAGACCAGAAACACTGAGTCACCTGCTCAGGGTCACACAGCTAATAAACACTGGAGCCAGAATCTGAGCAGTATGACGCTGGGCTGAAGGTTTTGCTGGGGTGTATTTTGTTTGTTTGTTTTGTCTTTCGCAGAGCTGGGGTGCTGGCCCCACGCATGCTAAGCAAGTGCTCTACACTGAGCCACACCCACCCCTTTTTATTTCTGACAGGCCTCACTAAGTTGCTGAGGCTGGCCTCAAACTTGCAATCCTCCTGCCTTAGCCTCCTGCTTAACCGGGATTACAGGGGTGCCCCACCATGCCAGGCCAGAGCTCAAGTCTGCAGCCCCAGGACGCTCTGGCGAGGGGGGACGTGTCCCCTTCACTGCTGCCTGCAGGCTGTAGTCTCTCCCCAGCCTCACCTCCTGAGGCCCAGGGTGGTGCCAAGAGCAGGAAGGAGCAAAGGCGTCCTGCACCCTTGCCCACTGCCTGGCCGACAGGAAGGAGCGGGGACTGGCCACCCCAGCAGGCCCCCAAATCACTCATGGGACGATTTTCTCTCAAGATAATCCCCTAAACTGCCTCAGGAATGAGTCCCGCAGGCTTTTTAGCCAGCCTGAAAGCAAGATGGACAGCCGGCGGGTCTGTGTGACTCCTGGGCATGGACTGCTTCAGGGGAGCAGGAGGCAGAGGCTGCTCTAGGTGACCTGGGCATCACAGTGGGGATGGTGAGTGGCTCTTGTTCTGCGGTGCTGGGGACTGAACCCAGAGCCTTGTGCTTGCCAGGCAAGCGCTCGACCCCTGAGCCACATCCCAGCCCCAGTGGGCAAATCAAGGCTTTCCTCTTCCAAAAGGCTAGTCCAGGCTTCCCAGCCGGGCAAGCCACACACCGAAGAGGGGCTGTCCTGCTCCCTGCCCACTGCCCCCCTGCCAGGGGGCCGTCTCCTGCTGGGACTATTGCAGTAGCCCGCTCGCTGGTCCCCACTTCCTGTCTTGCTCCTGTCTCCTCCTCCGAGGGACCCTGTGCTCAGCTTCCGCCAGGATGGCTCTGATCACAGAGACCAGACGAGGAGGGCCGGAGAGGAACCCGAGCAGTGGGGACGGCTCAGACGGGCGGGAAGGTACAGCTGTGCGGTTGCTCTGGAAACTCGTCTGGAAGCTTCTCATAAGGAACGCGGGGAGTTGCCCCACGACCAAGCAACAAACCCAAAGAATTGGAAACACATGCTCCCGCGGAAACTCGCGCATGTTCCTGGGAATCGTCAAGAAGTGGAAATAACCTGATGCCCTGAGCCTGAACGGGCCAGGCAACGTGGTAAGTGCACGTGACAGAAAATACCCTTCCCTCCAGGCACCGCGACAGGGTGGCCCCTGGGAATGTCCGCGAGTGACAGGAGCCAGAGCCAGCAGGTCACGTGCCACAGATTCCCTTTACACGAACACCCAGAAGAGCAGGCGGAGTAGGTTAGTGGCCGTCCCTGTCATGGAGCAGGGAGGGGCAGGGGCACTGCTAAGGGTTACGGGGTTTCCTTCTGAGGTGGTGGAACCTTCTGGAATCAGTCGTGGAGCCCTTGCACAACACAGTGAACAGGCCGAACACACTCAACTGCGCACTCTCAAGCTGAATTCTGGAGGTGTGGTGGGCACTCCTGGAATCCCAGAGGCCCGGGAGGCTGAGGCAGGAGGATCCCAAGTTCCAGACCAGCCTCGTCAATTTAGTGAGGTGCTGGCTCCTCGGCCACCAGACGGAAGCTCCGGGCGTCTTGGGTTTGGTGTCTTTTACTCCCTTTCTGTTCCAGGCCCTGGAAGAGGCCTGGCCCACAGTAGAGCTGGCGTTTCCAAAGACGGGCCCGTCCCCGCCCAGCCACCTGCCCTTTGCCACTCTGCTGTGAGGTGGGATCCCTTCCTCCCATCCTCACGCTGGGCTGGCCTGCGACCGACAGCTCTGGCCAACGCGGTGGCTGTGTTTGAGCGTGGCCCCCACTGGAAGCTGAATCCCCCACGCTGTGTTGAGAGGCGGGACCTCCAGGAGGTGGTGAGCTCGGGAGGACCCCTCAGGCAGGGTCCATGACATTTTCATGGCAGTGGGTTTGTGACCTTGAGGGTGGGTTTGCTATGACAGCTGAGCCCCGGTGCTCCCTCCACGAGCCCCCAGCCACGTGATGCCTTCCGCGATGTCAGGATGCAACGGGGAGACCCTCACCCAACATGGCCCTCGGCCTGGGGCTTCCCAGCCTCCAGAACCCTGAGCCGAGCAAACTTGGTTCACTGTAAGTGACCGCGTGCCATCGGTCAGAGCGCACAAACAGACCAAGACAGCGACACTGTCACACCCGGGCCGAGCCTGGGTCTCGGCCTTGAGCTTGATTCCCTCTTGGAAGCCAGCGGCCCGGGAAGCATCCCAGGCAACCCTGCAGCAGAGGCCCTGGCGAGAGGCCCTGGAGGTTGAGAGGCCACGTGGAGACTGAGACGCCCACGGACAGCCAGCACCGGCTGCCAGAGGAGGGCCAGGCCAACTGGACCCGCAGTGGCAGGCGGCTCAGCAGGCTGCGGCCAAGAGCCCGGGCACCTCCAGGTCACGGTGTGTGTTAAGCTGGCAGGTTTGAGGTCGTCTGTTCCCCGCAGCTGATGATTGACACGAGCCTCGGTGAGTGTCCTCTGTGTGTGTGAATATATAAATACACATACGTATTCTGGGCGCTGTCAGTGGACCTTCGTTTTTATTTATTTATATGCGGTGCTGAGAATCGAACCCAGAGCCTCACACATGCAGGCAAGCGCTCTGCTGCTGAGCCCCGGCCCAGACCTGGATGGATATTCTTTGCAGGAAAGGAAGGAGGCGAGAGGAAGGGGAGAAGATCCAGCAGGGAGGAGGAGGACACCCCCGAAGGACAGCAGCCTCACACTCTGTGCTGTGTGTCTCCGCTCCATCCTCGACCATCTCTGTGCCTCAGTTTCCCCATTTGAAAATCAGGGGGTAAACACAGTTCTGATCCCCTGGGGCTTAGGATGGACGAGACGGAGGTCAACCAAGCAGCTTCCCAGGGCTGCTGGCCGTCCCCGCGAGCCACAAGTCCCATATACATGTCTGAACTTGGACCCAGCTGGGGTCTCCAAACCTGCACTTGGACCCAGCTGAGGTCCAGTACGTGACGGGACACAGAAGCCCAGTACGTGATGGTCACCCGACGGGTAAGGAAGGGGCCAGCTTAAGGAAGTTCTGCAAATGGCTGATGTTCAGTGTCCCACCTTGACAGACGGCGTCCTTTTCTCTCACTCTTAGGAGAAACAGCAGCGAAAGCAAAATATTCCCCTCAGCTGGTGCTCAGCCTCCAGGGGAGGGAGGTGACCGGGAGGGGTGGGCACTAGGCACACCAGAGACCCTTGTCCCCATGGAAAGGCTGCTGCCACCGGCTCCAGCTAGTGCCCAGAAGGCCCTGCCAGACCCACCTGTTCGGGACAAACGGTGGCCCAAACCTCTATGCGACTGCCCGCGGCTGGCGGCTCCCAAAGCCAAGCTGGTCATTCTCACAAACCCGTGAGGTCCAGGCAGCCTGCTGGGGGCTGAATAGGGCCTCAGACCTGTGGTCCGGCTGTGTCCCTAAAACACAGGCGCGTGAGCTAAAGAGGCAGGTCCTCCGGGCAGGCGCTGGGGCCTGGGTGTGAGGGTCGCTGCGCGGCTGCCCCTGAGGGCGATGGGGTGTTCTGAGGCCCGTGGTGGCCGGGGGCCAGAGGCTGAGCTTATGCTAGGGCCACCAAACTGTGCCCTTCAAATGAGTGACCCCTACATGTGGGGACCATGTCTTAGCAACACCATTTAAACACGCACAGAAGTCTGCATGGAGACCTCGGGGTCCCCGCGACCCCCGCAGAAAAAGCAGCTTTGCCCTGGGCTCCCGGTGAAAGCGGGAAATCCAGGTGGAAAGGTCCCTCGGGAGCAAAGCGATTCCCGGGGGCCTTGGGCTTGCACTGCAAACCGGAGGACCTGGCAGGGTAGACAATAGCCACTCCCCAAGGAAGAGGCCCGGTCCTGGCCCCACGGGACCCTCGACCTTGAGGTCTGCGTGTCTGGAGAGGGCCGGCCGCTCTCCCACTCATCCTGACCCTGACTTCCAAGGTCAGTGGCAATAGCGACCCCTGTTTAAAATGGCCCAGGTGTTGACCCTGAGGTCTGCGCGGATGCAACGGATGAAGGTCAGCGGACACACACCTCTCAGCAGCCACGGCGCAGGGAACCTAAATGACGATCATGGAGAATGGTCACCCACTTGTAAGTCAGACAGACACAAATCTGTCCAGTGTCCTGAGAAAGCCCGGCAGAGGACTGGGCACGCAGCTCAGGGGTGGACAGTTGGCCTGCTGTGGGGAAGGCCTGGGTTTGGTCCCCAGCACTGAAAAAAAGAAAAAAGAAAATCGGGTGGTTCCTGGGCACTGTATGGAAAGAGCCCCATGGTGGGACCCGTTGGAGGTGCCTGAGCGCCTGCCGGAAACCATGCCTGAAGAATGAACTGCGGGCCTCTGTGGACAGGGACAGAGTGGCCTGGGGACAGGCACTGCTCACCACTCCGCAGTCACCAAGCTTTGGATTTGCATATGTACTTTAAAAAAAATTGTTTTTTGAATTTGTTTAGGTGTTGATAGACCTTTATTTTATTCGTTTATTGATATGCGGTGCTGAGACTCGAACCCAGTGCCTCACACATGCTAGGCAAGCGCTCTGCCACTGAGCCACAACCCCAGCCCTTAAAAAATTTCTAAACAAAATTTATTGTTAAAAAAAATAATAATTCCAGCCGGGCCTGGTGGCGCACGCCTGTGATCCCAGCACTCGGGAGGCTGAGGCAGGAGGATGGCGAGTTCAAAGCCAGCCTCAGCAACTTAGCGAGGCCCTAAGCAACTCAGTGAGACCCTGTCTCTAAATAAAATACAAAATAGGGCCGAGTGCCCCTGAGTTCAATCCCCAGTACCAAAAAAAATAAATAAATAAAATAAAATAATAATAATAATAATTCCAATTAACTTTTAAAGAATCACAAAGCAAATTTCTCCACAGCCACAGTTGGGGAATGAATTCAGCCTGGTGACTAAATCCAGGGAGCCCAGGCCCCTGTGGACCCCGCAGGCAGCAACTGGGCTTTGCACAACCGTGGCGCCCGCAGCTGGCCCATGCACAGGGGCAGCTAGGGAGGGAGATTCCTGACCTCCAGGGCAGGGACGCTGGGACGCTGGGACGCTGGGACCGCCTGACCCAGAGGCAGCGGAACTGCTGGGCCACGAGTTGGGGGCACGGCCAGCCTCACTGCAAGGCCCCAGGAGGCCCGTCCTCTCCTCCCTGGCGCCTGGTGCGGGGTCTGCACCTGGGACCTGTTCAACAACCCCTGTGCGATGACCACATCACCGTGACTGACCTCCCAGACCTCTGGGTGGGCCCGACCCCTGGACAGAGTCTGTCCCCAACCCCCAACCACCATGTGTCCCAGGATACGAGGTGCAGAGACCCCAGTGTGGGGGTCTCTCAGCCACATCCCGAGTGGTGAGAAAAGGGTTAACTGTCTGGGGACGATGTTGTCTATAAGTCAATCAATTACCCATAAACTTATCTAATCAATAAACACACAAGAGCCAATACTCTTTGTAAATGAGCAGGGGCGACGGGACTGGACCACGCCAGCTCTGGCCCCTAACAATCTGGAGCAGCCCCCTGCCTTTCATTTATAATCACACAGGTAAAGGGGCGTGGAGGGGAGGGGCTTCTTCGGTGATGGACAGGATGGGGCGGAGTTAGGGGAGCCGCCTGTCCAGGGAAGCCATCACAGGGAAGCCCACACAGCGACAGATCCTGCTTCCCGCACCTGGGACAGCCCTCCGTGGCTGCCAGTTCCTAGAAGTCAGCCCTCTTTGTCCCAAGGGTCAGCTGCTGACTCTGCCAGATAAGGTGGCCCCCCACCCCCAGCACAGGCTCAGCCGCCCTCCCGCCCCTCGGCCTCCAGGGCTGTGGTGAGCCTGGTGTTCACACCCATGGGACACATTTCTTCACCCCACCTGCACGGGGCACTGAGGACCCAGGGCAAGTGGGACAGTGGGTCCCGAGCCTGGGCGTGGGGCACTCCTGGACACTGGCTAGGACACTGCCACCCATACAAGCCTGTGACCCCAGTCAGGTCCAGGCCAAAGCAGGCAGGTAGCCTCAAGCAGGATGACCGTCAGAATCCCCTGGGAGACATAGAGAAGTTCAGGTCCCCAGGCTGGGGTGATTGGGGGCCACTGTCCACAGGAGCCCCAAGCCACACCACAGTGATGTCCCAGACCCCAGACTGGGTCGTGCCCACTGCCCAGTGTGCCCACACCAATTAAACCAGAGAGCCAGGGCGGGGCCCAGCGTCCGTGCTGATTGTAAAGACGCCCCAAAGATGATGATGCTCGCAGTTAGGAGCCACGACTCACCGGCGCCCTGGACCATGATGGCCGCACCCCGCCCTGGAGATGGGTTCCCCGGAATCTCGGGTTCATACATGCTGGGAACACGTGCTCTCTGCCTTGCAGAAGAAGGGGCGCAGGCTTGCAGTGGGTGGAGTCCCATGGCAGCGAGGTGTCCACTGCCCGCAGCATCTGCCCGGGGGACCAGCCGCTCATGGGTTAGGGTCGCTTCCGCCTTTGGGAAGCTGTTTCTTTGTAAGGCTTCTCCCTTGGGGCTGAGGGTCAGCCGCCTGGGAAGCAGGACATCCTGGGTGAGGCCCCGTCAGGGCGCTGGGACAGCTCGGTCCTGGCCATTCAGATCCCAGGGGATGCAGCTGGGAATTCCCTTCCAAGGGATGGACCCTCTCCACGCACCCACTTTGGCCTTGACTTCCCGCCCCAGAAGGCTCTGAGTCAGGGAGCGTGGCTGGCGCTGTCCTGAGTGCACGGCTGGGCTCAGCAGCCATCTCCGGTCTCCTGGCAGCCACCCAGCCCTGGTAGTGCTTTGTGGCCCTACAGCCGGAAGCCTGCACACCTGACCCCAACCTGCTCACGCCCAGTGCACCCAGCTCAGGGCTTTGAGCCACGACCCAAGAGCAGAACCCATGTTCCTTCCAAGGCCCAGGCCCTGGCTTGGCCCTGCCCACTCTCCACAGCCCCACTTGAGGTCCACCCTCAGTCGCTTGGTCCCTATTCCTCCCCCAGCTGTGCACAAGCCCGTCTTTGCCTTGGGCCTCTCCACACTAGGCCTCTCCCGCAGCCCTTAGGCTTCTCCCGCTGGGCCTCAGTCACGATTGAGTTACAACCTCCGTCAGGACCTGTGGGGGAACTGGTTCCAGGACCGACTCAGATGCTGAACTCTGAGGCTGCCCAAGTCGTTATGGAGAAGGGTGGGCAGAACCTCTGCACCCCCTGCAGACTGGGGTGGCACAGGCCTGTGATCCCAGCTACTGGGGAGGCTGAGGCAGGAGGATCGCCAGTTCAAGACCAGCCTGGGAACTAGTGAGACCCTGTCTCAAAATATAATTTTAAAAAAGGGCTGGCGATGCAGCTCAGTGGTAAAGTACTTGCCTAGCATGTCTGAAGGGACTGAGTTCAATCCCGAGTACTGTTTAAAGAAATCCTCCCGTATGTTTAAGATCCTCTCTAATGACTTCGTTGCCCAAGTACAAATTCAGTGCTATGTAAATAGTTGCTGTTTCTTTGCTTGTTTTGCTGGTTTTCTTCTGCAGTGCTGGGGACTGAACCCGGGACTTGTGCGTTCTTGGCAAGCACTCTCCCACGCACCCACGTCCCCAGCCCTGTATTGTGTTTTTGAAAATCTGCATCATTTTTATTATTGCGTTTCTTTTGTATGTTTTTTCCCAACATCTTTGATCCACACTGGCTGAACCCGCAGACATGGAACGTGTCTACAGCACGCCAACGTCTTCCCTCGCATCTTGACTGTCTGCTCATCTCCCAGACCACGATGCCAGTCCTTGAGGGCAGCCACCAATGTGTGCCACTGGCTTGCCCAGAACCCGGAACCCAGAACACAGCAGGTTTTTCCAAAAATCTGAAGCATGAGAACTACCTCTCTGCACAGCCTGTGCCCCGGGCCACCCACAGACTTCTAATCCAACATCGAAAACTTGACCCCAAAGGGGACCAGCAGGTCCAGGTGCGCGCCCGGGAGGTGTCGCATGGGCACACGATGTCTGCAGGCCGGACACCAGAGGATGCTATCCGACTCCACAAAGGAACAGCCTCACCCACACTTTTCTTGAAACCAAGGCCATTTTTGGCTAACGTGTGCTTTCTTGATTTTGCCAGATACGCAGTTTGGGCAAGTGTTTCCCTCTCCTCTTGTCGTGACTACAGAAAAATCCAAAGTTCCAGCACAAGGGTCAGTGGTGACAGACAGCAGCTTTAACGAGGGATGGTAGGGAGCAGTGGGGACTGTGGCGAAGACGGTATCATTAAAAACAAACAAAAAAACCTAAATCAATGAGAAACACATTTTCCCCCAAGAACATTCTCCACTTAAAAAACTCACATAAATAGGACCAAAAATTTCAGACCAAAGTGCTGAATTTTGCCTCGAGTCTTCCATCCGCAGCCCCGAGCTAACTGAGGGCCTTTCCCAGTCCTTCTCACAATCGGGAGCGGAGCCTGGGGAGAGGTGCAGGCTTCCTCCAGCGGCCCCTCAGCCCCGAGCCCCTCTGCCCAGCACCCTGGCTTGTCCAGCCCAAGAACCACTGGACACCTGGGCCCTGGGATCCTCAAGCCCGGGGACATCAGTGCCCAGCCTTGCAGGGCCCAAGCTCTCTAAAGCGCAGGGGACCCACAGACAAACCCATCTCTCTCTCCTACCATCATGCATCGCCTCTGGGGACCCCCCAAAACTTCCCCCAGAAGAGGAAGTGAGAGGGGAGACGGCAGCAGAGAGGTGGGAATGGGCGCTTGCCTGCCCACCCGGCCCCACCCCAGGGGACAGGCAGTGCCGGCCGCTGCAGCTACTGGGTGTCGCCCGTAAGCTCCCATGCGAGACAGGCGAGGTCTGGAGGTGGAGTGACGGGGCTACGAGAGCCTGACCCGCATCAGCGCGCCTGACATGGGCTTCTAGGAGGCGACTCTGCGGGTGGAGACTGGTCACTGGTGTGCCATTGGGTTTATATTTTGTCCCTGGTGAGCAGAGGTCCCTCACTCCCTGACTGAGGTGTCCCCAGCTGCCTTCCTCCTCTCTGCCCTTCCACCGTGATGTTCTGCCTCTGGGACTGACCTCCTCACCCTCCTGGGCCGCTGGGCTCCCTGGCCCCCGCCACTCCCCGCTCCTGCTCAGGGCCAGCCTTCTCGAGGGGCCTTTGCCAGCCTCGGCTCCCAGACACAGAGACCCCCTCCAGCACCGGTGCGACTCCCGGGCACTCATCACAACTAGTAGGTCGCACCTGTTCCTGCCTGCTGTCCGGTGGCCGGGAGTCGGGCCCGAGTCTGTGCTGCCTCCAACTCCAGGCGGGACCCGGCACAGAGCAGGCCGCTGGGACGCCGTGGGGTGGCACTGGCTGGATTAAGGAGCGAGCTCTCAGTTTAAGAGTCAGCAGAGACCCAGGGAAGGGCTGCAGGGGGTGACGTGCCACCTAGGCCTGTTCCCAAAGCAGACAGGCTCTTCTGGCTCATCCGCCACCTAGAAACAGCTCCAGCTGGGACCTGCTCATGAATGAGCTCTGAGGACAGCGTGCCCGCAGCCCGCTGGCCTGGTGTCTGTTTCTTCTGGTAAATAAACTTCAGCGAGCGCGCTAAGCTCCAGGGAGTTGGGGTGCTTCGTGAGGAGCCTCACAAATGAGCACGAGAAAAAGTGGTTCCAAGTTGAAGGAGCTTTCGGGAGGGAAAGCAGGGAACCAAGTTCTTGGGGAGGCTGGCACAGGAGGGTGGATGAAGGGGGTGTGGCCGCTGGGCACGGGGACCTCGCTGCTCAGAGCAAGTGAGAGAACAAGCCAGGGGGACTGCAGAGAGCTAACACCCGTCCCTGGTGGCTGGGCGCCAGACTGAGCTGTGATTAGGGACTGGGTCTCCTCCAGGGCAGCAGAATGGCCCACACCGTGCGCCCACAGGCCATCGCGTTCTGTGGAAGCCTCAGTTGCCGAGCTATGAACCCTGCATAGTAACTTCCCAGCCACGGGGCCACTGCCACTGGGCACGGCGGGACCCGCAGCAGAGCGACACACTGCTGGTGCCCAGTAGAGGCCCAGGGAGCAGAAGCATACTTACTTCACCGGGGGTGCTAAGTCCGAGAGTGACCTAGAGGAGCCTCCAGCGGGGAAGCCACTACCCCCAGGGACGACTGAGCGTCTGCAATGTGGCTGTCCCAGAGATGCGCTTCAGAAAGCCTGATTTCCAAAACGTGGTCCAAAGGAAAGGATGTGAAATTTCATTATTTTGAAAACCCCGACTTGAAACGTTTTGGATCTGTGTTATTTTGGAGAGATGGTATTTTGGATACACTGTTATTTTCATATGGTGAAACGACGTCACCTATTTTTTGTGTGTGGCTCTGGGGGCACTTGAAATTAACAAGATGCCTCACGTTCGTTGTTGGAATTTTATTTCTAGTGGACAGTTCTTATGGGCACAGCCATTTGACCCAGGGGCACTTCACCCCTGGGCAGCAGCCCCAGTCCTGCTTGTTTTATTTTGAGACAGGGTCTCGCAAAGTGGGCGAGGCTGGCCCACAATCCGCCATCCTCCTGGCTTCGTACCCAAGGTGCTAATGAACACTTCATCTAATTGCATGCAACTTCTTCTCTCTCTCTCTCTCTTTTATTTTTTGGGTTTTGTTTTTCTTTGCTTGTTTTGGCAGCTGCTTCTTAAACTGAGGTCTAATTCACATACTCAAACGTTCACCGGCTTCGCGTGCAGGATCCAGCAGTTCCAGTACCTTCGTAAAGTCTTGCGTCCATTCCTGCTGATTCCAGACCATATTCTTCACCAGGAGAAGCATCCCTCACCTCATCCTCACCAGCCACTACCCGTTTTCCCACGCCCTTTTTTTTCTTTTCTTTTTCTTTTTGGTATTAGGGATTGAACCCTGGGTGCTCTACCATTGAGCTACATCCTCAGCCCTTTGAAAAAAAAAACTTTTTTTTTTTTTTAATTTTGAGGGTCTAAGTTGCTTATGGAAGTTGCTGAGGCTGGCCTTGAACTTGAGATCCTCCTGCCTCAGCCTCCTGCATCGCTAGGATTATAGGCCTCTGCCACCATGCTTTCTATGCTATTTTAAGTAAAGAAAAGCAAGTTGCAGAACGGTGTTCCTAATGCAGACATAGATATATAAACACCTTCATTTCTCAAGGCACTCTTAAGCGTTTGGAATGATAAACACCAAACCGTTGGTGCTAGTTCCCTGCGCGAACTGAGCTGGAATGGGAAGGAAACCAGAGGGAGGGGACGCTCAGCCTTTATTTTAAGTGCTTCGGCGCCGCTTGGGTGACTTGAAAAGAGAACGGGCTCCTTTTCTGACCCTAAGGAACCGCTAGTGGACTTCGGCGACTTTCACAGCCCCATCCACAGCCTGCGCCCAGCCGGAAGGAAGGAGTCTCGTTTTAGATGTACTTTTTATTTAAGCGTTTAAAATAGAAAGTGCAGAGAGACGTGGTATTTTCCTCCTAGCAACGGCAGCGCACCGCGGCTCCCGGCTTCCCGCGCCGCTCCGGGCCCTCTGGTCCCGCTCGGGCAAGGCCGGGACTCCGCACCGGCAGGACCCGGTCGGGCCGCCCCAGGGCCAGCCTGGCAGAGGGCAGCAGCCCCGATCGCGCTCGGCCCGGCGTCCCGGGACCCGGGTGGGACGGGCCCGGCCCAGTGTGGCTGCAGCAGGGACTAGATGCCACCCACCGCTCGTCTCTGGGTCGCCCTGCAGCCACCGCTCCAGCGGGGGCGATCCCGGCCCCCAGCCTCCTGGCGCGAGGGGATGCTGCGAGCACCCGCGGGCTCGGATCCCCGCCCCGTGCCTCCCTCACCGCCCTCCACACCGGGTCCCCTACCTCGGCCCCGGGCTCGGGGGTCAGGAAGAGCGCGAGCTCGTGCGCCCCGCCGCGCACGGGCTCCGGAGGGTCGGCGTCCGCTGGCAGCGTCGGGCGGGCGGCGGGGTCCGGCTGGCAGCGAAGGCCCGCGAGCGGGTCACCGCCCCGGGGCCCTGGAGCCCCGCCCCGGGTCGGCTGCATGCCCCGAGGCCCGCCTGGTGGAGGCGGGGCAGGTGCGCACCGGCGGCCGCGGCCGCAGCTCCCCGGGCGCCGGCGGAGCGGCAGTGCCACCCAGTGGTGCGCCACGCGCACTGCGCCCGCCCCTGCGCCACCTGGTCGGCCAGTGACTGACAGACTCGCCTGCAGACGCAGTCGCCTGGGGCCCGCAGCCTTCCAGGGTGGAGACCGAGCATCGGGACTGTCTGCAGCTCGCCAGGTGGCTCGTCACCGCCGCAAGTGAGAAGGAGAAGCAGAGGCGGAGACCACGCTTCCTGCTGGCTCCGGACCCCGCAGAGGTCCCCAGCCCCGCTGCACCCTGGAAACCCATAGGCAGCTTCTGAGCGCCCCAAACCAGACCTCACCCCGGCAGATTAGGTCCGAACCCCTGTGGGTGGGCTTGGTGATCAGCGACCCCCCAATGACACCCCCACCCCTCATCAGAAGTCTTAATATCCCGGTGATCCCAGTGTGCATCCAAGGTCGCAGCTCTCCCCAGCGCTCCTAACTTTAGAGCCCAGGCTTGCTGGCCCCAGGCCCGTCCTACCTAAGCAGCCGGTTTTAAAAAAGCCACTGTCCCACGCTCCTCTTCCTCCCGGGAGCAGCTTTTATTTATTTGTGATACTAGGGATTGAACCAGGGGTGCTCTACCCCTGAGCCACATCCCCAGCCCTTTTCTATTTCGAGATAGGGTCTCTCTATGTTGCCTAGGGCCTCACTAAGGGCTGAGGCTGGCCTCAAACTTGGGATCCTCCTGCCTCAGCCTTCTGAGTTGCTGGGATTACTTGGGTGGGCCACCACACCAGGTTCTAGGGGTAACTTTTAAACTGTTCCAGAGAATTCTTAAACACACTTAATTTACCCCCCCCCCCCACACACACACCCTTAGAAGCTTTTCTAAACCATTCAGAGACCCTGGGGCTGAAGGAGGAGGGGCTCACTGCCCTCTCAAAGTGACAGTCTGAGTACTAAGGAAGTGAATGGGTGTGGGAAGTCTAGAGTTTCGACTTTTTATAGGATGACTCCTCTTTTAAAATATTAAATTCGGGCCAGGCGTGGGTGACCCAAATTTAATATTTTAAATATGATACGTACATACATACATGCACACACGTACACATATATAAAATTTGTTTTATTTAATGGGTTGATCATTGCAATAACTCGCCAGATGCCTCTCAGCCACCTTCCTGTCACATCTGAGTCTGTTCTCTCCTGCCACCAGGGATGGTCTGCAGCACACTGGACCCGCTCTTGGGCAGCCCCTCCCCCACTGGAGAATTCCTGCCCCCAAAGGAGCCCCTGCCAATGTCTCAACATCTCCACCCCTACATTCAGGCCCGCAGCCCACAGTCATTTTCTGGAAAATTCTTGGCAAAGACTTGGGTCTCAGGTGCTCAGGGAAAGGGTTTTATAGGAACTGGCTGAGCCCTCCTTTGGCCATTGGCCATTGCTAACTTGGAACATCCCAGGAATCCCACGGGTCTGTGCACCCACCTTGCCCCCTACCGCCACCCTGGCTGGGACTGCTTCCCAGAGAACCCAGGACTGTCCCAGGTCAGCAGATGCACTCCGCCACCCCCGCGCAGCCTTCAGTCTTGCAAGCACACCATGTGTGGCTAGGCGAGCAGGCTTGGAGAGTGAACGTGAAGCTACGTGGACACGGTGCCCCACACCCGGGACGGTGGTGGCCTTGGGGTGGGGGTTGGGGAGGGACACAAGAGGGGTTTCCATGATCTTGCAATGTTTTCTTTCTTTAGTTGATGTTGGTTATAGTACTTAACACTTTCAAATGCTGATACGACTCATTGAACACACACACACACACACACACACACACACACAACCTGGAATGTTGGTTGGCAGCACTGGCCGCCCAGCCCCTGCCCTGGGAAAGAGGGCTCTGGAGCAGGGGTCGGCCTTGGTCACCAGGCCCCTGGATCTGCAAGCCGGGCCAGGCTGCTCCCAACAGCTATTTCGCTTCTATCCTTCATCTTCCAAATGTGCAATTATGCCGCACGAACATTCTGCTCCACACGGACGCCACGGCCCTACCCCAAACTCCCTGAAGGGAGGGGTCTTTGGGGAGAGGGGTGCTGGGCCTCTGCCTGGTAATCACACCAGAGTCTGAGAATCAGCCCATCATGGGGTCCACCTGGCATCTGACAGGGACCCCAGGGGAGGCCAAAGAAAAGATTTTGAACAAAGAGACTCGAATTTGCAAGAATGGCCCCAGCCCTTCAAGGGTGCCTGGCTCCTGCCCCAGGGCCCTGCCCCCTGGTCCAGCCCTGGGTCCCCGGGGCCCTCAGGGAGGCCCTGGGACAGGCAGTGAGCCTGAGGCCTGGAATGCAGCCCGCCAAGGCCGCACCCTGTCCAAACCAGTTTGAACCAGCTGCGGGAGGGAGCCCTGGCGTCCCCACGAGCTCCCTCTGGTGCCCAAGCGGGACTCAGCGGCTGCTCCTGCAGCTTCTCCCGAGGCCTGGGCGGCGAGCAGCGGCCTGTCCAGCCTGGGCATGAAGGTGTGGCAGCTGCCAGGGCCCAGATGGCAGCCCTCGGCTGGGCCCCGGGGGCACGTCCTCCTCCTCCCACCCCATCCAGCTTCACCTCCAGAGCAAAATGGTGGCCTCTGTGTGGACACACCCAGTTCCAGAGCAGCCTCGGTTCCCAGACTTGTCTGAGCACTGGAAATTCCTGGGATGCTTTTAGAAAACACTGGTGCCCAGACGCCACCCCGCCACTGACCTGATTGGTCTGGAGTGTGGCTCGGCGTTGGGAGTTTTAAAAGTTCCCCGGGGGATTCCGGTCCCCACTGGCCCCAGGCCACTTCTGACCCCTGGGGCCTCTTCGGCAGCTCCTGGCTAAGGCGCCCGGCACAACCCTGTGCCAGCGACCAGTCTCAACTCCTGTGTGTGTGCAGGTGTGCGGGTGTATGTGTGTGTGTACGCATGTGTGTGTGTGTGTGTGCGTGTGTGTGCGTGAGTGTGTGTGTGTGTGAGTGTGCATGAGCGTGCATGTGTGTGTGCATGTATGTGTGTGTGTGCATGTATGCGTGTGTGAGTGCGTGTGTGTGTGCACGTGCGAGTGTGTGAGATTCTGGGGTTCAGGGCCTCCTCACACATTCCACACAAAGCCTCGGCCACTGAGCCCGACTCAGGGGCTCCTGACTCAGGTGATTCACTGGATCCCTGTGAGCTGGGGGGCCCTGCTGTGACCCCATTTCACAGATGCAGGAACCGAGGCCTGGAGCGGATCCTGACTGGTGATGGGAGAGCCAGAGCCCAGCTCTCACCCATCTGCAGGCCCAGCCTTCCTGCGGGGCCAGGTGCCGGCCCGGCCGGCTGCACTGCTCCCCAGAAGCCTCCGTCTCCTCTGGCTGCAGTGCTGAGGGGACTCGGAGGCCCACCTCTGCTCAGGCCCCGCGGACCCCGCCCGCTGCTTCTCGGCTTTCCTTTGAGCCCTGGGCCTCACGTGGAGCCGGCCTGGCAGCCTGTGCCTCCCCCGCCCTGGTCAGCGCTCCGCTCCATACGGGCACCTTCATGGCTCAGGTGCGCAGCGAGCTCCGTGGCCTCTTGAGAGGGGGGCCTGGAGGCCGGGCTGCACCGGCCTGGCACCGCTCAGCCACCTAAGGAGCCGCCCAGCCTGAGGCCGTCCAGCCCTGGTCTGTCACAGGTGTGTTGGCTCCGAAGGCGTCTGGGATTGTGACCCTGGAGGCCCCCCATCTGCTGGCCTCCCTGTGCCCAGTCTGTCCTGCCGGCCGTCCCAGGCTGCCCGCGGGGCTGACTCCCTGCCTGCCCCGTCCAGCCTTCCAAGTCTCTCCTTCGCAGCTCCTTTCATGACCCCAGGCAGGTGAGTCCAGGACGCTGCCCTCGGCAGGGTGACCAGCTCCCCTCCAGACACCACCTTCCTGGGCACAGAGAGTGTGTCTGACAAATTTTTAAAACACATTCTGCATCCAGCAGGCGGCCTTGGCACATAGTAGGTCCTCAATAAAATGGATGTAAACACACGTGCTCTCCTACTCAGTGTCTGCTTTCCCCTTGGTGACGTGATTTTAAACACAGCCCATTTCCGTAGGAGCGTAGTGAAAAACTAGGTTTTTAAAACATTTTTAGATCCCGATTGTGAGACTATCACTCTTCAGTGACGGGAAACAGCACTGCAGCTTCCCACTCCCCCCTGGCGAGGAAAACTTGTGATTCTCCGCGGTCGTGTGACTGGGTTTTCTCTACCCCTCGAAGTCTAGCAGCCTCAATTAAGAGGCCAAGGGTCGAGGCTCCACCTGCATGCAGCGTCCACACTCCCTTCAGAGCGGGACTGCCTGGGCTGAAGAGAGAGGGGCCCCCGAATCTGGAGGAAGAGGAGCTTTCCCTCCAGCCCCCAGGGGGCCCCGTGGCGCTCTGCCTCCACCTGAGCAGGAGCTCTGTGTGGGTGTGAGGTGCCCAGGGACCGGACGTGGGCAGTGAGGCCGGCCGCCAGGGCTCCCTGTGAAGTGTGCAGGCGCCACCCCTTCACCAGCACCCTGGGGCCAGACACGGGTCAGCACGGGACCCAGAGCTGGGAGGCCCGCACAACGCAGGTGCCGCGGACAAGGCCACCGCTCCAGGCCAGCCGGGCAGCACACTTGTAGCAATGGGGCAGAATTTCTCAGTAAACATGTGAACTTCCACTTGAATGAGCTAAATAAAGGCCTTAACAGCTTCAGGTCAGCTCAACTCAGTGAGCTTCTACTGAACTGATGGGAAAAGAGCTAATGGCAGCTGGGCACAGCAGCGTGCACCTGTCATCCCAATGACCTGGGAGGCCGGGGCAGGAGGATCATGAGTTGGAGGCCAACCTCAGCAACTTAGCAAGACCCCG
>JAJEJO010005013.1:397865-420463 GCA_020662805.1 Glaucomys volans | reverse complement strand
TGCTAAGTGAGATCAGCCAATCCCAAAAATCCAAAGGCCGAATGGTGATGCATAATGCGGGGGGTGGGGGTGGCAAGAATGGAGGAAGGATAGATAGGATAGAGGGAAGGGAGGGGTGGGGTCGGGGTGGGGGGTAAGAATATTAACAGAACGTGTGACAGACTTCACTGCCCTGTGTACATGTATGAATGCACAGATGGTGTGACTCTACTTTGTGCACAACCAGAGAAACAATAGCTGTACTCCATTTGTGTTCAATGAATCAATAAGCAAAAAAAAAAGGGCTGGGGTGTAGGATGGTGGTAGAGGGCCCGAGGGTTCAACTCCCAGCGTGTGCGCACTTGTGCTCACACACACATAGACACACATGTGCCTGATGCTTCTTGGAATTTCCTGGATTTCAAAATTTCACACAATGAAAGGAGTTGTGAACTTGTTTCCCAATTTAACAGCCGGGGACACTGAGGCTTGGGAAGGCCCAGGGCAGGACCCAGGCCACACGTGTGCTGAGGAGAAGAGAATCTGAGCTTGGCCCCCCAGGGGGCCCTTTCCACCATGTCAGGTGGCGATGGGTCAGAACATTCTAGAAAAGAGGGATGCCCATTTACTTCTTTTTTAAAAAAAGATTTTAATTGATTTTTTTCTACTTTAGAATTAAACAACACTTCTTTCCACAAAATAGGATGAGTATTTCCTCCCAAACAACAGCCTTCTCCAGACTCCTCAGAATGTTGGGGCACCTGCACACACTGCCATTGCGTCGCCTGCGTTTCTGTTCACGGCGGCTCCAAGGCGCCTTTGGTCTCTATGTACGTGACATAGCACTGTGTATGCAGTAGGTGCCTCATCATGAGCACTGCTCTATTTGAAACCTGCGGCCATATCAGTCACAAAGCCAAAGGAGCCTCTGGTTGTAACAGCGGTCAAACATAAGTGAAATGAAATTTAGCAAAAATTTAGTTTTGGGTTTTTTGTTTTTTTTTTTTACCTACTGAGGATGAGGGAGTTCGTGTGACAAACAGATTCTGTTGAATTGTCTTAGATTCAACTTCAGGCCACGAAATAACACCTGCTAAGAAGCACATGGGAATGAGGACGTTTACTGAAAGAAATAAAGAATGTAATGCAAAGAGCAGAAGGCAAATGTCCTCAGGCTCTGGCGCGGCCCTGGGGGGTACAGCGGGCGGCTCCAGGAGGGAACATTGCTTGGTGGCTACTGGACAAGTTCCAGACTCAAATTCTCTGGGTTCAAATACTGGCTCCCCACCACTTGCTGTGTGACCTTGGTGGAGTTACTTAACTTCTCTGTGCCTCAGTTTCCTCATTAGTAGGCATGACACAACGCACAAGGTTGCCGAGAATATTCAATGACATAATCTATGTCAATGGCTGTAAATAGTGTCTGGCACCAAGTAAGCGCTCAATAAACACCATGGGGAAGTGCAACACTGGCCCACCAGAGTGCTTTCAAGGGAGGGCGAGGAAGATGGCCGGATAATGCAACGGTGAAGCTGCCAGGCAAGGCATTGGTCGCCAAGGATGCCAGGTGTGTCTGTTGAGACCAGCTGAAGGGAAGGCATCCACCTGATGCCCTTTTAAAGGGGCTGGCACTGTTTAGCCTGGGAGCAGCGGGGATCCCTGAAGGAAGACCAGGAGGGTTCAGTGGCTCCTAGGGGGCGTCCAGGGAAAGGCCTCCCACCGACCCAGACAGGGCGGGCAGAGCCCGAGGGCACCACTCACAAGGTCACCCTGGAACGGCCCGCGCTGCACGGGAGCCAAGGCCGTGGAGTTCCCGTTGGCCCCGAGGCTGCCCCCTGGTGGACACATCCTGCAACAGCTCCCTGCCGCAGGCCGGACAGGGGCTCGGACGGCCCTGCCTGAGAGGGGGTTACTGGACCGAATGGAGCTACTCAAAAGAGTATCCTGGGTGGGCCTGACCTAATCCGGTGTGCCCTTAAAGGAGGGTCTAGGGGGCAGAGACGAAGACCGTCACCAATGGAGGGAGTCAGAGCCGCGCCCCGGGCTGACAGCAAGCCCTGCTCCCACCTGCCCGCGGGGCCTGAGCCGGGGCGCTGCAGGTGTCCCAGGCCGACGCCCGCCACCCCTAAATGCCACCAGCACCCTGAGAGCCCGGGAGGAGGCGCCACGCCTAGACTGCCCAGCCAGCAGGTGGGATGCAGCCGGACAAGCCCTGGACCAGGCGTCCTGTCCCCAGGCTCTCGGGCCATGGACACCAGGCAGGGTGCGCGCCGTGGGCCTCTAGGTTGGCAGGAACCTGTCACGTGGCGGTGGAAACCCGAGACTCGCTTAGGCGAGCGACGCGGGTCCCGAGGGTGGGCGCGCATGCGTGAACGGCGGCTCTCCCGGAGGGACGTCCAGGCGGCTCCACGGCCACCTCCAAGGCTCGCCTGCCTTGCGCGGAGGGACGCCCAGGGTTCGGCTCTCGGTGCAGAGCCGACTGCGGTGGTGCCCGCAGGGCTTCTGCTTAGATGTCACCCGACCTCCGGGTTCCCAAGCTTGGTGTGCCAGGACGATGACAGGCCACCCGGCCACTGCAGAAATGCAGGTTCTGCCCAGGTCGGGTCAACCGCCTGCAGACGCCACTCGTCGGGAAATGCACACTAGAAGCCGCCGAGTCCCTGAAGGGTCGTTTCTCCAGGTGTTTTCTTTCCAAGGAGGTGGACCTGAGTGGTCAGTGCCCCGATGCTGGTTCCCAGGACAGAGCGGTCACGTGTGTCCTCTCGACCGCTGTGTCCCCACCCTCTAGCGAGGAGTAGACAGTTGGCATATTTAATTGAATTTATTTATTTTTATTTTTTAAAAAATATGGAAGGCGTGGCGAGTTTGCAGGTCACCCCACCTCGCAGGTCACCTTGCCAGTGTCCTTCGAGTTTTAGAGCATGCGCCGCCAGAGCAGGTGGGGGTTGGCGTATTGTAAATGGGTGACTTTTGTGAATCATGACTGACAGCCTTATTGAGATATCATTCACATACTCTGCCATTCACTTGTTCAACGCATACAGTTAGATGGGGCGTTGCCCAAGCCTGAGATCCCAGTGACTTGGGAGGCCAGGGCAGGAGGATTCCACGTTTGAGGCCAGTCTCAGCAACTTCACAAGGCCCTGTCTTGAAATTTTAAAGGGCTGGGTTTGTGGCTCAGTGGTAGAGAGTCCCTGGGTTCCATCCCCAGTATCCAAAATAGATAAATAAAGTGTACATTTCATTATACAGGGAAATGCCTTTCAGGGTACAGTTCACTAGTCTATTTATCGTATCTACTGATCTGTGCAAACACCCCCACAGTCAAGCTTAGAACATCTCCATTACCCAAGAAAGAACCCCTACACCTATTAGCTGTCGTCCGGCGTGCCCCTGAACCCCAGCAACCAGGAGTCTACTTCCTGACCCCCTGCAGTTTCCTCCCCTGGACATTTTATAGAAATGGAATTGATTGTGCACCGGGGAGCCTTTTGTGACTGGCTTCTGTTTTTAAACTTCTGTTTTAAAAACAGGATGTTTTTAAACTTCACATTTTAGCATGACCAGTGCACTCCTTTTTATGAACAATCTTTTTTGGGGGGGGCAGGGGATTAAACCCAGGGTCACTTAATTTCTGAGCCACAGCCCCAGCCCTCTGTTATGGGGTGCAACTTAAGAACAGACCAATCACAAGAAGTCCAAATTTGAGAGTCTTGATTAGCCGGCCGGCTGACTGTCTCACACAAGGCCCCCAAAATGGCTATTGGGAGAGCAGCCCCGACCACAGGGTTGCAGGGGTTCTTATGCCAAAAATCACATCAATCACAAGAGTCTGTTGCTATGATTCAAAATTACAAACTGACATCATGAAATCATCAGCAGAGGGGGAAGTGGGTCAAAATGATCCTGCCTAGGTACAAACTAAAGAATGGACCCTAACATCCACAACAAGCATTGCTGACATCACCGTTCACATGGTGCATTGTTTAGGAGAAATGGGAATCAAAAGAGAACAATTGTTCATCACATAAGAATTGTCATTTTGTATTGCTAAATATGTCATGCTAAGTGACTGATGATGGGTACAGAGGTGGGGTGTTCCCATGGGAGAACACTTCCAATATATCATTTCCAATATATCATGGAGTCTCAGAGCAGAATGGGGTCTGTTTAGTCATTACCCACATAGCCTGGCCTGTGACATTTCTATGGAGCCAAACCTGTCAGCCTATCACACTTTTTCATTTTTTTATTTTGAGACAGGGTCTCACTAAGTTGCTGAGGCTGACCTTGAACTTGCAATCCTCATGCCTCAGCCTCCCAAGTCGCTGGGATTACAGGTGCCACCACCGTACCCACCCAGCAGACAACCAATATTTTATTGTATGGGCGTACCACATTTTGTTTATCCATTTCTCAGTTGATGGACACCTAGGTTAGTGGTCAATCATTTGTCACGGCTGCCCATTAGCAATTAGCAAACCGTCCCACCCTTTGCTCCTGCATCCCTAGTGGCTACTCATTCAAAATTCAACATATCAAAAAGGCTCTTCTGGGCCTGAGGTATAGCTCAGTTGGTAGAGTGCTTGCCTTGCAGAAACAAGGCCCTGGGTTCAGTCTCCAGAACCACACACACACACACACACACACACACACACACACACACACAAAAGCCTTTCGTTTTGTTTCCTGTTTTGTTTTGGTACTGGGGATTGAACCCAGGGCCACTGAGCCCCATCCCCAGCCCTATTTTGTATTTTATTTAGAGACAGGGTCTCACTGAGTTGCTTAGGGCCTCGCTAAATTGCTGAGGCTGGCTTTGAACTCGCCATCCTCCTGCCTCAGCCTCACACACCAGCTCCTGCAAGCCCCAGAAGGGTGCAGCTAGTGTGGCCATGGGTCTGGGGAAGTGCCTGGAGCACCAAGCCGACTACAAGCCCAGAACCACTCCCGGAGGGAGATGGGACGGACGGGGCGGATCACGACCTGAGACTCTTGCACAAGCACAGATCCGCAGGTTCCAGTGCCCAGAACGCTGCTAAGAGAACCAGCACGGTGCGCACCCATGTTTGCACAGGGTGCAGAAACCACGGGAGCGGGCCTTGGCCAACACGGGGCAGGAAAACGAAAGGAACGCTGAGGGAGCGGAGAGCCTGCAGGATCCGCGGTCAACCGGCTCTCGCGCTGTGACCAACAGCTGTGGCCATCACCACCCGGAGGCCAGTGTCCTTCCGGGCCCCAGTCTCAGAGGTTCTGTCCATGACTGAGCGGCCTGTGCTTGGGACATCGTGGCAGCAGCTGCGGCCACACTGCCCACTTGGTGACCAGGAAGGGAAGGAGAGGCAGGGGAAGGGGCCAGCCCCCACCCCCAGCAGGGACCTCAAACCCTCCCAGCCCAGTCTCTGTGCTGGGGGGCCAGCGGGTGGGAGCCAGGGCCTGGTGCCCAGGAGAGGGCTCTCCCACCGACGCAGCTCCTGCCCACCCTGCGCCTCGATTCTGAATATATGCAGCCCACCCTGATAGAAAAGCCAATGAAAGGAGAAAACTAAGGATCAAAATGTTAAGTCTCTGAATTAATAATCAAGACATGCAAGTGGCCCGGCAATGCCAGGCTCTCCCCTTCCCGGCTGGAGAGACAGCGTAAAAATAATAGATCTGGGATTTTCTAGGGGAAAAGACACCACCCGGCCTGAAACTTGGGACAACCTTTCTGGAGGGAAGTTGGCTTGGTCTGTGGCCCACCCGCTCCTTTTCCAAAAATTGCCTCTGCCTGACCTGCCCTCCCTCGGCGGGAGCTCTCCTGAGGAAATAAGGGGACCAAGAATAAAAAGAGGGACTTACAGAGCCGCTCACCACAGTGAGAAAGGGAAACGGCAGGGCACTAATTTTACCATGAGGCAGGATGGAGCCCGCAGAGCCAGGCCTGGTCCTCTGCTGACAGCAGAGCGCCCAGGGATCCATACCTGCCGCGTCCGCTTCCTGCAGACACACATCGAATGCACGCAGATGCTAAAACACTGGGGTGCTTAGCTCTGGTGGTTTTCTTTCTTTTTCTTTATGTATTTCTCTAAAATTTTGGAAATCACAGATTACTCCCCAGGACATCGGCTGCTTTAACCTCAGTCTTCTTTTCCTAAGAAACAGTTACATCCACAAACACCTATTTTTCCTTTCCAGCCATCTTTGAAGTTCAGAGGAAACCCAAAGGCCCAGACCAGAGCCCGAGGAACCCGGCCTGCAGTTTCCGCTGCTTTGCCGTCAATGTGAACCGTATCCAGGAAGGAGCGCTTCCGCAGAAAGATAGGAGGACCCTTTAGCTCCGGGAAGGAGGGTAGAACTCAGCACGACGTCAGCCTGCCAAGGAGCCTGGGTGGCAGGGCATTCCGAGCTCCCCTCGTTGAGAGCAAACCGCTGGGCTGGAAAGGAGCGTGACTGGGCCCTGAATTGTGCATGGCTGCCGCTAAATGTTTCATCCACCGCCACCGGTGTGCGGCGTCCACGGACGGCTCACAGAGGAAGGGGAAGGACATGCCCGCAGCCAGGCTTCCTCAGGACTCTCCTCTCTCCTCTGCTGCAAAACTGCCGCCAACACACAGCCCCCCTGCGGGGCAGATCTCTAGGACAGCACGAGGACTTGATAGGGGATATGGGGTGGCTTCGCCTCCAGGCGGAGCTCACCCTTCAGGAGGGAACATCTTGCATTGCTGAACATGCTGGTTTCCAAGCTGCCTTTAGGGACCCTTGGTGATGCTTTGCGATCCCTGGGGCCACGCAGCGTGGGGGAGGACAGCCAGGCCGTGGTGTTTCAGGAGGGCCCTGCAATCTCTCCCACTGGGCCACTTCCCGACTACTCTGCTGCTCCTGGCGCTTCTCCGTTCCCAGTTTATTTTCTCCCTCTCTGTTGGCTCGGCCGCTGGAGACACATGCCAGCCCCACTGGGCACTGTCCCTGTGAACACCAGCCAGGGCACCTGGGGGTGGAGGGAGGGCACTGAGCCAGCTCACACGCAGCGCCTCCGGTGCTGAGACCGCACCGCTTCCCCCAGGGGACCGAGAAACGATCACTGTCCACAGTTTTTGGTGCAATTTGTCTGTGATCACCTTCCAGGCGTCGTCTGGCTCTGTGTGTGCGCCGGGCCGGTGTATTTTCACATCTAACTAGAACAGGTGTCCGTGCCTGTGTGGATTCTGGGACCCAGTTTAAAATCCGGAGTCCGCCAGGCAAGGTGGGCACACTTGTAATTCCATCACTGGGGAAGCTGAGGCAGGAGGATTGTGAGTTCAAGGTCAGCCTCAGCAAGTTATTGAGGCCCTAAGCAACTCAGTGAGATCCTGACTCTAAATATTTTAAAAGGGCTGGGGATGTGGCTCAGTGGCAAAGAGCCCCTGAGTTCAATCCCTGGTGCCAAAAAATAAAATGAAATAAAATCAGGTGGTCAGAGGTCGAGTGCTTGTGTGTTTGGGAGCCAGCATGGAGTGGAAGGACGCTTCCAATACGTCCCTGGGGCGCAAGCCTGAGACAGCAGCTAGGCCTGGGGCTGGACCCCTGGCTCGCCCTCAGGAGGCGCTGGCCAGCTCTGGGCTGCAGCGCGGTGCAGCTGGGCGAAACCTGCTGGGCCCTGGAAACCAAGGCGCGCGCCATTTCCCTGCGGCCCCTCCAGCCTCGCTGAGCAGGAGCGGAGCGGGAAAGGAATGTGGCTCGGATGCCATCTGGGACTCTGCTATGATTAGCCACCTTCGAGCTCTCTCTTCGGGCATTTAAAGCAGCAGGAAAACCCAGCCTGGGATCGTGGGGGGCTGGTTGGCTGGGAGCCTGCTGATGGCGGTGATTTGGGTGCGGAGTCGCGTATTCTGCCAAAGCTCCAGTTCCGATCGATCGGGCGTTACTGACTTAGGAAGTAGGACCCCCCGCACGCAGGGCTGGCTGTCACCAAGTGAATTAATAGTAGGATGCACACCCAGTGACTCGGGAGGCTGAGGTTGGAGGATCCCAAGTACTAGGCCACCCTGGGCAACTGACGGCACCCAGCCTACCCAATGTCTAGCACCGAGTGCGGAGCGGGGTCTCCGCCTACCAGCCCCACCTGCGCGGCCTGCCGCCAGGGGCCTTTGCATTGGTGACCTCTAGACAGGAAAAGTACAATGTGTGAACTTCCTGTCGTTTCAGATGGAAGTTTATAGGGTGTTTGTAGATTCTTTTTTTTGTTTGTTTGTTTTTTGTTTTTTTTTTTTTGGATCCAGGGATTGAACTCAGGGACACTCAGCCACTGAGCCACATCCCCAGTCCTATTTTGTATTTTATTTAGAGACAGGGTCTCACTGAGTTGCTTAGGGCCTCGCTAAGTTGCTGAGGCTGGCTTTGAACTCGCGATCCTCCTGACTCAGCCTCCCAAGTCGCTTGGATTACAGGCGTGCGCCACCACACTCGGCTTGTAGATTCTTAATATATGAGATTCGTGTAATTTATTTTAAATGGAATCAAAATAAGCAATTAGACTTAAACACACGAGTCCTAATGTGGTCACTGCTGTGAGTTTGAAACACTCCCTTCCAATCCAGGGTGCTGCCCCGGGCCCTCAGCAGGACTCCCTGCTTCTGTGGGAGCGCACCTTGACTCCCTGATTTTATTGGGGGACCAGGTCCCACCAGGTCCAGATGGGGTCCAAGGCCAGCCAGGTAGGGAAGACTTACAGAGCTCAGGTCCCCAGTGGGTGAGTCAGGTGAGAGTCACCTCTGGGCTCGGGAATGTACAAGAGGCCTCTTTACCACCACAGGGAGGTGAGTGGCCTGGGGGAAAGGAAAAGCTGAGGGCAAACCAAGGCAAGAAATGGAGGGGGACTAAGCGTGCTGTGCAGAGGGCCACCAGAGCGCAGGATCTTCATCTGTCCACTTCATTGGGCGGAAGCCAGGCCTCGCCAGGCTAGGCAGGTGCTGTTCCACAGGGCGCATCCCCAGCCCTTTCTGTCTCGACACAGGTCCTGCTAAACTGCCCAGGCAGGCCCTCGACAGGCAGCTCTGGTGTCTCAGCCCCCATGTGCCACCACGCCCGGCTCAAACGTTAAACTAATTACAATTCCATAAAATTTAAAACTCAGTTTCTTGGTTGCGCCAACTGCATTTCAAACATGCACCAGCCACAGGTGGGCTGGTGCCTCCCCTTGGGACAAGGCACATACAGGACATTTCCATCATGGCAGAAGGTTCTGTCAGACAGCCGGGACCGAGGTGTGCACCCGGAATCCCAGCGAACCAGGAGCCCGAGGCAGGGGGGTCGCAAGTTCCAGGCCAGCGTGGGAAATTAGCAAGACCCCATCTCAGAATAAAATAAAAAGGGCTGAGGGTGTGGCTCAGGGGGGTCAATCCCCAGTACTGTGTGTGTGTGTGTGTGTGTGTGTGTGTGTGTGTGTGTGTGTGAATAGTCCTCCTCCTTTGGGGCAATGTTCTAATATCATCAAGATTAAATCAGGGCTGGTGTGGTAGCCCTCGGCTGTCATTCCAGGGAGGCCGAGGCAGGAGGATTGCAAGTTCGAGGACAGCTCAGCAACTTAGAGAGGCCCTAAGCAACTCAGTGAGACCCTCTTTCAAAATTAAAAATAAAGGGCCGGGGTCGTGGCTCAGTGGTGAGCACTCACCCAGCATGTGTGAGGCCCTGGGTTCGATTCTCAGCACCGCATAAAAATAAATGAACAAAATAAAGGTCTATGAACATCTAGAAAATTTAAAAATAAATCAATTAATTAAAAGGGCTGTGATGTCGCTCAGTAGCAAAGTGCCCCTGGATTCAATTCTCAGTACCAAAAACAAAAAAAAAATCAACATTAACTCAAACAGACGTGAGGCTCCTGAGGTGGCGCAGTAGGGAGCACATGGCCTGCGTGGTATTATTCATAACTCAAATGCGTTACTTGAATATAATCATGGGAAAACCAGTGAACCCCAGCGGAGGAACAGGCTACAGAGCAGTGCGTATTTACTCCTCAAAAATGTCAATATTATGAAAGACAAAGCAAAGCTGAGCAATTGTTCCAGATTAAAGGAACCAAAAGAGACTAGTCAACCTAACGTGGCGCCTGATTCTAGAATGAGCCCTGGACACAGGGGGCGGGGGCGGTTCTGACGGGAACATCATTGGGACAGTGGGTGAGATTTTGGGCGGGGGACTAGGGATGGAACCCGTGTGTGGTACTGTACCACTGAGCTGCGTCCCTCACCCTTTTAATTTTTTAAAATTTCGGTACAGGATCTCTCCTACGTTGCTGAGGCTGGCCTCAAACTTGCCATCCTCCTGCCGCAGACTCCAGAGTAGCTGGGATCACAGGGACCCATGGGCCACCACATCCGGCTGGGTGAGATTTTAGTAGAGCCTTTTTCCTGATAATATTGTGTCAAAGTTCAATATTTTGAATGTGATAACTGAACTGTGGTTGTATAAGGGAATACAAGAGAGGACATCCCTAGTCTCCAGAAATATATGCTGAGGTCCAAATTGGGCCTGGGGCTTGACCTCCGTAAGTCATTTCCAAACGGCTCGGAGAAAACAAAACAGTAAAGGCCGGAAACAGATGAAGCTGCTCGGGTGAAGGGCGTGGGCGGTGCTGTTACCAGGTTTGAAATTGTTTCAAAATTAAAAAACTAAAAATCACAGTAAGCAAGCAAGTACATACTATAGTGCTTTTCTCCTCCTTTAGGGAAGAAAAAAAAAAGATTTTCCTCTAGTGAACATCTAAGTGAGGAGTATGGTGCTTCTCAGTGTGCTTCCAAACAGTGCTTATTCCCACTGTTGGAGGGTTCACAGCACGCATATTAAAGAATGAAACAGCCTGCCTAGCATGAGAGAGGTCCTGGGTTCAATTCCCAGCACCAAAAGAAAGGAAGAAGAAAGGAAAGCAGAGCCAGGAGCTGTGGCGCACACCTGAAACCCCAGTGGCTCGGAAGGCTGAGGCAGGAGGATCGAGAGTTCAAAGCCAACCTCAGCAAAAGAGAGGTACTGAGCGACTCAGCAAGACCCTATCTCTAAATAAGATACAAAATAAGACTGGGGATGTGGCTCAGTGGCCGAGTGCCCCTGGGTTCAATCCCCAATGCCAGAAAAAAAAATTTTTTTCTTTACTGCCTAATGCTACATTAAATAGCTTTGTTATCCATCCCATGGGATTATGACAGACTAGATAAAAAGGGTATTTAATGGTTTCATTTCCTATTTCATGGGGTGGTGCTTTTAGAATCAACTCCATTCCCAGTTTTAGGAATGGAAACACCTTAATACAGCATGTAAAGAAATACAAACTCCATTGTGTGATCAACCTGTGGAACAAACATCTAGTATTATAACGTAACTGGTTTTTGTTTTGCTTTGTTTTTGGTACTGGGGATTTAACCCTGGAGCTCTTTACCACTGAGTCACATCTCCAGCCAGGACAGGATCTTGCAAAGTTGCTTAGGGCCTAACTAAGTTGCTCAGACTAGCCTTGAACTTGTGATCCTCCTGCCTCAGCCTCCCAATTTGCTGGGATTACAGGCGTGTGCTACCATGCTTTTAAAATATTACCTGTCCATGCCAGGTGCATTGGTGCACACCTGTAACCCCAGCAGTTTGGGAGGCTGAGGCAAGAGGATTCCAAGTTCAAGGCCCTAAGCAGCTTAGCCAGACCTTGTCTCAAAATAAAATAAGAAGGGCTGGAGGTGGGCCTCAGTGTAGAGCACCCCGGGTTCAATCCTGCGTGTGTGACTCTCTCCATCTTACTTGTTTTCAGGGACTGGCGGGTTATTACTATGCACTTCTAAACTGCTAAATCTAACACATTTCCTGTCCATCTTCCCTCCAGGGGCCAGACCCACCCAGAGGGGCATGGCTGCACCTCACTTCCCATGCACAACCAAGCCTTCGCTACAGCACTTAGCTAGCAAATCAGTGATGGGACTCCAGGAGGCACAGCTGGGTTTGCTTTACCTTGCAGGTGACAGCCCCCGTCACTTGATGACATGCTGTCCTGTCTTGAGAGCAAGGACGCCCTGGCTGTCAGTCCCTCAAGCCACTGAGACACCTGTGGCCTCACCCTGCATCATGGAAGCTCTCACCCGCTGAGGCGGGGAGACCAGCACCTAAAACCACACCAGAGCGAGGGGTGGGGCTTGTCAATTCCCTGTAGTTCTTGCTCCTCATCAAGGCTATCAAGTTCTTATCCAGAAGTGGAAAGTAGGAAGCAGTAGGGATTTAAGGTGCAGATAGCACTGGGTTCACACTTTGGGGGTCAAAGGGGTGTTTCAGCTCATTGTTTTGTGGACCCTGGAACCCAGAAACCCCATCAATGAGGTGAGGGTTCTACGCACACACCCAACTTACCCAGAGGCTTGTCCTTTAGCTGGGGTTGCGGGATCAGGATTCCCTCTGACCTGGTTAGGGTAAGGGCTGGTGGGAAGGTCCCTTCCAACTGCAGGGTGACCAACGCAGAATCAGAAGTAGTTGGGGGGTGCACACCCATAATCCCAGTTACCTGGGAGGCTGAAGCAGGAGGCCAGCACCTGCCACTTATTTTGAGAACTCTTAAAGTAAAAATATTTCAAAGGTGCTGGAAGTGGAGGTGAGTGGCAGAGCCCTGGCCGGGCGCACCGTGGCCCTGGGTTCAAGCCTCAGTGCCGAGAAAACAAAACAAAAAAAAATGGCTTAAGAAGGTTGGTTTTATCTCAGGCCTTTGCAATTTTCCTGCACAAACTCAATTCAGGGAATAGGGGCGGACTAGGGAGGCTGTGAGGAGGAGGGACAACCAGGCGGATCTGGTGTCCGTGATGAGCCTCACGCACAGGCGTGGGCTCCACCTCTCGGGAACAGCGCTGAGGCCAACGCCGGCCCGATGGTCACGATCTCTCACGCTGTCAGAACAACGTGGCCTCCAGGAGTCCACGGCGAGGCCAGACACAGCCGCAGTAGATGCACACGGACCAGATGCCCGCCTCCCCACGGTCACAGGTCAGGAAGCAAGGACCTTGCGACTCCGCTCCCCCAGCCCAGTTCATAGGACGGTGCTCAGCATGTATCTGTTTTCACATGATTTCAAAGAAAGTAGCCTTTACGCAAGTCTATCTTTATTTGTAAAAAATAATATACAACTAAAGCTAATTTGATTTTTTAAAATCAAAGTTCATTTAGTGATAATGTACATTTTATAATAAAATTGTAGTAAAATACTGACATTTGATAGTTTAAACAAAGTATCATTCATGTAAAAATCATGTTATGTAAAATTTAATTAGAAAATTCATAGTTCACAAAAGTACATATATTTTGCTGACAACTTGAGAACATTATCATAAACTTACTTAAGAGACACACAAAATTCACAGTTAGGCTTGACATTTAGTACCACCGAATCTTACACTGGATCCACTGACATTGGTGTTAATAAGGTGCACTTGAAATAATCGATTCAGACTACCTACCAACGAATTGATATTTTATTGTACAACCAATCTATTGGTTTTACAATGTCTGGTAATCAATTATTTCGCCAATAATTTAAATGACAGAGACTGAGTTGAGAACACATTGACACATATCCTTACTGGGAGAGTTAAAATAAAAAGCGCTAGCAGCCTTGATTTCCATTTTCATGAGCAGATACAAGATAAATCTGTATTTTACAGTTAAAATTTGTACAAAAGTCAAGCCCTGAAGTATTTTTTCCCCAAGAGAAAAGTTCTAATGTTAAAATTTTGTTAAAAAAACAAAAGAGAGAGAGAGAGAGAGGGAGAGAGGTAGTGTGTAGAAGTGTTTTTAGGTGAGTGTGGAACCCTCGCACCACTCGTGCAGGATGAATGAACCTTCGCACTGACCTCACCTCGCCACTCGGGTCGAGTTTCTGAGACTCAGAGGCGGGAGCTGGCCCACACCGTGGAGCAGCAGCGTGGGTGGAGGAGGAGGAGCGCATCCAGCGGGGACGATGGGTCGCAGGACGCTGCTGGCCAGCTGTCTCCAGACACATGCCTGGAGGGGATGCGAAGGAAACACAGGGCCATCTCGAGTCCAGTGACCACCATCTAATCAAGACTTCACTTCTTCATGTTTTACCATTTATAGAAAAAATTTCCTTCAAAACGGAGTCATGGAATCTTCATTGTATCGACAGCACACATTGTTCTAAAGCGATCCACAGCAGCCCTACCTAAGACTAATCAATAAATAACCTAGCCCAGGGCACGGCCTCCATGCTCTGCGTCTGCACGTGGGACCAGCCGGGGTGAAGAGCAGCTTCCAGACTGTCCTAAGGGGAAGGTGGGAGAGTAATAAATAGCCTCACAGAATAGACAACCCACCTGCTGCAGGTGAATGCCAGGTGCCTTTCCTAAAGTGTAGACAGTGTTCCTAGAAACCCCAGAGAAAGCCCAACTGTGGTTTGTATAAAAAGTGCACATCTGTCCTGCATGTGAAGACCTCTCACCACGGGTGCCTTCTAATCCAAAGTGACTCCCACGGGAGGACATCCAGAGCGTCACAGCACACAACACAAAGGCCTGGAAGGAGGACCAGAGCCGACCACGGGAGGGCCTCCCCGTGATGGCGGTGGCACTTCCTCTAGAGCATCAGTCCTGCCGGCACAGAACCGGTCTGCAACCACGAAGCTGTGGGACGGTGATGTCACCGTGAGCAGCCATCACCGCTTCAGGGCTCGGAACGGAGCTTCCGTGCTGAGCCACACAGGAAGCATCTCCTAAAAATGGGCAGCTGGCTTCTCAGAAATTGGGGGTAAAAATACATTTGAGAAAATAATTTGTTAAAATTAATAAGAGGAACAACATTGGAAAAAAAAATCAAAACACAACATTGGGACCAGAAGAGCTGAGGTCCCCAGGGTACAAGGAGGCAGTCAGCCTTCTTCACATCAAATTTAAAAACACGAAGGGGACATTAACTGGGCTCTGCATAGAGGATGAATACGCAACCACCCCAAACAGAAGCGACCCACCCGCAGGGGCCTGGGGACGTGCTCCAACACCCAGGTCTCCATGGAAACACAGCAGCACAGAACCTCACAAGCCAAGGCCCCTCTGTTTGAGACTTAAATTCCCCTCTGAGTCAGCGGAGGTCATGCTAGCAGTACTCCTGTCTCAGCCACAGCGTCACTGCCCTGCTGGCGCCTGTCCCCCGCCCTGGTTCAGAGGTGTGTGTGTATTATCTTCATTGCTAGCCAAGGTCACGAGTCCCACGGCCCCGCAGCACGCCCAACACTCCGACGGGGCTTCATAGTGTTATGATCGTTCCGTCTTCCTCTAAGAGTTTCTGACCTGGAGCTCGTGATTCAAACTCTGTGCCGGTGCCACCTGCCGCGGGGGCCAGGCTCCCGTCGTGAGGAGGAACGAACCCATTCTGCCCAGGCTCAAAACTGAGCTCGATCTGCGTCAGGGACTCCAGGCTCTCGGCCTCAGGGACGGCCTTGGGAATCTGCTGCGGCACTCCGTTGTCTTCAATGACAATGTCCTCTTCCTCGCTGTCCTCGTCCTCAGGCTCAAAGCTGGGCTCGATCTGCTGCGGATAGCCAAGAAGGCTGTTATCCGTGGACTGGCCGGAGCTGCCGGAAGTCCGACTGTTCCTGACCACGTTGTTCCTCTGGTTGGCGGGCCTCACCGTGATGATGAGGTTGCGGCTGTTTGCGATCATCATGTCTGTCACTTGATCGAGACTCTTCCCTGAGACCTCTATGCCATTGACTTCCAACACCTCGTCATTGACAGCCAACAGTCCTGTGCTCTGGGCCAGACCTCCTGGAACCAGCCTGGAGATAAAGATCCCGGGGACCTTCTCCAGCCCGTGTGGTGTGACTCTGACGCTCGAGCCGTCCCGGATGTAGAACCCCAGGGGCTTCTCGGTGCCGTACTTGTAAAGGCGAACGCGGCGATGTGTTTCTGGGAGGATGTCCACGTCGATGATGGAGGACACGGGCCGGAAGTCCTGGGGCATGCTGATGACGATGTGTGGCTTTTTCCTGTGGTTGTCAGGACGCAGCACATTGGTCAAAACCTTCTTCTTCTTTATGAGCGTGTCTGTACCAAAGGCACTGTAGTCTGCTTCTTCTGTTTAAAAATAAAATAAAGTAATTACAGAAATGCTGTGGAAGTGATCATTCACCTGCAGTTGAATTTGTAGAGAAAAGACAACTCAAATGGACCTGCAGGTAACTAAGTATCAGATCACTCCAGTCAGGACCTGCAGAACAGTCAGCGGTGCCGTGCCCGAAGAGGGCCACTAGGGGGCCCTGGCAACCCCCGTCACAAAGTAACCAGATGTTGAAGCCAAACTTGGCAAAGCTACTAAACAACGTTAAACGTGGCAAAGTTCTAATAGAGCTTACAAACTTTTTTTTCTTTTGAGATGGGGTCTCACGTGTTCTCCAAGCTGCCCTCAAGCAATCTCCCTGCCTCCTGAACAGCTGGACGCAGGCAGACGCGGCTCCGCCTGGCTGCAAACTCATTCTTCACACATTGTTTTACACCAACCATCTTTAAATATATTTTTCCTTTATTTGTTTAAAAAACTTCCAATTTGCATGCTTCTATTCCATTCAAGGACACAAGAGGGACCCTTGATAACAAAGTAAATCAAGAGAGCACAATTAAGTAATAAATGCTAGAGAGCACGTCGAGGAGGAGGGTCACTTCTGCACTGTCGGTGGGGTTGTGAATACAACCACCATGGAGATCGGGTGGAGGCTCCTCAAAGACTAGGCCTGAACCCCAGATGGGCCCGCCGAGCCACTCCTCAGTGCTCACGCTGAGGAATGAAGTGCTCTGACTCCGTGTGAGAGCGGCACAGCTCAGAGCCCAACCATGGCGCAGCCCCGGTGTCCACCAGCAGATGAGTGGGTGCGCACGCACAGTGGAGTTTCATCCAGCCATGGAGAAAAATGAAATCACGTCATTTGCAGGAAAATGGATGCAATTTGAGAACATTATGTTAAGTGAAATAAAACAAAGAAGGTCAAGGTCGTGCGCCATCCCTCACATGTGGAAGCTGTAGAGGAAAAAGGAAAAGAATGGTGGTGGTGGGGTGTCTCAGCAACACTGAAGGGAGATCAATAGAGGGAAGGGACGGGAAGGAGGAGGGAGGAGGGGAGCACTGGGGAGTAACATGGGCCAATTACAGTATGTCATGTGCCCGTGCAAATAGGTGACAACAAATCCCACCCGGTGCACAGCTACGACACAACAATAAAACAATAAAATACGGAAAACAGCAGAATCCCATGTGCCATCAGCAACAGGCAGACCACGTGATGAGATGAAGCTGGCCCTACAGCATGGGCCTTGGCTGCAGGGGACTGTCCCTTCTGTTTCCTGAGGGGTTCTTAATGTTTCACTTTCCCAAAGAGGCAGAGGTACAGAGACGGGGGCGGGGCGGGGTGGTGGTCCATGCAGGTCCCAGCAGCTCAGGAGGCCAAGGCAGGAGGGGGGAAAGTTCAAAGCCAGCCTCAGCAATTTAGCAAGACCCTGTTTTAAAATAAAAAATTTTAAAAAGGGGTGCTGGGGATGAGGCTCGGTAGCTAACTGCCCCTGGGTTCAACCCCTGGTATCAAAAAAGGAAAAAGAAATAGAGAGGCTGAGCGATAAGACTGTCCACCTTCCTTCAGTGTGAGAAGGACAAGGGGCACCGGCACCGGCGTCGCAGGGTGACAGACGAGGGAGCGCCAGGACCCGGCCCACCAGGGCGCTTCTGCCCGCACGGAGCTCAAGGCTGCCCACGCTTCCAGGCAGGTTTTCCTCAGGCCAGAAAGCCTGGTTTTCAGGCAAAATCTTCCCATTTTAAAACACTCATACCTGATTAAATAACAATAACAACAAAAAACCTGTTTGCACCAAATTGCAAACCTAGGGTTTGAAGTCATTCCTAAATCATCAATTTGTGATCTCCGACACAAGCCCAGGGAAAACAGGACCCCACCCCAGAAACTGTTCAGTCGTGTGACTGAAGGAAGATGGTCTACAAGCAAAACGTCAGAGAATTAGAAGCAAAAAAGGAAACAAAATTAACAGCAGGAACCAAAGTTGAAGTCCCATTTTCAAAACTAACTGGAATGAGGAGACCAGCAGGGAGCACGCAGATAATCGCAGCAGCTGGGAGGCTGAGGTAGGAGGATCTCGAATTCAAAGCCAGCCTCAGCAATAGCGAGACGCTAAGCAACTCAGTGAGACCCTGTCTCTAAATCAAATACAAAACAGGGCTGGGGATGTGGCTCAGTGGCCAAGTACCCCTGAGTTCCATGCCCAGTTCCAAAAAAATTAAAAAATTAAAACAACAACAGAAACTGGGGACGCGGCTCAGGAGTAAGGATTCAACTTCCCGCACAGAAAAGAAAGGAAGGGGAGGAGACAGGCTCCCTGCGCCCCCAGAAAGAACCAGTTTGCAACCCTGGTCTCCAGGAAGCCACTGGCCCTGCCTTCACCACCCTCCCCTCCCACCCCAGCGTGAGTGATCATCACCTCACAAAGTAAGTTAAGGAGAAAGAACTGGAACCAGCAGGTCAGCTCGGCCAAGTGCAGAGTGGCCGGGTCGTGCCCTGGGGCCCAGGACGCCCGTACTCCCTTCTGAGGCTGCACGAAGTCCTTAAGGTAAACCTGTAAGACTAGGGGCCCTTATCTGGGGCATCCCCCACCTTGAGACTCTCATCTTGGTTTATAAAGTATTCACACTGTGGTCTTTTTTTTTTTTTAATATTTTTTAGATGTTGATAGGCCTTTATTTTATTCATTTATTTACACGTGGTGCTGAGAATCGAACCCAGTGCCTCACACATGCTAGGCAAGCGCTCTGCCACTGAGCCACAGCCCAGCCCCTACACTGTGTTCTTACAAAAACGGAAAGTTACTTACAATTCAGTGCTGGAAACAAATCCACTGATACACAAGGCTTCTTGGCAATATTTGGCCAAAAATCTATTAACCTTAATCTTCTACTGATTGTGTTCTCTCTCTCTCTCTCTCTCTCTCTCTCTCTCACACACACACACACACACACACATACACACACACACAATTTTAAATTTTAAAACAACCAATAATGAAAGCCAACACAACATTTAGAAGGGAAATTCCAGAACGTACAAACCAAGAACAAAGCCAAGCTGCCCACAAACCCGCTCATGGGAAACCTGACCAAAACCCTCCAAATCTGCATAATTTGGCATCACATCCAGACTCCATCTGAATGCTCTCTGCTAAATTCTCAAAAGCAATATGCTCCAGTACAAAGGCACCTTTGTTCTGCCATCTAGCTAATCAGTTTCCAGCCACTGGGAAAGAAATATTTTGGCAGAAAGCCAGGGTGCAGGGTGTGAGTGTAAAGTGTAAAGGTGAATGTCCACAAGGAACCCAGCGACCTTCTCTGCATGTGCCACGGAGCACTCAACTCAGACTGAGGCCAGAGTCTGCACACCCGACCCCAGCGACCTCCATGGGTGTGAGGGGGACTCACATGACACGCACCACACTGGCCCCAAAGCAGCGCTCGCTCACCCCCACCGTCCTGGGCCCACAATCTCTGCCACCTACAATGCACCAGGACCCACCTACAAGGCCTGCGCAGCCATCCGACATGGACGTGGCCATCCTTACACAAGCCCGTCTGGGAGCCTGACCTACGGGGACCACGCAGGGCCTCCCAAGTCCCTTCCTCCTCAGCCCCTTCCTCCTCAGCATCAGTTCTGCAAAGCCAGTCATCTCGCCCCTGAGCTCAGAGGGTCCTGAGCCAGCAGTAGGGAAGGGTCACTGTGAGCAGCAGGCACAGAAATGCGAAATAAAAGCTTGCCGTGCAGAAAAAGCCAATCTGAAAACAAGAGAACACAGATATGTGCTCAAGGTGTAAACTCCACCAGCATCCCCAACCCAAATCCCCAACCACTCGTGGCGAAGGGATCCAGCCAGCGCAGGAGGGCGCCAGCCGAAGTTCAGAGAAGACAGGAAGGAATAAAACAACTGCCTGAAGTGTTCTCAGCCACGGGTTTGACAGTCTGCTCCCACCCAGTCAGACAGGACCTGCCGCAGCCCCGCAGCCCCGCAGGCCATGCGGTTTCCTGCAGAAGCAGCTACAGGCCACACGTCAGGAGAGGGACACATCCCGGGCACTTCATTCACAACCACAGCACGCAGGCCCCCGTTGCCAAGTGCTCTAACACAGAACGCTCGACAGGCACATCTGGCAACTTTAAAAGGATTAAAGAACACTTTAAACAACGCTCACAATCTGCAGGTCCCTCACTTCCCAGCACAGAGAAATCAAATGCCAAACATTCAAACCAACACCGAGGTGGCAGGCGTTGTGCTGTGGGGCAGATTCAGGGCACCTGTTTCCATGTGCACACCGTAGAGAACGAGAGAAGATGGCGACATAAATGTCAAACAGCTGCAGCAAAACAGAGGTGCAGCCAGGCACAGGCCTGTCACCCGCCTCGGAGGCGCTAGGCCACCCTGGGCAGCTCAGCCACAGCCTGTCTCAAAACTTACATTTTTAAAAAGCGTGGGGCGGGGGCCTGGGGATGTGGCTCAGTGAGAGCCCTGGATCCCCACAGGTGCGCGCACACAGGTGCTGAGGGTTGTGACGTGCAGGGGCCGAGCCTGGCTCGGGCACTGAGAAGAGACTTCTTTGGGGAAGCAAGGTTTTTGCCAAGACTAGAAAAGTGTCCAGGAGCTAATCAAATAGAAGGAAAGAACATTCCAGGCATGGGATGCAACCAATAAAGAGCCAGGCCAGGGCAGGGCAGATGAAGTCCAGCACAGGTGGGGGAGCAGGAAGAGGGCGGGGCCAGCCCCAGCAGAGGGCGGGGCCAGCCCGCAGCAGGCCAGGCCTCCTGGGAAGTGTTGAAGTTTATGGACTTGCCTCGGGCCCAGGGAAGCAGCCAAGGATCTGGAGGGGGAGTGATAGTGATCATCTGGTTTTTCCACAAAGCTCACGGAGGCTGGAGAATGCCCTGAGGGGAGGAGAGGAGACTACTGCAGTCACTGAGGGCGGCCCCAGCTGGAGCAGGGGCAGTGAGGACGGGACAGAGTGTGAGGCATAATTAGAACACAGTTTTAATAGGCACGGTGACGGACTGGAAAACAGGTATGTGTTCAAGGTGACACCCAGGTTCCTGCCATGAGAACGACTGGTGTCACGTGCTGAGACTTGACTCTACAATCCCTACTCAGGGATGGTGGCAAATGTCTGTGATCTCAGCTCCTCAAGAGGCTGAGGAAGATCGAAAGTTCAAGGCCAGCCTGGGCAACTTAGTGAGATCGAAAAAAAAAAAAAAAAAAAAAAAAAGAATTGGGGGGACATAGCTCAGGAAGCCCCTGGGTTCAATTCCCAGTTCCATTAAATAAATATAATTTATACCTCCTGGGTCGTTTTAAAATTAAGCCCTGACCCCTTAAAGAGTAACCACAGGGCTGGGCTGTGGCTCAGTGGCAGAGCGCTTGCCTAGCATGTGTGAGGCACTGGGTTCTATCCTTGGCACCGCATATCTAAATGAATAAAATAAAGGTCTATCAAAACATTTAAAAACATTAAAAAAAAAAAGAAAAGAACACAGAATTCATCTATAAAATAATGCCCAGTGCAAGGTCAAGGTCTAAGATGATTTCACGGCCCAGACACAGGTGTCCAGGCCACACAGGGCACAGCCTTGTGCAGGCAGGTCCCAGGCGGGCTCTTCTGGCATTTCCAAGTCCTCTGAAGAGCCAAGACGCAGACACGCTTGTCTGATGTAAAGACGGAGAGTGACAGGGAACACGTTCTGGTGCAGCACTGAGCAGGTCGGGCGGGGCTGGGGAGCGACTGTGCTGACATGTCACAGGATCCCAGACTGGGCTGACTGGGACTGGGAACCTGAAAACATGCATTTCCCTGGCCATGTCCCAAACCTACAGCAGTGACCCAGGTTTTCTCTTTTTTTTTTTTAAACCTGGGTATTTTTAAAAGAATATTTTTCTAAAACTGTTTGGTGCATCATTGTAACATAAAACATGAGAGAGAAAACTATTTTGTACCGTCTCTTCTCCCTCTCCCAAATACATCAGGATGAACTCTAACAGGGGCTCCAACAGGGGCGACACTGAAGAGTGGAGAACTCTCTTTGTGAAAATAACTTTTTAAGATATCAGGTTTTTTTGTTTTATTTTTGCTTCCATGATAACAGCCCATGAAATGGAGTAGGGGGTTTTTCTTCAAAGAAATTGTTATAAAACATAAAACTTCAAGATATGCAACAATGCTATCTTCAAGTTCGGTCTATAAAGTAGTTTACTCATTCAGCTGCGAGCTTTCACTTCAAAGAAACATTTTAGTAGAGTATCAGATTTTAATAGATGACATGGTTTTAAAATGTCAAAAAATCACATTATTAAAAAACCTCCCTTGGTAGGACCAAGTGCAGCTGCGGCCCTATCGATCCTCAATTGGAACCCCACAGCCCAGGACACAGGGTGCTGTCACTAGGCGGGAGAACGTAACTGCACTACTGTCACCTTTTCCATGAGTTCCTGGATTTGCTGCTCATTAGGCTCCATAAAATCACTTTCCCCGTAGCCATCATTCAGCTCGGCTGACGAGAGCAGAGCGGGACACGAATCCCTGCATGGTGTGACTCTGTCACCAGC
>JAJEJO010005013.1:371040-397765 GCA_020662805.1 Glaucomys volans | reverse complement strand
GCAGCTGGCTATGCCGAGGCGTGGGACAGAGGAGTCCCAACCAGAAGGGCGTTACTCCATGACGGTCCGATGCCATCAGTAGTTGGTTTCCGTTTTCATTTTGGATGGGGAACTGGGCATTGAACCCAGGGGCTCAACCACTGAGCCACATCCCAGCTTCTTTTATTTTTGAGACAGGGTCTCACTGAGTTGCTTAGGGCCTCGCTAAGTTGAGGAGGCTGGCCTGGAACTTGCAATCCTCCTGTCTCAGCCTCCCACACTGCTGAGATCACAGGTATGCACCACCACGCCTGGCTGCCGTCAAAGAGCTTCTAAGCGGGAATGAATGAACCAGCCTATTTTCATTTTTTGCTGAACACATATCTGCACCACATTTACATTTTAAATTTTCTGGAACTGGGGACTGAACCCAAGGGAGCTTTATCACTGAACTATATCCTCAGCATCCCTACCCAGTTTTTAAAAAAATTTTTATCTTAGGACAGGGCCTCACTAAGTTGCTGAGGCAGGCCTCATACCTGGTATCCTCCTGCCTCAGCCTACCCAGTCACTACATTTATATTCTTAAAAACTAAAAATTTCAGGGTCAGGGTGTACTCAGTAGAACACTAGCTTAGCACGTCAGAGGCCCTAGGTTCCATCTCCATTACCACAAAAAAGCCCCAAAACACAACAAAACCTTCCTTGTGAATGGACTGCCTGTTTCCCTTCCCCCACTCTTGCAGAACCAGGGACAGAACCCAAGGGTGCTCAACTACTCAGCTACATCCCAGCCCTCACCATTTTTAATTTTGGGTCATGGTCTTGTAAGTTGCCGGGTGGACCTGAAACTTGTGATCCCCCCACCTCACGCTCCAGAGTTGCTGCGACTGCCGTGCACAGCCACACGTGGCCTGGCCGCGATCTCCAACCAAGCTCGGGTGGACCTTCACCTCCACCACAGAAACACTTGCTCACGTTTAAATACGCTTCTAAGCTGTGACGGCTACAGCAAAAATAAAACCTTCCCAGGTCTCAAGACCATACCAAGCAATAAGTAAAAACGCTAAAAGGAAATAGCAGAAGATAACTTTTTTTTGGTACCAGGAATTGACCCAGAGGCAGTCCACCACTGAGCCACATCCCCAGTCCTTTTTTTATATTTTTATTTAGAGAGAGGGCCTTGCTGAGGCTGGCTTTGAACTCGACATCCTCCAGCCTCAGCCTCCTGAGCCGCTGGGATTACAGACAACCACACCTGGCAAGGTAACTTTTAAAAGATGTTAGGAGTCGGCGCACACCTGTAATCCCAGCAGCTCGGGGGCTGAGGCAGGAGGATGCAAGTTCAAAGCCAGCCTCGGCAATTTCACGAGGCCCTGAGCAACTAGATGAGACCCTGTCTCTAAACAAAATACAAAATAGGGCTGGAATGTGGCTCAGTGGATGAGAGCCCCGAGCTCAATCCCTGGCAGGAGAGGGTTCAGATCCCAGCATGCAGCACGTGGTGTAGACAGCCTGACTCCGGCCATCTTTCTCTAACAAAGGGGACGATCCACAGAACTCTAATAGTTGTAGTTTAAAAACTCATTCTACATTTGAATAAGCAGCAACTAAATTTTTAATGAAAATTTTAACTGCTAATAAGAGAAGATCATTATTTAATCAAAATTACCTAAATTAATTTGCCTAAAATAATGACTACGTCCTTCAACTGCTCCGTCCTCATCTCCCCTGGACGCTCGCTGCCATCCTCCAGCACTCTGGAGGGTGCTTTCTGAGGTGCTATCTGGGGTCCTCACTGCAGGGACCCTGCCACCTGCCACCCCCCCGCTGTCTCGATCCTGCAGCCCTTCCAGTCTAGAGCTTCCAGATTTCCATCCACAACTCCAGCCTCCCGTATGACACGTTCAGCTCACCAGTCTGATAAATTATTTGTCCTGGGACCAAACTCCCCATTTTTTCCCCTAAATCAATCTCTCCTTCAAGCTCCACTGCTTTTCAACTCTGCCCCGGCAGTCAGACGCAGCCAGGAGGGTGCTGTGCTGGGCCCTTCTGTGCGCCGGCCAGCTGTGCATGCTGACTCAGCCGCTTCCCTGCTCACCTCTGTCCAGGGCTTTCCACACCTCCCCCCTCCTGGGCAGCTTCTCGGTGGGTCTCCCTTCTCCAACACCTGCTCTGGGGTCTCAGCTCAAAGACTGCTGCCCACCCAGCTCATCCTGAGGAGCCAGAACCCTCTTCAGAAGTGAGGCTCTGGTCACACCATACCCCTGTTAAACGGCTCTGATGTCCACCTGGAAAGACTCTGGAGGAAACTCACTCGTGTGTGTGAAAGCATTTTGTAAATAAGGCAAGTGACACAGACAGAAGTTACCCTTGGAGGTTTATTTTGTGGATGGAGTTCAGTTTCTCCAAACCCAGAAAAGCAAAGATACATGATCAGTGGAATGTCAAAGCCCTGAGTGGTCCAATGCTTATGAACTGCCTGGAAACAAAGCTTCATAGTCAGGGGTCATCACTACCCTTTTTCTCAAACCATTTTCTGGGCTGGTTAAAGCACGATTATCCCCACACTGGGCTCCATGCTCTCGTGCTGGTTCTTAACCCTCAACGTTCTAACTAAAGAGAAAGCAATAAATGTCACACACCACGATTCCTACCACGCCCAATGCGCGCACTTCCCAGCACACACAGGTAGGAGGCAACGAAGTTTAAAAAGTTTTAGGACTCAAAATACATTAGAAAATGCGTGCCAGGCAGTCACAGTAAATGTTCTTTTGTGAGACAGAGCTTACACATCTCCAAAACCATGACTTGCTACCCCATTTTCCAGATAGTTAACTAGTTTTATACTATTTCTGTGAAAAGCATCCTAAAAAGGAAAAGAAAGAAGACGTTCACTGGGCGCCTACGGTAGCCAGTGCGCTGCTCTGAACTCGTTTCATCTGCACAGTTCCCCCACGAGACAGCACACTCAGCCAAGTGTGGCACGTGCCTGCAATTCCAGCAACTTGGGGGCTAAGGCACAAGCGTGAGGCCAGCCTGGGCAACTTAGCGAGACCCTGTCACAAAACGAAATTTTAAAAAAGGGCTGGGGGTGTGATCAGTGGTGGAGTGCCATGGGTCAAAAACATAAAAGGATTTGCACAGAACTTTTATTGACTAAGTGTGCAGCAAAGTCTGTGTATCCTGTCAGATGGGGAAAACACACTACTTATATTTCTAAAGCAATTTTTCTAAACAGTGATACTTACCTTTCTTTTGAATAAAAATCCTAAGCAGTGGGTTGGCTGTTGAAACGGCCTTGTGGTAGTTGTCGTCATTGTTGATGGGCAGCAAGTCTCCGTGGATGTCGGCGTAGCCCACCAGCACGTCCACGTTGGGGATCTTGTGCACGTGCTGTAGGAGACCGTAGAACTCCTCAAACTTCCCAGGTTTTGATCTTTCCAGTGAAAACCGACGAAACTCAGCTCCAAACTACAAACACAACATAGTGAGTGATTTCAGAAAACAGAAGTACCAGAGGACAGAGACACACAGACACAGTCCTGTTCCCCTTAATAAAGACGGCCCCTCGTCATCAGATTCCAAAAGCAGAAGAGTCACAAGAACCTGCTCCTCACTGCTGGTCTCTGAAGGGCATCCTTTCAAGAGACGCAGGCCTAAGCCGCTCCAGGGTGCCCAGGCCTCACCGGGGACTGCCCTGCAGTGACTCAGCTCAAACGCTGCTGCATGGAGCCCGGCTGACAGCAGTGCTCTCCTCACCGGGTCGTGGAGAACCAAAGACACACCAAGTCTTTATTCTGACCACTAGTAAAAAGCATCTGTTCCTTTTCCTGTGAAAGGAACTACAACCTCATGGGATGTGGCAAGAATCAACAGAAATACACAAAAAGGACCTCGAGCTTTTGACAGGAAGGCAGGATAAACGTGGAGGTCCGTGTGAGAACACGGCAGGGCTGGGGTCGCAGCTGCGGAACCGCTCACCCACAGGCCGGGGGCCCTGGGTCTGAGCCCCTAAAATACCAAGCGGAGCCACAAGGACCTTCCTGTGTCAGCGCAGGACAGGAGTGCCCACACCACACCCCACCACCTCCCAGTTAGCGCAGGCAGACCTGTTTATGTGCTGCTGGACCCCGGAGACCAGAGGCTGCCGCCTCAGAAGCTCCTAATTACGGGGCAGAGGGAGTAATTAGTGCAGGAGGCACTGAGGGATCAGATAAGGAGGGAGACACTGCATGGTGCCGCTCTTTCATCTTCAGCTGTGATTGTCAGGTCTGCCATGACACCTCTGCTCCCCCAAGGCCACTGAGAGGTTCCAGCAGGACTGTGGACTGCTTCATCCAGCCCATCCGGAACGGAACCTGTGACTTAATATGGGACCAGCATGATATTTCCTGCAGCAGGAAACCTAAGACAGGTGAGTGAGCCTTCCTCGAACAGCATCCCAGTCACTTCAGTTTGGAAACACCACCCAACTTGAATCACCCTCTACCAACCCAGTGAAGGCCCAGTTACATGGCGGGCAGGGCTCGGAGGCAGAGCACTTGCCCAGCATTCTCAAGGCTCTGGGCTCCATGCCCAGCACCTCATCCAAAAAACAAAAACTCAAACCTCAGTTAAGTCCCAAGTTGAGTTTTGAGGGAGAGGTGGCCTCAGTGGGAGAGCAGGTGCCGAGCAAGCTCAGGACCCTGGATCCAATTCCCAGCGCCACAAAAAAAAATTTAAACCCACGTTTGCCAAACGTGTGACAACTAGTTTTTCAAACACCTATTATTACCAGGAAACACTGATATACCACTGGGACAACGTGAGTGCCACACAGAGAAAGTCCCTATCGTAACAATGCCAACAGTTTACAAACATGTCGACTCCTTTTCCCGAAGGCCCAGAAGGTATCTGGATCCATTGTTTTTCCTCTGTCTAAAACATCCGTCTGTCTTTCTTATAGCCATATTACTCACTGGGTTTAAACAAAATTAAAATAAAAACTTACTGCCTCTTACCTCTCATAATTTAAATAGTTTCCAAAATCCATTCCCGAAATATAAACACTAACATTTGTCAAGAAAATAAGGTGACTCACACCTAAAGCTTTCAAAAAGTTTGGTCACACCTTCATGTTTCAAAGTAAATACAGGCAGGCGCGCCCTTCCTATCAGCCAGCCTGCGATGTTATCAATCCATGGTTCCCCTCCTTTTTCCAGGTTCCTATCGCAGCAGAGTCCACTGCCGGCTGACTCACCCACAGGCTCGCCACTCCCCTGTGGATGAGCCAGCGGGACTCACACCTGACCACTCAACACTTGACAGCCTCCTGCCTTTGCTAAAGTGCTTGGATGAAATTCTTTGCTCGACATTTTTTCTCTGGCGTAACTATTATTACGAAAACAACGTAAAACTCTACGGCTTCCTCGCAGATGTGTCCTTTTACGACGCCGGCAGAAGGGGAGACAAGAAATGCAGGTACTTCTTGCCACAAAACAAGAGGATGGAGAGAACTTTCTACTACGGGAGGAAACACCCCACAGAAATAAAATTAAGACCAAATCAACAATTATTCACTGTGTGAACCAGTTACAACTGTTTTTTGGCCTGGTCTGCTTTGTCCTGGCCATCTAGAACGTGTGGAATCTCTTCCTCCAGAATCTGCTGGTACATTCTAGAAATGCAAAACTAATTTTATTTTTTGTCTTTTAAATATATTTATACTTCAGTTATAGTTGGACACAATACCTTTATTTATTTTTATGTGGTGCTGAGGATCGAACCCAGGGCCTCACTCGTGCAACTCAAGCAAGCGCTCTACCGCTGGGCCACAACCCCAGCCTCATCAAACCTTATTTTAATATTCTATTTGCTCATGAATAATAATTAGGAAATGTTATGGCTCAGAGACTCTTCTAAGGTCATTTATTTGATGGTGCTAAGGATCAAAGCCAGGGTCTTGTGCATGGTGAGTGAGTGCTCTACCACCACCTACATCCCAGCCCTGCTCCAAGGTTAGTAAAGGGCATCACCATGATTAAGAACTTTCCCAGCTCTACAGGAACAATTAGGAAGACAAATCACTTACTAAAGAAGTCACATGGTGGCCTGTATCACAAATTTAACTAGAGGTATATTTACATTATCCATTATTTTTATTATCTGTACTTTTTTCCCTTCCCTGAGCAAGATAATAAAGTCAACACTCTTGTTTTCTACTCTTGTTTTCTACACAAAAGAAAAAGAGATCCTAAAATGTGGATCTGCATTTTACCTAGTTTACCTACAACCCTTCAAGGTCAGTTTTGTAAAAAGGTATGGTATCACTAAAGTAGCATAAGAGGAAATATTAAAAATCTGGGCTGGGGTTGGTCTAGCTCAGTGGTATAGCGTTTGCCCAGTACGTTTCCTTAGCACTGAAGAAAGGAAATCTGCCCAAATATTTAAGTGATGAAGGTGACAAATGTTTCTCTAATCCATTAAAAATACACGGATCAACAATATACACTTAAACCAGGCGTGGTGGTGCACACCTGGAATCCCAGCAGCTCAGGAGGCTGAGGCAGGAGGATCTCAAGTTCCAGGCAACTTAGCAAGGTCCTAAGCAACTCAGAGAGACCCTGTCTCTAAATAAAATATCAAAAAGGCTGGGGAGGTGGCTCCGTGGTAGAGCACCCCTTGGTTCAACTTCTAGTACCCCCACACACACATACACACATACACAATTTAAAACATAGCATATAAAAAAATAAAATACAAGGTATCAGCCTCTATATTGTGCCTCTTTATCAACAGCCAGAACAGTGGGACCCAGGTTGCTTGGGTTCCATTTGAGACATGGAGCTGACGCAGAGCACACACCTGTAAACCCATCTTCTCAGGAGGCTGAGGCACGAAGGTCGTAAGTTGGGGGCCAGCCACTGTAACTTAGCGACACCCTACCTCAAAGTAAAAAAAATAAAAAGGGCTGGGGGTGTAGCTCAGTAGTAAAGTGCCCCAGGTTCAATCCCAATACAAAATTAAAAAGACAGTGCAGGAGGGCAGGTGGAATTTACACCACGCAGTTTAGACAAGTATGTGAAAGTTCCACACATCGGCAACAGAGGAGGAAGGCAAACCGCCCGCAGCTCCAGGCCCCTGTGCTCAAGGGTTCCTTCCACTGAGATAAATTCCTATCTGAGTGCATTTATCGGTGCACTAGAATCCTTACTCATTCTTTCCTGTGATAAAAAATTAAAGACTTTCTACCAAGATTAGGACCATAAACTGCACTTTAGGATTATGCAATATCACAAGTGTTTTTCCTTCCTTACCTCCACTCTCACAAACCCAAACTAGATTTATACAGAAATGCCGGAGAAGGTTCAAAGGCTGGGCAAGGAACCATGGTCACCGCAACACCGCCAGAGGACAAGCCCTACATATCAAGTCACCTTAACCCTTTTGTTCAAGCAAATCACCCTCAATTTACTCTACTGCGTTCCAAGAAGGACACTGGGAAGAGCATATTCTTTAATTGTTACAATTAAGCTTCTATTTTTAGTAAACAACCATTTCTCAAACTAGAGCCTGACAGACATGTTCTTATATCACAAATAACATTTGAAAAACACACGTAGATTTCCTTGATGTGATTCAGAGTTACAGAAACTTCAGAACTTGGCTCGTAAACCTAGACAATAGCACCACTCTTCCCACAGGTGCCTGGAAGCTCTCCTTACTCCTCAAATCACTCATGGCACATGCCTGTCACCTCGGCAACTCAGGGAGGTGGAAGCAGGAGGACCACAGGTTCCAGGCCAGTTTTGGCAAGACCTCTCTCAAAATAAAACATAAAAAGGGATGGGGCAAAGCACCCTGGGTTCAATCCCCGCAGCACAAAATAAATAAATACACTCCTTGACTCTGCATTCTGCCCGATAGTCTTACCATCAGCGATGCTTCATTATTTTTGAAGTCGGTATCATTTTGTCTCTTCTTTTACATGGTCTGTCCTCAATTTTTTTCCAGTAAGAGACTGAGCCCCATGGTTCTCTACCACTGCACTACATCCCCAGCCTTTCTTATTTTGAGATAGGGTCTCACTAAATTGCTGTGGCTGGGCCCCAACTCCCTAGTTGCTGGGATTACAGGCATGTGCCACCAGGTCAGCTCCCAACTTTATCTTAAATACTCTCAGGGTCCAGCCAGTGTCCTCCGATTTGTGCTCAATAGCGTCTCAAAGTTATTTGGTAGAAAGGCTTTACATGAAAGGCTCTGTCATAAAGCAGAGCCTGGGCAAGTCAAAACCTTTCTGATCCCATCCTCTCAACTCATACTTCTCAGAGAACAGACTAGATTACCTAGGCTTCTTTTGGTTCTCCAACTCATGAAAAGCTTGCTGAAAATGTTCAGTGTCTGCAGATCACCTTCAAACTCCAGCTGAAAGCCCCCTTTGGAAAGCATTCCCTAACTAATCCCCACGGACTACTCTGCTCGCGGAGCCTTGAGATTGAGGAATTCAGTGGATACCAAAGTAATCATCAGCAGACCGGCATACCGGCGGTCAAGGGTGAAGGCACTTAATGTGAAAAGGTAGCAAGGTGGAATGAAAAGAGCAGCGACTCCAACTGGAAAGTGCCACTCCAAGGAAAGGCGATAGTGCCAATTTCATAGATTAAATGCATGCCGACGTGAGGAGGAGGGCAGGCCCCAGGAGGAAGCAAAGCCAACTTTAAGCGGCTGGTGTGGTCCACCGGGATCTCCCGTGGCCCCTCGGTGCACCCCGAGCACGGAAGGGGGTGACATTTTGTGACAAGCCTGTGCCCGAGCCCAGCAGGCTCGGCTGCGTTCCGACGCCCGTCCTCGGCCCCCGGCCTGACCCCCACCCGCACTCAGCTCCAGCTTCGGGCAGCGATCAGGTGCTCCGCTGGCTCGCGCGGCCCGGCGCCCCCAGCGCGGCTCCCCGGCCCGCGGTCCAGGCCCGCAGCCCGGGCCCGGCCGCCTCCCCGCCCCGCGCACCTTGCTCTTCACCTCCATGGTGCCCAGGCAGCCGCTGCCCGCCCCGTGCCGGTGGCCGCGGTTCATGCTGAGGCGCGGCCCGCGGCGGCCTCCTCCGGCGGCCGCCACTCAGGAGCGCGGGCGGCGGGTGCGCGGCCGGCGGGCTCGGAGCGCGGCCGCGGCCCGGGCGCCGGGTCACAGGCACCTGCAGGGGGGCGGCCGCGGCTCGGGCGGGCCGCGCTCAGCTCGGCTCCGAGGGCTGCTCACGCGGCGGGACCGAGGGTCGGACTGGCGGCGCGGCGGGCGGGGACGCGGCTCCCTCCCTCCGGGCCTCGGGGGCGGCGGCAGCCGCGGCGGGGGAGGAGAGGGCGGAGCAGAGGCCACTGGCGCCGCAGCCTCGCTCTCGGCCTTCTCCTCCGCGAGCCCGCGCGCGCGCCCCCGAGCAGGCCAGAGCCGCGGCGCGGGCGCGCGCTCACCTGCCGCCTCCGAGCAGCCTCGGCCGCTCGCGCTCCGCCCACACCCAATAGGAAGCGCGCACCTGCGCTCGCAGCGCCAACCAATCAGTACACGACTCACCCGGCGCATGGGCGGACCGCCTTCCCTAAAGCCACGCCCACGGCCGCTGGATTGGTCCTGCGCTGGAAGGGAGGGGCGGGATCACCTGAAGCCGAGGGCCTTCTCTACGGACTCAGCAGGAGATCTGGAAGGCGCATGCGCGGACCCTGGAGTTTCCGCCCCCGGGAAGGCAGTGCAGGGAGACCCGCCGGAAGCGCGAGCGCACCTGGTGGGGATTTAGGGATGTGAGCTTACTGCGCACGCGCAGGCTCGGCGCGCGCCCCAACCCCACGCCGGTGCTTGGGTTGGAGCGCGCGTCCGTGTCTGTTGCCGTGGTGTCGTGGGGCTGCTCGGATCCCGCGTTCCCTGCGCCTCTTGCATTTGGGACGCCCCCCGGCCACCCTCCCGCGTCGTTTAGGCGTCCGGCGCAACTCTTGGTTGCAACATTCAAGTTTTCCCGCGTCTGCATCGTTACCGGGGAGAACCGCGCTCTCCCTCGGCCTGGGGTGCTCCGAAGAGGCTCCGCACCGCCTCCCTAAATCCGTCGGGTCCTGGGGTCAGGTGCGCGCGTGAGGAGGGAGGTGGGCCGAGGCCCCGGCCCGCAGGTCCCGGCTGCCTGAGCCCTCTGCAGCCGCCTCCCGGGGCTCTTTTCTTATTTTAAACCTCTCAAGTCTCCCTCCAGCCATTTCTTGGCTGCTGCTTCCACAGCGCCAGCCTCTGGTTGTGTTCAGTTCCCTTAGTGACCGAGCCGTGTCCCTGGGTAACCGAAGGCCCAATGCGCCCTAAGGCCCCGGGCTGGGCTCTCGCCCCGACCTGTCCTCTTGGCCCTGGGGGGCGAGGAGATTGCAGATTCTGGCCGGAGGAGACCTCGCAGCCGCTCCCCTGAAGGCTCAAAGCGGTTGGAACCGGGAGCCAGGACAGGGCAGCGCTGGGGACGAGCTGGGGCCCGAGGTAGGGTTTCCAAGGAGAGTGGCAATTGTCTCCCCTCCCTGCCCAGGGGGAACCCTTCCTGACACCTGCCCCTCTCCTGCCCAGCTGATGGCAGGTTCCAGTTTTCCCATTTCTTTTTAAATTTTACAAATAGTCTGCTGACACCCTGGACGAGCACTCCAGGGCTGGGGCCTTTGCCCACAGTGAGAGTGTGGCCCAGGCCCTGTCACAGACGGTCTGCGGGTGCTGGAGCCCAGTGGGTCTTTCCCGGCTACCTTTGCTTCCCTGGTTCAAAGGTGAGGAGCATCTTTCTCCTGGAGGATTCAGTGCACAAAACGTTTGTGGGAGATTTTTAAGGCTTGTCAGACCATCTGATGGAAGTACAGGGAAGGGGTCCCCTCCCAAGCTGAATAGTAAGAGTGACTTCCCACCCCTAGGGAAGTACTGACAGGGTTCACACTCAGCTGGAAGTGAGGTGGCCAGTGGTGATGGGGCCACCCGGGGCCTGAAACTCCTACCTATCTGAATTAGTGCCTCGGTTCTCAACTGGCTGGCTCTCAAAGCCAACTTTACACTATTAAAAATCACAGAGGAGCTCAGTATTGTATGTGTGCTCTATCAATATCATATTAGAATTAAAACTGAGATGCGTTAAAATACAGAAGCACACCTTCCAATAGTCATCAGTGATGATGTCATCACATGCCATGTCCCTTCCCGAAACTCCTTCATGTACTAATGAGTAGGGGTGAGAAAAAAAATGACTAGTGTGAAACGGTGTGGCCTTTCGAACCCTCTGAAAAGGTCTCAGGGACTCCAGGGACCTCTGGAGCACGCCATGGTAGCTGTTGAACTAGAAAACTCGTTACAACCTTTAAGGACACCTCCAGTCTCAGCAGTCACCCTCCTCTCCTCGTTCAGGGGCCACGCCCCGGGAGCCAGGGCCCAGGTCTGTGTGACTGCTCGTGGGCTGGCGGAGCTTCATTGCTGTATCGGTGCTGATTTATCAGCCTTTTAAGAAGGAAGTTCATGAGTGCCAGGGCACCTGCGTGGGCCCTGCATTCCTAGAGATGCCGTCACATCCTCCTCCCCTCCCCCAGGTGTGGCATCCCTCTTGACTTGGACTTTCCTTTGTAGGAGGGAGGGCCAGGCCAGAGCTTCCTGGATCTCCTAAGCAGAATGTGCTTGAGGCCTGCGTCACTCGCTGTGCGCCTGGGTTGTGTAAGGAAAGAATGTGGAAGACGTTTGGCTTTGATAAAGGTGTGGAGGAGGGCAGCCCGCGCGTTCCAGGAGCTGTTAACAGGCAGGCTGGTGGGCGGGCGGCTGTGAGCCTGTTCACCAGGCCCCAGTTTCCCCCTGTCTCCAGAAGTGTGAAGCCCTGAGAAACAGCCCAGAGAGAATTCCTATTCCTGTTCCTTCACTGTGAAGACTGACCCTAATCTCATTGCTCTCCACCGTCCCTCCCCACCCCCAAATCCTTAAGCCAAAGCCGATGGAGACCTACATGTAGAATGAAAAGCCGGTTCCCTGCCCGGGAGAATTGGCTCGAGAGATAAGTAAAGTATCCGACGGCTCCATAAATTATAGGTTCCCAAAGTCATCAGTCGGGAATGGGCAGCCAGAGTGCCCCACCCACTCCTGTCCATGGCAGAGCCCATCACCGCCTCTGAGAGGAGTCAGCCAGGGCTGTGCCTCCACTTTAGCCTCCTCTCCACATTTCTGTCTTTCCTGCAAACATCCCTTTGTGTCCCTTTGAAATCTATCTTATGCGGTAGGAAGAGCCTGTGGCCTTCCACGGTTTGTTTTCTTCCTTCACGTTTGACATACCGATGCTTCTCTGTCCTTCCTCTGGCTCCTGGGGGGGGGGGCAATGTGGATGAAAGTGTTTTTCAAGGAATTTCTTTGCCAGCTCTTTTTCTCCTTGACTGCTCAAGTTCCAGTTTTGACGGGGCTGGTTAATAATTCTTTGAAAAAGAACTGAAGTGTAGATTATGGATCTCAGGCTACTCACCGAAGCATTTTAAGCCCTTTAGCAGAGGTGGAATGAAGTCACATGATGTGATTTCTGGTTAATGGCTTCTAATGCTTTACTAGTCTGGGTGTGGGGCTGGGTGGGGGTGCTCACCGCCAGGGAGCCGAAGGCATTCTTTCCTGTGGACTTTAAGAAGCCAGATGCCCTTTTAGGTAAAAACCCATCTTCAAGGGAGGCGGTGCCGGGACGCGCCGTGCCTAAGCCTTGCCCGTGCCGTGGTCCTGCCCGGAGTCTGCTTCCTGACCTTTCCCTCGCTGGGACTCAATTTCTCCATGTGTGCAGGCAGGCATCGGATGAGATCATCTGCACAGTCCCTTCCAGCTCCGAATAGTCTACGGCTCCCCAGAGATAATGGAGGCTGATCATTATTTCAACATTACCAGGGATGAATTGGAATGAAAAAATGAATCTTTCCATCAGGGTCGACAGACAAGCTGCATTCACCAGCCAAAATACTCTAGTTTTCAGGGGGTGTTGATGAAGATGATGAGAGTTCACATTTTTAAGAGATCTTCCAGTGCCAGGAACTGCTGAGCACCTTTCCATGGTCAGCTTAATTAATTTTAAGTCACACAAAAAAGCTCTCTGTCTGGAGGCACTTGGATTTTATTTTATTTTATTTATTTATTTATTTTGGAACCAGGGATTGAACTCAGGGACACTCGGCCACCGAGCCACATCCCCAGCCCTATTTTGTATTTTATTTAGAGACAGGGTCTCACTGAGTTGCTTAGGGCCTCGCTAAGTTGCTGGCTTTGAACTTGCGATCCTCCTGACTCAGCCTCCCAAGTCGCTTGGATTACAGGCGATTTTATTTGTTTTTTAAGCCGACATGTAAGTCCTTGCTCTGCTCCATGCTGCCTGGGTGACCTTGACCCTGTTCCTTAACCTTTGAGAGCCTCAGAGCCCTCTGCCCTTCCTGAGACAGCGGCAGTGCCTTCCTGGTCAGATCACTGCAGAGAGGGCACATGAGGCTCCGCACACCATCAGGTGCGGCGCCCATAACGTTGCCCACCAAGGTCTTGGGAAGAAATCCCTTGACGCGAACTGGAAATATCTAGTGAACCTCTCTTTTTCTTTTCCCACGAGGCAATATTTTCATCAACCTCTCTGAGCGGCCAGGAGTCACCCTGGAGAGCATGACGCAGGCTAGATGCCCTCAGTCAAGTCCTGCCACACCCCTTCCCAGCTGTGTGACCTTGGTCAAGTTCTTAACTTCTCTGACCCTCCATGTCCTCATCTGTAAAGTGAGGGTAATGAGAGAGTTAACTGTCTTCGCTTACGTACCAAGCACTCAGGATAGGGCCCGTGAATCTTGCCTATTACGGTCATTATTGCCATCTAATTATTTTTATTATTGCCATAATAGAATTCATTAGTGTATCAAGTATGTAATAGGCCCCACGTGTGTGCCTGACATTGCACCTGGCGTGGAGATGCGGGTGCCAGCAATGACGAGTGCCGTGATGCCCTCTTCCGTCCTCACCATCCGCGGGCAGACGGTTCACCCTGAACCCCCACCGAGGCTCAGGCAAGGAAACCAGATGGGGCAGGGCAGTGCCTGCCCCCAGGAACTCTCAGTCTGGCCAAGATGGTGGCCCCAGGGAGAGAGTGGCACAGTGTCCAAGGGCGGGCACTGGGCTTGACTGTCCAGGGTCACATCTGGTTCCACCAGCAGCCAGCTGCAGGCCCTACACAGGTCTCCACCACTCAGGGCTGAAAGGAAGGTCATATTAGCACTATCCTAACCTTTTAAATATTGTCTGAGCTGGGTTGGGGTCTCACAGCGTTTCCCGGGCTGGGACTCCTTGGGCTTCGGTGGTCCTCCCGTCTCAGCCTCCAGAGGAGCCAGACCAGAGGCTAGTGGCACTGCCTAGCCCTCCGCCTTCTTTGATCAAGTGCCTGTGACGGGCCAGGCAGTTAAGGAAATGGCCCTTGAGGTGGGGGAAAGCCCACGCTGGCCTCCTGGAGCTGACCTTCCAGGTGGGAGAGACCAAACACAGTGAAAATAAGTGGTGTGTGAGGATCAGAGCAATGGAGAAATAAGGACCAGAGGGGGCAAGGAGGGGGACGAAGCCTGGGGTAGCATGGGGAGCAGGTGGTGGGTGGCCTCTGGGGAGCCGGAGATGCCTGGCAGCCTGTGTTTCTGGAGCTTGGGGGCTGGGGGACCTTCAGGGCAGGGTTGGGGACGGGCGTGAGGATTCAGATGAGGCGTGCCCGGTGCCTGGCACACGTGAGGGCTCTGGGGGAAGCACCAGCGGCTATTTGAAGCCATTGCTCAGAGCTGGGGCCGTGGGAGAGCTGAGGTGGGAGCAGAGGGATTAAGTCACCACAGGCAGGCGGGCGCGGTGCTCCCAGGTGGGCGCAGGGCCTGGCTGGAGCCGGGCAGGGATGAGGAGTCTGCGACCCAGGGCCCCCATGGGCTGGGCGGGGTGCTCTCTGAGATGGGGGCCGCAAGGCAGGTGGAAAGCAGATAGGGAGTGGCCCCGGAGGCTGGCTGTCCAGTCCTTGCTGGACACTCCTAAAATGTCTAGAGGAAGCGGGAAGACAGCTTTGGGTTTGAGTGGAGGCACCAGAAGGCAGGGGCTCAGGCAGCCCGTCCACCAGCCTGTGAGCAGGTGGGGTCAGTGGCACGCATGAGGGCGGCCTGCAGCAGCCTTGACTTTGACTTGCTGTCCCTTAATCCAGCCCGTGTGTGTGTGTGTGTGTGTGTGTGTGTGTGTGTGTGTGTTGAGGCCTCGCTCCGTGCCAGGCACAAGCTACCGCTGGGCCACACTGGCGAATAAGACTGTCCACACGGAGGGAGACAAGGAAGTGACCTGAATTTGGGTGGTGGAAGGAGAATGCCACCAACCCCACGGGCTCTATGACCCAGGCTGGCAACTGACAGCAGCCAGAGCTGGCCCCGCAGGGGGACTTGCCTTCAGGCCACATGACTGAGTGGCTGGAGGCTATAGAGTGGGCGGCCTTCTGATTCCTGAGGAGAGTCCGGCTCTTCTGCGTGACACTTTTTTTTTTTTTGAACTGGGGATTGAACTCAGGGACACTTGGCACTGAGCCACATCCCCAGCCCTATTTTGTATTTTATTTAGAGACAGGGTCTCACTGAGTTGCTTAGGGCCTCGCTAAGTTGCTGAGGCTGGCTTTGAACTTGCGATCCTCCTGACTCAGCCTCCCAAGTCGCTTGGATTACAGGCGTGCACCACCACACCTGGCTTGCATGACACTTCTGATCTCTGATGTCAGCTCAGGTGGGACTCAGTGATGGGCGTGGGAGCGGAGGGTGTGTCTGTGCGCCTCCTCCTGAGGACCGACTGTGGGGAGACCCTGAGCTGGTGACTGGGTGTGTGTGGGGGGGATTCCAGGCAGAGGTGGACGCGTGCCCAGGACCAGGGGAAGGTCTTGGTGTGTCTGAGGAACGGAAGGCGCCCTAGGGCGGGGTGTGCCTCCGTGTAGACGCTGCTGAGCTCGGGTAGGCCCTGGTTCACTTCCCAGCACCAGTAAAGGGAATAAGTGAAAACAAGAAGCCCAAGGTCAGCTGTGGGGAACGCACCGTAATCCCAGCTCCTCAGGAGGCTGAGGCAGGACAATCACAAGTTCAAGGCGAAGGATCCTGGGATAGCAGGCAATTTAGTGAGTTGTCTCCAAAAATAATTTTAAAAAGTCCTGAGAATGTAGCTCAGCGGGAGGGCAGCCCTGGTGTCAGTGCTGCGAAGCAATAGAGGCTGGGAGAGGCATTGCAGCAAGGGTCCAGGCATCTCCCCTGTGATCCCACTTCTGACCCCGGGCTGCCTTGCCACTGAGACACATCCCCAATCCCAGTCCTTTTTATTCTTTTATTTTGAGACAGGGTCTCACTAAATTGCTGAGGCTGGTCTCAAACTTACAATCCTCCTGCCTCGGCCTCCCCCATCTCTGGGATTGCAGGTGTGCACTACCATGCCTCTAATTTTAATAAACATCCTGGCTGTTCTGACCCTTGAGCAAATTTGGGAAATGCTGTTGTAAGCTCAGGAGTCTCTGCAGGTTTCTGACTTGGGGTCCGAAAGGGAGATAGATTGAGGAAAGCAAGTTTGCAGGCCTGGGCTCCAGGAGGCCCTTGCTGTTGTGTGGACAGGAAGCCCTGCAGGTCCTGATTTTGGATGTGGAAGGCAACTGTGCTCATCTCCCAGGCTGCCGTAACGAAGTGCAGATGCTCCTTAGCTACAACGGGTTCATGTTCTCGTAAACCATTGGAAATTGGAAATATCGCAAGTGGAAAGTGTGCTGAGCCCCGCCCCCCTACTGCGCGCCCTGGCTCACCACCCAGCGTGCGGAATGGCACTGGGTCCAGGGCCGCCCTCCTGAAGGCGGGGGACCCGGAGCTGCGGTTCCTTGGGCTGCCCAGCATCACGAGCCAGCGCTTCCACTCTGCTAGCCTGCGAGAAGATCCGACTCAAAATTCCAAGGATGGTTCTGCTGAGCGCATAGCTTTGGGGCTCTCTGAGGTCCCAGGCCATCGTTCCATAGCCAGGCGCCCAAGCAACAGGAATGTGCTCTCTCTCAGCTCTGCAGCGGGCAGGCCTGACAGCAAGGGGTTGGCCTCGCTGGTTCCTGGGGAGACTCCGCGGGACAGGCTGTTCCTCTCTGTCCTGGCAGTGCCCGGGACGGGGCCTCTCTCCCGGCTTCGGGTGGTTACCAGCCTCACTGGCATTCCTTGGCTGATGGCCAAATCAGTCCAGCGTCCCGTCCATCCCCACAGGGAGTTCTCCTGGTGCGGCCGTGTGTCTCTTTGTATCTGTTTGTATAAGGACCGCAGTGATTGGCGCTCGGGCCACCAGATGACATCATCTTAATGTGATAGATCTGCAGAAACCTGTCTCCACATAAGGGCGCGCTCACAGGTACTGGGGGTTAAGGCTTCAGCATCTCCTTTGGGGGGACAGTTCAGTCTTCGGCAGGGACATTCTGGTGGAAAAGCAATAATAATGATAATGATAATAATAAGGTACTCGGGCCTCTGCATTCCATTCTCACCCGGCTTCCCACACAATGTCCCTATTCTCCACAGGCCAAACCGAGGCTTGCAGAATGAAGCGTCTGGCCCAAGGCCACGTGACTTGTCACAGGGGCCTGACCTCGGCTTCAAAGCAAAGTTGGGCAGGAGAGAGGACGGGAATGGGGCCGGGCTCGGGTTCCCGCCTTCTCCCCAGCCGTGGGGCTGCGCCGACTCAGTTTCCTCACCTGTGAAATGGCACCAGTCCCTGGGCGTGCCGCGGGGCTCCCGTGAGACGTCTCCAGGAGGTTTGGCAAGGTGCCTAGGACATCGTGAGCGCTCAGACGTCGGCCCTGGCTGGGGCGCAGCTGGCGGTAGAGCACTTACTCGCACGCACGAGTGGGCCCTGAGTCCAAGCCCGGCACTGCGAGGTAAAGATTGTGGGCATGACTCCCGTCCTTCCAGGCTCAAGAAGAAGAGGAGGAACAGCTGGGGAGGCAGAACTCCTCGTGGACATCTGCCCGGGAGCAGAGGCCACTTCTGTTTCCTCCTCCTTTTTTTGCTTTGCTTTGTGTCTGTGTGTGCGTTGGGATCCTGGGATTGAACCCAGGCACTTTCCCCAGTTATTGTTATTTTTATTCTGTTAGAGACGGGGTCTCCCTAGGTTGCTGAGGGTCTCACAGAGTTGCCCAGGCTGGCCTTGAACTTGCGATCCTCTCACCTCAGCCTCCCAAATCACTGGAATTCCAGGCATGTGCCACCGCACCCCACCAGGTGCCTGCAGGTGGAGGAAGGGGAAGAGGGAGAAGGATCCGCCCAGGGCTCCTTGTCGGCGCTTGACGGATTCTCTTCATACTTGCCCCGTGGGAGCACCGACTGGGGACTTTTTGGAGTGTTATGTCAGGATCGAGAAGGAGGAAAGGCCTGTTGCAAGCCCCACGGGGCAGCTACCGAGAAGACTGGGCTGGCACCAAGTGGCGAGGAGCAGAGGGTGACTGGAGGCAGCCTCGAAGGACAAGAGCCAGGGCCAAGCAGCTGGGACACGCCCAGGCTAAGGACCCAGTCACACGCCTCCCCTCAAGGCAGTGATTGGCTTCAAACTTTTGTTGTTGTTGTCGTTGCCGGGATTGAACCCAGGGGCCCTTAACCACTGAGCCGCATCCCCAGCCCTATTTTGTGTTTTATTTAGAGACAGGGTCTCACTGAGTTGCTTAGGGCCTCGCTAAGTTGCTGAGGCTGGCTTTGAACTCTCGATCCTCCTGCCTCAGCCTCCTGAGCCCCTGGGATCACAGGCGTGGCCTCCACGCTGGGCTTGAAAGGGTTCCTTCCTGTATGTGACACACCGTTTTGCTGGTTTTGCTGGGGAGCAGAGGGCCACCTGTGCCCTTCCCCTGCGCCCAGATAACCCTACAGGTAAGAAGTCAGTGAGAGTCAGGTTGCAGGCTTGCTGCCTGCTCGGAGCCTTCTGGAAAGGTGACACCCTCCGGGGACCCGCCCCAGGGCCCCAGACTCTGATCAGATTCCTCAGGGGACTTTCGAAGGAGGAGGGAGATGGTTAACCGAGGAGAAGACTTTCCAAAATGAAAATAAACCAACAAACAAGCAACTCGCTGACGGAGATCCAGCAACTTCACCTCGGTGAGCTCAACATTCAGGAGGGGGAACGGCATCATTAGAACTCGCCTGTCCCTCAGGACACGCTTCAGATGCCAACATATTTTTAGATTTTTCAAGGAATGCCAAATTCACGTAAGATTATACCAGTGGTGACAGAAGCCAGAGAGCAGCCACAGCGCCAGCCAGAGGTGAGCCGGGACTGGGGCTCTGAGACCATGTCCCCAGGGCGCCCGCCCAGCAGGGAGCCTGCCCAGGTCCCGCCTGCCGCCTCCCCTGTGCTGATGCTGTGGGCTCTTACCTGGCACGTACAGGACGGGTGGTCCCCGGCATCCCCCTCCAAAAGCAATCCATTCTTGTCAGTCTTGGTATCGAGGAGGCTAAGGCAGGAGGAGGCAAGTTTGAGGCCGGCCGCAGCAATTTGGCAAGACCCCATCTGGAAAAATAAAAGGACTGGGGAACAGAGCTGGGTGGGTCAATCCCCAAGACTAAAGTGAATCAATAAGAACAAGGTGGGATGCTGGGCGCAGCTACTCCAGAGGGAGGCGTCCCCAGCAGGCCCGGGCCTGAACCCCTTGGGGCTGTGGTGGGCATCCCAAGCCCTGGGGAAAGAGGGCTCTTCCAGTGCACGCTCCCTAACACTTCCTGGCCCATGACGTGTGCTGAATAGATGGCCTCAGGACGGGCCAGGACCCTGCGGTTCTCACTGTGGTCTGCTGAGACGGAGGCCTGAGCTGCCTCACCAAGGCCACGTCAGGCCTGAGCTGCGTGTCCCACAGCTCCCGCCGCGGGAGCCTCACAGGAAGCAAGTGTCAGTGTCGTTATTCCATTTACAAATGCAGAGACGGAGGCTGAAGATGGGGCTGGCGGGCGAAGGCCAGCAACTTGCCTCGGGAGGACGGGCCTGGCCTGAGGACCCAGATCGGCCCTGACTCTGCCTCCTACCGAAGAGCCGTGCGGGGAAAGTTTTATACAGATGTCAGACGCCACTTTTCTAATCCCAGGTCTGCGTGTTTCTGGAAAGGGCCACGGGGATTTTGGAAATGGAGCAAGGTGTGCCCGACAGCCTGCTCCAGGGGGAGGGTTTCCTCCTGGGTAGAGGCCAACACTGGAGGTGGGGGTGCCTCCCACCACCTAAAGGCTGCGAGGCACCCGCATCCCATCCCCTGAGCGGTATGTTCAGAGCCTCCGATTACAACAGCCCAACTTAAAATGGGGCTTTGGGCCTGCGGCCTGGGTGTCCCGTTAGCAGCTCGGGGACTGAGGAGAATGCTTCCCTTGGGCTACTACCCACCTCTCATTCTTGAAACCATTACTGGAAAATGTTCTTTTTACTTATGTGTGAACCTGTCAGAATTGTTCTTTTTTTTTGGTCAGTTCCATACCTTGGGGAAAAGATCTCCCAGCTCCATCTTTAACATCGGGAACATGAGAATGGGCCTGTGGTGTTCGCCTGTGACCCCAGCAATTCAGGAGGCTGAGGCAGGAGGATTACAAATTTGAGGCCAGCCTCAGCAACTTAGTGAGACCTTTTTAAGATACAAAGTGGAAAAAAAAGGGCTGGGGATGTGGCTCAGTGGTGAAGCACCCCTGGGTTCACCCCTGGTACCAAAAAGAAAAAAAGAAAGAAAAGAAAAAGAAAATTCAAAAACCCAAAGACATACACATACGAACCCTGTTTCATTTTATGGTTGGCACTGGGGATCAAATCCAGGCCTCGTGTGGGCGAGACACATACTCTACCTCCGAGGCACACCCCCAGCCCTTTTTATTTTTTATTTAGAGACAGGGTCTCACTGAGTCGCTTAGGGCATCGCTAAGTTGCTGAGGCTGGCTTTGAACTCGCGATCCTCCTGCCTCAGCCTCCCGAGCCCCTGGGATCACAGGCGTGGCCACCTCACCAGCTTGGAGGCTCAGTATACCGTGCAGATGATTGAACCTAAAACAATTTACATCGAACAAAACGATTCACATTTCTTTAGGAATGTCACGTCTGTCCTGTGAGGACATTTATCACACTGTAGTGGAATTGTGACCTCAAGTGCAAGGCTACTCGAAGTGTGGTCTGTGGACCCTTAAACTCAAAAGCCAGGTTTTGAGCTGCGCACGCCTGTAATTCCAGCTGCTCAGGAGGCTCAGGCAGGGGGTCTCAAGTTTGAGGCAGCCTCAGCAACTTGGCAAAATCCTGTTAAAAAAATAAAATTAAAATGAATTAAAATTTTAAAGCAGAGGGCAGAGCGTTTGCCTGGCATGTGCAAGACCTTGGCTTCCCACCCTGCTCGAAAGAAAATAGAAAAGGCCGGGCGCGGTGGTGCTCGCCTGTAACCCAGTGACTCGGGAGGCTGAGGCAGGAGGATCCCAAGCCAGTCTCAGCAACTGAGCGAGGCCCTGTCTCAAAATAAAAACAGAAGGGGCTGGGGATGGAGCTCAGTGGTAGACACACACACACACACGCACACACACACACACACTCTCACGAAAATCTACCTAGATGAGCTCCATGCCCCTTGCCTTCTGTAGCCCTCGACACAGGAAAACAATTCATTTTTCACTGTATGTCTTTTGTGGGGGGAGCCTCCCCTTCCCTCCTCCAAGTCCCTCACCCAGCACAGAAGCGGGCTCACCCAGGCAGTTTTGACACATCAAGCTCGTTGCTGCCACAATGTGTCCCATGACACTTCCTCTCCACCACTCACACGACTTCCTCTTCCTTTTTCCTGGCTGCCTGGCTTTCCACGGTTCAGGCGTATGGTGCTTCCCTTGGGCAGACTTGCACACTGAGGTCATCATTACCCAGAGCGCTGCCCTGACCATCCTGCGTGTGTCCCATGCGCGTCTCTAGAACAGACTCCTGGAGGCCAGCAGGTGAGCACGTTTTAATTTCCTGTGTGCTCCCGGTCGGCCTCCTGAGACAGCACCAATCGTAGGACTCAGACTGGCCAAGGCCACTGTGGGACCCACCCACGAGGTGGACAGCAAGAAGAACTTGATCAGGGTCACCCAGTGAGAGGCAGAGGTGGGGGCCACCTGCCCGAGTCTGCTCAGCATGGCTCAGTGCTTCGCTCAATCTCTTAAGAGCCCGGTGGCCGTGCCCGTGCCCGTGTGGCACCTGTGGAGTCCACCTGGAGGCTCTGACCATTTACTTTCACGTCAAATAGGAGCCTCTGTCCTTCTGGTCATGTTTCGAGTCCTGGGAACATGACCTTGTCATGACCTTGTCATTGGCTGGTTGCTGAAGCGAGGGTTTTGGAGGCAGCCCGCTGGGGTCCAGTCTGGGCCCCAACTTCGTGACCTGGGACACAGGGCTTTGGGATCTGGGGCTGGGGCCCGAGCCTCACCCCCCGACCTCGGAGCCAACCCTGAAGTTAGACGGAAGCCATGTGGGCAGCAGGCTCCCGGGTGTGGCTCCTTCCGTCCTCCCTGGCGTGCAGGGATGTGCCCCTGACCTGGCGGGCATTGTCCTGGCCGGAGTGGGCTGTCAGCACGGTGCCCGGCCTGCGAGGCAGGAGCCCTGTCATGGAGAGACGTCCCCCCTCGTCTTGAGTTTTCCTTTGAGGCAGGAGCATCCCCGCGGTGCCCAGGCTGCCCTGGAAGTTGTCCGCCTCCGCCTCCGCCTCCCAGGTGGCTGGAGTGACAGGCACATGGGCCAATCCACGGCGGGATTGAGATTTAATTGAGGCCAGCCTTCACCTGTGGTCGCTGCGGCTCCTCCCTGAGGACACAGAAAGGTCAAGTTCTGGCGCTCTGGGAGGGTCTTCAGGGGTGAGGAGTACCCCGCGGGCACCCACGCTCACCTTCTTCTGACTCTGTTCCCTAAAGGTGACTGTTGCCTTCCTTGTCTCCTGGTGACCTGCTCCTGTCAGTACCGCCTCTGGTCATCCAGAGCTGTAACTTCGTGTCCAACCCTCTGATGCCCTGTGTCCAGGGAGTTGTCTGATTCAAGACGTCTGACGTCCTTCCCTGACGTCACGCAGCAGCACCCACCACCCCTCAGCTCCCACGTCACAGCTCCTACCAGAACTAACAGCACATTATATCCAGCTGGGCTGATGGTGCACACCTGTAATCCCAGCAATTTGGGAGGAGGCTCAGACAGGAGGATCCTAAGTTTGAGGCCAGCCTCAGCAAATTAGCGAGGCCCTAAGCAACTTTGTGAGACGCTGTATCAGGAAAAATAAAAAAGGGCGGGGATGTGGCTCAGTGGTAAGGCACCCTGGGTTCAGTCCCCAGGACCAAAACAAACCAAAACAAACCCTGTGCTGGAGGCCCCACCTGGGTGCTGAGGCCAGAGTAACCAGAGCTCCCGTCCATCTCCCCCTCCCTCAGTGACACGCAGTGCTCCCCAGGGCCTGCTCCCTCCCCCTCTGGGCCCATCATAGTGGCTGCCACTGGTCAGAGGTGACTGTGAACCTTCACGGGCTTGAGCTCACCAGCCGGCACACCCTGGAGGTCGGAGCCGTTGCTATGCTGTTTGTGGTGAGGAAACCGAGAGCCAGCGGGGAAGAGTGGCTCAAGGCCACACAGCCAGGAAGGTGACCCTGGGATCTGAAGTCCTGTTCAGTGTGCTTCCAGTCGCCGGAGCGTCCCCCAGGGGCGTGTGAAGAGGGTTCCCTGGAATGTCAAAATGGCCCCGCTCCTGTGGCCACGGGAGCTCCCGCTGGCCCAGGCGCGCTGACCAGATGGGCAGGAGCAGGGCCGGGAAGCCTGCGATGTCCCAGCTCTGAGAAACCAGTGCGGAGGTCGTACACTTTGTTAGTCCAACTTTTTGCAGTATTGGGGGTTGAACAGAGGGGTGCTCTGTCATTACCTACTCCCTCAGCACAGGGTCTTGCTAAGTCGCTGAGGCTGGCCTCGAATTTGGGATCCTCCTGCCTCAGCCTCCTGGGCAGCAGGATTCCCGGGGTGCACCGCTACACCCAGCTCACTGTCATCTCTAGGTCGGACTCTTTTCTCCTTCCCAGCACTGGGATAGAACCCAGGGCTGCTCTACCACTGGGCCACACCGCCAGCCCTTGTATTTTTCTGAGTCAGGGTCTCTCTAAGTGGCTGAGGCTGGACTAGAACTTGTGATCCTCCGGCCTCAGCCTCCAGAGTCCCTGGGATCACAGGTGTGGGCGGCTGAGCCCAGCTCCTTGGGCAGCTTTTCCAGGGGCTGCTTCTCTGTGCTGCTGCGCTTGCTCTCCATGTTATTCTCCACCACAAACCAGGATTCCAGGAAAACCCAAGTCAGATCGCGCCCCTCCCTCCGGTCCAATGTGACCTCTCTCCGGGTCCATGCCAACCTTCTTGCAGTGGCCCAGGAGGCAGCCCACCAGCCTTCGTTTGCCCTCCCTCCCGCCACCTGGTTCAGGGGCTTCATTCCACATGGTGAGTGGCCACGTGTGAAGGACTCCTGGGTCCCAGTGGGGGGAGGCACAGCGCATGTGACCCCCTGGGGTACCGATGCCACATGCCTTCGTCACGGATCCCGATGGCACCGTGCTGCTCCCAGAAAACTGCTTCCGAGTTCCCGCAGATACTCAGCGAGAGGTCGCCCGCCCCGCCAGCCCGCCATGTCCCTGGGCAGCAGCCCTGCTCCTGGGTCGATGCTCGATTTGATCTCCATCTCTTTGGCCACAAGAACCACAGGCCCCACTACCTGTCCAGGGGCCAGCGGGCTGTCCCAGTGGGACCCGGGCAGAGACCCCCTGAGACCCCAGGCAGCGCAACACCCCCTACCTGCCAAGGAAAGGACCAGAGGAGGCGGGGCAGCCTCACTAGGACTCTCGTGTCCCTCGGGTTCCAGCTGGAGGGAACTCAGGTGGAGGAGCTGGGCCGTGTCCCAGGCCACTCTCCTCCCTTTCCCAGGTCCTGCTTGTCCCCAGGGAGCCCTGTGCCTTTGTCCCTCTCTCCCTGGCCTCTCCACCTCTTTCCTTTCCAAAACACTTAAAGACCTCCCCCCGCTGTCCAAGCCAGAGGTAAGGATCCTAGATGCTTTTCAAAAACGCATCAAGTGCATTTTTAAAACACGCCACACGGAAGAAGTGATTCCACCTCAACAGCTGGAGTCCAGACAGGATGGACCGCGGTCAGCAACCCGAGCGGCTCTGGAATCCCCTGAGCGCAGACGGGTGGGGTGGCCGGAGGCGCGAGTCTCCTGTTGTCCTGAGGCCCCGTCACCACAGCTCACGGAGTCCGCTTCTCTGACGCCTCAAGGAGACACGACTTCGACCCCCTGACATGGGTCGGGGGTCCCTCTTCCGGGGCCTTCGCTGTGGCAGGTTCTGCTTCCAAACCACCAGCACTGTGTCCCCTGGCAGCGCCTCGTGGACAGGCCCGGGAGGCGGGGTCCAGACTCGGGGAGAGCCCTGGTCCCGGTTGCAGAGGGGACCACGACTTCCCCGCAGCGGGCTCCCTGCTGTCCCCACTGCCTGCTGAGCCCGACGGGGTCACCACTGCCCCTGGGAGGCAGCCGCCTCCGTCGAGGGTCCCTGGGCCCCCCTTCAGCACCCTCAAGGCCTCCTGTCCCTTCTCCACAGTGAGAACTCACAGACCTACATGGCTCCATGACGCCTGGAACAGTCAAGGGCTCAAGATGAGTCCGAGGTTGAGATAAAATGTCAGCCCAGGGCACAGGCCCTGAGGAGCGAGGCTCCGCCTGTGTCTCTGGCTTCGTCTTGGTTGATTGTTTTGTGAGATACAATGTCGACATCATAAACTCACTTTTTAAAGGTACAGGGAGTTGGGTGTGGTGGCACATGGTTGTTTTTCCTGTGATTCAGGAGGCCGAGGAAGGAGGATGTCAAGTTGGGGGCCAGCCTCAGCAACTGAGTGAGAACCTGTCTCAAAATGAAAAAGTAAAAGGAATGAGTGGTGAAGCTCCCCTAAGTTCAATCCCCCAAATAAATAAATAAAGCCTACAGAGACCAAGAGGTAGCTCAGCAGTCGAGGGTCTGCTTAGCGTTCCTGAGGCCCTGGCTTCAACCCAGTGGTGCTGACTCAGTAATCATTTGTTTTCAGTACTGGGGATCAGACCCAGGGTCTTGCACATGCTCAAGAGCTCTGCCACTGGGCCACAACTTCAGCCCTTTTTAAATTTTGTTTTGAGACAGGTCTCATTAAGTTGCTCCGACTTGCAATCCTCCTGCCTCAGCCTCCCCAGGAAATGGGATTATAAACGTGCCCCCCACACGGGACAGTGCTTCATTCCTTTGTGTGACTGGATCACATTTCACAGGGAATACGAAATGTGACAGTTTGTTCATCATCTGCCAATTGACGGACATGTGGGTTGTTCCCTCTCCTTGGTGATCATGGGTGTGCGCCGTGAAGATTTGTGTTCAAGTCTGGGCAAGGACGTACGTTCTCATTTCTCTTGGGTGCAACTGCTGTCCCGGTGGCGCTCTGCGGTTGACCCTGGGAAGACTGCAGACCGTCCCTGTGGTGGCCGCACCAGTCACACCCGACCTGCCGAGTGCCAGGTTCGGATTCTCCTCCAGCCTGGCCTTGCATGGCCCGGCCTTCAGGCTCCAACCCTGCACCTCCTGGGTTCTTGCCCTGGCCCGATGCCCCAACCGGGCTGCTGGAGGATGCCGGGGTCCTAACCCAATCAGGCGCCTGCTCCCCACCCCGCAGCCCCAGAAGGCACGTCCCACCCCGCAGCCCCAGATGGCACGACCCACCCCGCAGCCCCAGAG
>JAJEJO010005013.1:322157-366040 GCA_020662805.1 Glaucomys volans | reverse complement strand
GGGGAATCTCTTGGTGCGACCTCAGAAGAGCGATGCTGGCTGAGTCAGCCTGCTCTCGCTGGCCTCTTCCCAGCCTGTTACGAGGACTGTGTTTTCAATATCAATTATAAATCTAAACACATGCAGAGTGTGTCCCCCCCCAGGCAGATTCCAACCAGCGTGAAGCCAGCCAACCCAAATAAATCGTGTGCTCAAGTCTATTGTTTCCAGCGACTCACAAACTGCTGGGTTGCAGAGAGCGCTTGGCGAGGGCAGGCCCAGGGCTCCCGGCCGCCAGGTTCAAGCTGGGCACTGCGCTTCGGAGGGTTTACTGGAAACCTGTGACAGAGAGAGGCGTCCATGGAACAGCCGGGGCAGGAGGGGAAGGACGTGATCCAGTGTCCAGGATGGATTAGGTGGTGTTGTCGTAAAGCCCCAAAATGAAGTGGCGGCCCCGAACCCTGAATTGCCGAATTCCTCAGCCAGCAGAGTCACTTTGGGAATGTGGAGACCGCTTTCAGCGCTGTGTTTGTAAGGAAATGACCGTCCCCATATGGGGAACGGCAGGTCCCGCAGGAGCCCTGCGGGCGCCCACGGCAGACGCTGTTTACTTAACTGGAATTGGTTTCTGAAAACACTCGCCCTGAGTCCCAGGGGAGTGTGGAGGGTGACTGGGGTTTTCTCTGGGGTCAGGACTTGGCCCCTGCTGATCTCCTCCAGCTGATAAGCCTCCCGGATTCCAGGGCAGATCCATCCCGGCTCAGCAAGGTTTATGGTCCAGGCCTCTGTCATTCCAGAGGCTTCCCAGCTCCGCAGAGCCACTTCCGACTGCCACAGTCTGTCGGGAGGGATCAGAGGGGCCTGGATCGAGGCTCCAGATGGCAGGGATGGCCCGCAGGAGGTGCGGGCGGTGGGTGGTGCTTATCTGCAGGAGGAATCCGCTGCTGACATTCCCGCGGCTCTGGAGCTGCTGATAACGGAGCAGGGTTTGGATGCCTCAGTGTCAGGACAGGATGGGTTAGGGACACCGCTGCTCTTGTGAAGGCCCATCAGCCACCTCCCCTGGAGTGGGAGACCCTGAGCAGCTGGACGTCGTCCCTGTTATCTGCAGCGTGCTGGGGTAACGGACACAGCCGCTGAGGCCACCTGGTCCCACGGGGGCTTTTCCGAGTGGGTCACACAAAGGACTTCCTTCACCCCTTACAGCCGAGCCCACCTGCTGTAGGCACGAGGGGCTGCAGGGCCCTGGGCAGCCAGGGTCCCTCCTCCCGGTGGAGGGGCCCAAGCCATGGAAGCCGATGCTGCCGGTGATCCCAGCGGCAGCCCGTGTCTCCAGGGGCCAGCTGAGCGCCAGGCAGGGGCTGTGGTCTGGGTCCCTTGCCGTGTGTCCCCAGGGTTCACGTGTCGGAGGCTGCCCCAGCATGGTGCTGGGTCACTGGGGATGCTGTCCTATGAGGTAGTTCTTGTGGGACTCTGAGCTCTTTTGAGGAAGCCTTGTTGCAAGAGCGAGCCTGGCCCTTCTTGCTCCCTGGCCTCCTGTCTTGCACTGTGAGCTCCTCTTCTCTCTCTCTCTCTCTCCCTCTCTCTCTCTCTCCCTCTCCCACCCCTTCCTCTTCAATACTGGAGGTTGGATCCAGGGGCACGTGACCACGAACCTACATCCCCATCCTTTTAATTTTTGGAGTCTGGTCTTACTAAGTTGCTTAGGGCCTCACTTAAATGCTGAGGCTGGCCTTGAATTTGCAGTCCTCCTGCCTCAGCCTCCCAGGCAGCTGGGATTCCAGGTGTGCACCACCAAGACTGGCTGATTCCCCAGAGTGCACGCTTGTCATGATGTCACCTGTTATGAAGTGGCGTAACAGCCCCAGGCCAGTGACCTCCAAAACTGGGAGCTCAATAAGCCCCTTTTCTTTCTTCATTTCTTCCCTCCCTCCTTCCTTCCTCCTTTCTTTCCTTCTCCTCCTAGGGGACACCCTATCTGCTGATGTAGTCTGCACATGGAGTTGGGAGGTGTCACTGTGTGAGAGGCTCAGACAGGGTACTGGGTGCTATGTTGCCCCAGGTCACGTGCCCAAGGTCAGACAGCTCAGAAACAAAGAAGCCCAGGTCAGACTCTGGGCGAGGATGAGGCACGGGGGTGCCAGGGAGAGGGCTGCTCAGGGGGTGAGGGCTGGAGAACGCCCAGGGATTGTTTATTTTGGGGAGTCCTGGGGAATTTGTCTACCACTGAACTGTGTCTCCAGACCTTTTTAGTTTTCCTTTTGAGACAGGGCCTCGCTGAGTTGCTCACTGGTGATCCTCCCGCCTCAGCCTCCAGTGCTGCTGGGATTTCGGGGTGGGACACTGTGCCTGGCTATGTCCCAGCTGTCTAAAGGTTTATCGAGAACAGAGAAGGCAACCTTGGGGAGCGTTCAAAGCTGGGAACTGCAGGAGAGAGCCCAGGGCCTTAGGAGGGCGGAGGTGGTGAAGCGGGACAGGGGAGAGAGGAGAGGGGAGAGGCCAAGCCCGGTGAGGACCAGGTCAGGTTGGTCACCATCAGACTCGCCACCTGGGAAGACCAGGTGATCTTTCTGTCATCGCCCTTCAAGACTTGGTGACATACTCCGCTGGGTGACCCTTTCATTCTCAAAGGCCAGGTCCCGTCCTCCACGGCCCAGCCTAGCCCTTAGCAGGTGGCGTCCAGGGTCTCTGCCCTTCTGTCCCCTCTAGAGCATTTCCTCCTGGGCGTCTGGGTGGAAGGCGCTGCCCCGCTGACAGGCTGAGGGTGCCTGAGGCCCGGGTGGAGACTGGAGGTCCACGGGGCAACCTCAGAACCGCTGCCCCTGTGAAGGGGGTGTGCGCACGGGAGCCTGGGGCAGGTCCTCTGGCCTGTGGTTGCAGCAGGTGGGATTGAAAGTGCCCCGGGTCCACCTCAAGGCCGCCGGCCTTCCAGCTCCTGAGCTGCCCCTTCTTGGCATGGCTGGTGGAACTTCCAGAACAATCGGTAAAGGATGCTCAGGGACTCGAGCGGTCCTGCAGAACTTCTCCACATCCCAGCTCCTTGCCTGGTCACCCTCAGCCTCGTGTCCCCCGAGTGACCACGACACAAGCACCTCCTTGACAACTTTGGCCATCTTCATTTGCCACCTGAGCTCAAGAGTACTGAACAGTTTTTGTTTAAAGTGGTTTGCTTTGCTGGGCGCGGTTGTGCACACCTGTAATCCCAGCAGCTCCAGAGGCTGAGGCAGGAGGATCACAAATTGCAGGCGAGGCTCAGCAACTTAGCAAGACCCTATGCAACTTAATAACACCCTGTCTCAAAAAATAAAGAAGGGGGCAGGGAATGTGGCTCAGAGGTTAAGCTCCCCTGGGTTCAATCCCCGACACCAAAATAAATAAGCTAATTAATTAAATGTAATTAAATTAAAAGAGCTGGGGGTGTGGCTTAGTGGTTAAGTGCCCACGGCACCAATGAATAAATACATAAATAATAAAAAAATTCTTTTTCCTTTTAATTTTGCCAAATTTCCAACCTATAGGAAGGTTGAAAGAATAACGCCAAGAACCTTCACGAGTTTCACCAACTGTTACGTTAACGTTTTTCTTTTTTTTCCCTCCTTTTTGCAGTCCTGGGGACGGGACCCAGGGCCTCACACAGCTAGGCTAGTGCTCTACCACGGAGCGCATCTCCAGCCCTTTTTGTTTTTGAGGCAGGGTCTTGCTAAGTTGCTGAGCCTGGAATGGAACTTGTGATGCTCCTGCCTCAGCCTCCTGAGTCCCTGGGATCACAGGCACGTGCCACCACGTCGGGCTCACTTTTATTGTTTGGTAGTAGGGGTTGAACCCAGAGACCCTTTACCACTGAGCCACATCCTCCAGCCTTTTTTATTTTTTATTTTGAGACAGGGACTCCCTAAGTTGCTTAGGACCTCTCTAAGTTGCTGAGTCTGACCTTGAACTTGTGATCCTCCTGTCTCAGCCTCCCGAGCTGCTGGGATTCCAGGTGGGAGCCCCTGTGCCCAGCCTGGCTCACTTTCAAACATTGGATTGTGTTCCTGTCCGGCCATGATCATTGCCAAGCATGGTCGGAGCTGGGTGCTGCTGGGCTGGTGGCCTGGGTGGCCTGGGTGGCCTGGGAGGCCGGCTTCCCCTTCTCTCACAGAGGCTCGCCAGTGCTGGAGAAGTGTGGGAGACGGCAGAGCCAAGCTTCCTCCCAGGACTGATGGGACTGAAGGACCATCGCCGGGGAGGAAGGGACCCTCCCACTAGGAGGTTCCGAGGAGGTTAGTGCCCATCGGCATGTCCCTTAAGGCCAGCGTGGGTGCCACTCCTGTGTGCTCCCCACTGTGGGAAGCAGCCGAGGTCTGCTCAGGGCTGGGAGCCCCGAATCTGACCGGTGGGATCCCCCTGGGGCTGCCCTCTGCCCTGGAGGACGGGGATGGGGGCTTCGGCTTCTCTGGTAACCCCCCGGGGGTGCGGAACAGAAGGGAGCCCCCTGGGGACTTCCAGGGACAGCACTGAGCCAGCCGCCTCAGGAGCACAGGCCCCTGGGGGAGGTTGGGGCGAGGACGCTGGCTCTCCCGAGACCCCCGGGCTTGTTGATACTCATCCCTTTAAATCGCTCCCAGAGTCCCCGCGTTTTATGACCTGCGTAGGTGACACTGCTTCCCGAAACCAAGAGGTTCCGTTTCCAGCTTCGTCCCTCCAGGAGCCCCAGGGACACAGACTGCCGGGCAGTTCTCCTGCCCTGGAGGGATTTCCATCTAGGATAAGTCACTGCGGCTCAGGGTCTCAGCGTCCCGGGAGGTGACTCAGGCCGCTTGTCGTCCCGGGGTTGCTCAGAGCTGCTGCTCGCCACCCACTTGCCCTGGAGCTTTCCTTGAGTTTGTCCGCGGAGGCGACTGGTTGGGAGGGACGTTTCTCTGCAGAAGAGGTGCAGTGTCCCACCCAGGGGACGCCAGCTGGGGCACAACGAATGGGCGGCTCATCGTCATTTCTAGAAATGAAGCCATCACAGGTGGCGTGTGGCCCCCAACCCTCTGCCCAGAGGGGACAACTCAGTCCGGTTCAAATCTTTCTCAAGCATCTTTCTGGCTTTATCTGTGCCTCTGTCCCACGTCACTTCACCCATGTCCAAGGGAAGGTGTGACACAGTCGGGATTTTATCAACCAGATGCTCTGGCTACACCGGAGGCTGAGGCGGGAGGACCGCTGGAGCCCATGAATTTGAGGCCAGCCTGGACCACGTGGCGAGACCCAGTCTCTCTTAGGAGGATCACGGGGGGTGCATGGTGCTGGCCCCTTTTCCCTGGGTGACATGGCTTGGAGCCCAGCACCTGCTGTCACATGCAGATGCAGCTCCTTCTAAACACTGTGCGTGAACCACAGTGTGACGGTCACGTTCGTCCACCCAGTCGTCACTTGATGGACAGCGAGCGACGCCCCTTGTTTCCTCTGATAAGCAGCTTGGGGGGCACCGGCAGGCCTCTCACGTGAGTGCCTAGGTGGCCATCTGGCTGCTGGGAGATGCTCGCTTCTGGCTTGGGAGGTGGTGCCAAAGGCCCCCCAGGGTCCGGGACGTGGGATTCTGTTCCCTCCTGGCTTCTTTCCTGCCCTGGCTTCAGGGTGGAGAAGAGCCGGGAGGGAGAGAGGAGTCCATGCATGCTAGGTGTCAGGCTCCAACGTGTCGCCAGCCAGCCCTCCAGAGCTGCACCCGGGGCTTTGTCCCGGGGTCCATCCCTGACCAGCCAGAAAGCTGAGCCGTGTCCCTGAGGCCGGACCCACCAGGGGCTCCCAGCCAGCTCGAGCAGGCGTTGTGCCCACAGACGCAGCAGGCAGAGGGCAGAGGCTGACCCGGACCCACGACAACGAGGTTGTTAAGAGAGAAGGCGTCCCAGGAGCCTGGCTCCCGGCTGCGGGGTGAAGGAAACAGCCTAGGAAGTGGGAGGTGCAGAGGGACGATGGGCTTGGGGACCCAGTGCCGAGGAAGGGGAGTGTGCAGCCCAATCCAAGGGAAGAGGGGACAGAGGGAGGACGGTGGGAAGGGGCTGGGGCAGGAGGCGGGGAGGGCAGATCTGGGGCTGCGTCCTGCTCTGTGCTCAGCAGCAGCAGCCCAGCCGGGCGCAGGAGGGAGTAAACAGAAACTTCCAGGCGTCCCCTCCGCCCCCTCGGAGGCGAGCAGGGCTCAGATGCGCAGGATTCAGGACCGGACCACAAACACTGCGGGGACTTGAAATTAGCCGCCTTTCCCGTCCCGGTGCCAAGGGGAGTGGGGTGGACGCGCCGCCCCGCCTGCTGGGGGCCGGCTCGGGATTCTCCCGCGGAGCTCGGCGTGACACTGACAGCAATCGACCCAGGCCAGAGCGGCGGGCGGCATCCGGGGGGCCCCCGCCGGCTTCCTGGAACCCCGGCTCCGCGGCCGCTCGCACCCTGACAGTTCAGATAAGAGCTGGGCTGCATTATCGGGAACCGGCAGCGCGTCCACCCCAGCAGCGGGGGAAGCCCGGGCTCAGTGACGGCCTCAGGCAGTCGCCCTGGGGGACAGTGTCGGGGAGCCAGGCGGGCGGACTTTCCCGAGCCCTAGCCCCAAACCTGGTCCTGCAGCTGGGACCTGGGGGGGCTTGCAACGGTGGAGACCGCAGGGCTGCTGCGAGGAGGACCGTGGGACTCGCCACAGCGTGTGGACCTGCTCCATGGTGAGTGTGAGGTGCCTGCAGCTGACTGGCCTGGGGACCAGACTTCTGCAGGCAGGAGGGACTGAGAGGGGTGGCACGTCCTCGCACCCACCTGGAGCCTCCAAGGGAGGAGAAGGGAGCCTGCCTGGAGGCTGAGATAGGATTGTAGTGTCTTGCTGTGTGGTCTCGGGCAAGTTCTTTGCCCTCTCTGGGTCTCCCTTCACCCATTTCTACGCAGGGTGTTTGCACTAGGGGATCTGTCAGAGACCCTTCCCATGACACCATTTCTCGTGCATCTGCCACGTGCCGGGCACCGTGCTGGGCATCTTTGAAGCATCGGCTCAGGGAATTCTTGAGGCTCCCCCGTGGGGGAGGTATTACTATCATCCTCAGCGTAGAGGCCCAGAAAAGTGAAGCAACTTGCACAAAGTCACACAGCCCTTCAGTGCTGAGATGGGAAGCAGACCCAGGTCACTCTGACTTGGCCTCAGCTAGACGATTCAGGAAATCTCAGGTTCCGAGGCCAGCGCGTCCTCCGTCCTCCATGCACTATGGTTCTGCAATCATCCCAGGAAGTGGAGTGGGGGGCGACGGATGGAATATGCATTACCTGGAGGAGGTGGGGTGAGGAGGCCCAGGCTGAAGCCCGGCCAGCAGCCTCCACCGTCTGGGGGATGTGTCAAGCAGGTGGGGCACGCTGCCCCGGGACAGAGGGCACAGTTGACAGCCCTGTGCGATTTCCAGGATGTGTTTGCTGGGTCCCGGGGGCGAGAAAAGAGGTTAATGGGGTGGAGAGCGGGACGCAGGGAGAGCGGGACATGCCTCCTGTAGGTTCTGTTCCAGTTTTATTTTGCCTTTTCAAAAATCTGTTTCAAATCATTCTGGGCCCGGCAGCAACTTTGGACGAAGCAGAATTGTGAAATACGCAGCGCTTTCCACAGGCCTCCCCGGGGAGGCTCCTTAATACTATCGCAGCGATTTGCATACGCCTCCTGCAGCAGGGGCTGGGCCAGCCGGGAGGTAGGGTGTGCTGGGGTTCCCTGTGTCCCCCGGGCTCAGGAGAAGGGTGCACTTCACGTCTGAGGGCCAGGAGCGCACAACCAGCCTGCAGCAGGTGGGGACCCGGGGCACCAGGCAGTGGGCCAGAAGTGAAGGTCCCAACACCCAGATGTGGCCTCCTTTCCTTCCCTTGGAAAGTTCCACCCTGCGGCAGCTCTGAGCAGACCCAGCGGCCCCTCCTTTCCCGGGCCGGTTCAGAATCTGAAACCTGAGTTGTGGTCTCTCTGCGGGATGAGCAATTTGTTCCAGAAAACCCCTGGGCCCCGGGGAAACCGAGGCAGTTGGTGGCCCTACCCAGGTCTGCCCTGGCTTTTCTTAGTGACCTTGAGCAAGTCATCGCCCTTCTTTCAGCCTGGGCCTCCTCGTCTGTGAGTCAGAGGTGTGGCTTAGGAACTCTCAGGTCCAGGGCTCCGGCTGAAGGACACTCGACTTCCAGACTAGGCGAGGCTGTCTGAGAACAAGGCAGAAGCTGGAGTGGAGGACATCCCCTGGGAGTTCCCCAGAGCAGCCAGGGGACACAGGTGGGCTGGGAGAAGTGGCTGACTGCAGCGGTGTCAGGGTGACAGCCCCGCAGCCCAGACAGCCCAGCCAGCTGATGGCGGTGCGGCCTGTTCCCGCAGCACCTGTTCCCACCGGGCGATGGGACCCACTCCGCTGGCCGCAGAGCCCTCAGTGTGCTCCCCAGCTCTTTCCGGGGAGCTCCAAGGGGTGCTCCCCAGTTGCGAATGGCTCTCTGCCCCGTTCAGGCTCCGTGACGACCCAGGCCACTTGCGAGGCCTCCTGCCCATCCAGAGCACAGCAGCGTCTGCAGAGCCCCCGAGGGAAAGTCCCTCGGCTGACCCCAGCTCGGGGCAGAGCTGTGGATGGACGGTGGCTTCCTCCCCAACTGGGTGACATTGCCACATGGTCCCTGCACCGTGGCTCACTGGTGCCAGCTGGTGTGGCTTGCGAAAGCCAATTGTCTGATTTTCAGGAATTTGGTGAACTGGTTGCTAAATATAGCCACTATTAAAATTAAATCATATAAGCTTGTAATCAAATAAAATTGTATATATTTTTTATACAATTGGGGGGATTGAACCACTTGGTATTGGGTGCTTAACCACTGAGCCACATTCCCAGCCCTTTTTATTTTTATTTATTTTAAAATATTTTTTAGTTGTAGATGGACATTGTAGACAATACCTTCATTTTATTTCTTTATTTTTATATGGTGCTGAGGATCAAACCCAGGGCCTCACACATGCCAGGCAAGCGCTCTACTGCTGAGCCACAATCCCAACCCTTGTATTTTTTAAGTTAAGGCAGAGTCTTGCTCAGTTGCTGAGGCTGGCCTGGAACTTGTGATCCTCCTGCCTCAGCCTCCCAACTAGCCAGGATTGCAGGCGTGCACCGCCCTGCCTGATGATCAATTTAACTTTTATTTGTGATTGTGAGCTATACGTCCTTTACCTTGAAACCAGGTGTAACTAACCCAGGCGTGCATGTGTGACGTGAACACGTGTGTGAGCACCACACACACACACTCTGCCCTGAGAGCCGGCAGCACCCACGGACGTCCCCTCGGGTGTTCTCCACCCAAAGGACTCTGAGCCCACCTGGGGCCTCTCGCCAACCCCTCCAGTTTCTCCTTTGACTTAATCCAGTGGCTAAAGGCCTGTTGGCCGGCAGTGGGTGCAGGCCGGGTGGGCAGAGTGCCCTGTCTCCCCGGCGGGCAGCACCTGGGCTCACAACCTGCTCTTCCCTCCTGCAGCCGTGGGGGAGCTGCACGTGTCTCCAGGGCCCGGGTGCGCTCCCTGCCACGCACAGCCTCTGCCCTGCTGCGTGGGGAGCGATGCTCTAAGAGAAACGGCATCTTGGACAAGATGCTCCGGCAAGGGAGCAGCCCGGCCAAACCTATAGGGAAGTTCAGCTTCTATTTTTAGAAACCCTGGGAGCCAGGTGGGCTCTTGCCAGCTCCCCAAGCCAGAAGCACGAGAGGAAAATATTCCTCACTCCCAAGTTCCGCCTCCTGCAGTCTGGGTCACGGAGGAGGCCCCGGGCGGGGGACTGTGGCACGGGACAGATCGGCCCCACTTTACAGAGAACTGAGACCCCCACCTCTTGTTCCCTGGGCCCAGGCCCCGGGCCTCAGCTCCTGTCCTGGGTGAGCCCTGCCGTCAGGTGGCCACTCCTTCAAAAGGGGAACCAGGCTGGGGAAGTGGCTCAGTGGCAGAGCATGAGGGACCCGGGGTTCCATCCCCAGCTCTGCCCAGAGAAGCGTGGAGTCATCCTGCACATTTTTCTGCTCCTTCCTGCCTTCACTTGGCGATGTGCGGAGGCTGTTTTCCATCTCAGCCTGTGAAGATTTAGATATTTCTTTCAATGTGTGCATGGCAGAAGGGCTCCAAGGATCTAGGAGGCACAGATTTTGGTGACCGCCCCTCTACCTTCTGACCAGGTCTCAAACTGTCCTCACCCCAAAACACTTTAATGGAGCCCAGCATGCACGAGGCCCCGGGGTCCATCCCCAGCCACGAGATGAAAAAATAAATACAAACCTGGGGACAGTGACACATACTTGGGGGACGATGCTGGAGGGTTGCAGGAGCTCACAAATTCGAGTCTGGGCAAGACAGTGAGACCCCGAGTCAAAACCAACACACCTGAGACCCAGGGACTCGAGGCAGCGGGATCCAAGCCGAGACCAGCCTCAGCTACTTAGTAAGACCCTGACTCCAAATAAAATTTTTCAGGGGGTACCAGGGATTGAACCCCAGGGCACTTAATCACTGAGCCACATCCCCAACCTTTTTAAAAAGTATTTTATTTAGAGACAGGGTCTCCCTGAGATGTTTAGGGCCTTGCTAAGTTGCTGAAGCTGGCTTTGAACTCCCAATCCTCCTGTCTCAGCCTCCTTAGCCACTGGGATTATAGGCGTGTGCCTGTGTGCCTGGCTCAAAATAAAATTTTAAAAAAGGGCAGGGGATATAACTCAGTGGTGGAGCGCCCCTGGTCCTCCCCTCCGTACAGCAGAAAGCACACCCATCAACCAACCAGCCAACTGCTCCCTGTGAAGCCCTCCCGATCCCCATTTTAAATGACAGCTGTACCCTGCACTTCCCGAGCCCCTTCTCTGATTACTTTCTTCTCCTTACCACTTACTATCATCTGACGTATTATTTTTCTTTTCTGAAATGCCCTGGTTAGAATGTGAGTCTCCCAAAGGCAGAGATTTAGTCTACTTTTGAGGCTGTGTCCCGTAGTAGGTCTTCATTTGGCACATAGTAGGTCTTCAATACCTGCCGTTGGCACATAGTAAGCTCTTAATAAATCCTTGCTCTGCTGTTGTCAAAGGCAGCCTGACCCCCCCCCAGGAGGCCCCTGGTGGGAGTGACAGGGACGCTCCAGCCTTGCACTCTGTTTTGTCCCGAGTGCCACGTGGACACGGCTCGGCCCAGCCTGTAGTCGGGCACCCTGAGCCCTTCAGGGGCCATCGCTGCCGCCACCCTTCTTGGGATCACATCTGGAGTCGGCCCTGAGGCAGCCGGCAAAGGAACTAAGTGGTGACAGCCTGCCTGCCGCGAGCTCCCCGAGGCCCTGGCCCCCGGGGCGTGCCGGCTTGGCGGGGAGCTGGGACACAGCTGGGCTGGGTGCAGCCAGGGTGGAGCGCGCAGCCGCACGCTCGCTCGGCTCTGGGTTCCATCCCTGGCCTGCAGACGAGTCCCCAGACAGTGACCGCTTCGCCCTCGTCCTGACTGAGTCCAGACTGACCCGGCGTCAGGCAGGTCCCGCACCGAGCCCGAGGCTGCTACCACAAGGTCCCACGAGGGGGCTGCTGGGGGACCTGAGCTGAGATCTGTGCCAGAGACAGACCCCGGAAGGGCAGTGCAGGGCCGGGGGGGGGGCTGTCCTCCTCTCCACCGGCCTCTGCAGCCTGGTGCCCACTGAGCGCCGGGCATGGTGGGGCGGGCCGCCCGCTCTGCCACGGGAGCTTCACACGCTTCTCACGTGTTGTTGGATCGCTCACCGTCCTCCTGAGGCTGGAGGAGACTGAGGATCAGAGAGGTTAATAACTTGCCCCCAATCACACAGATAGGAAGCGGCAGAAATGGTTCAGCCTCTCAGTGAGCCTGGTGGTTAAGCCCTGCCAATCCTCAGTCCTACTTGAAGTCAAACCCTAAGTCACCAGCCACCTTGCCATGTGACTCTCTGCAAGCTACTTTACCTCTCTGAGCCTTAATTTATCTAAAATAAGAAAACGCTCTTTCCAGAAGTCTCATCAAATGTTTATTCTCATGCTTTCCTTTTTTTTTTGGTACCAAGGATTGAACCCAGGGTGCCTAACCACTGACCCACACCCCTGGATCTTTGTTATATTTTATTTAGAGACAGGGTCTCACTGAGTTGCTTAGGGCCTCACTAAGTTGCTGAGGCTGGCTTTGAACTCACGATCCTCCTGCCTCAGCCTCCCAAGCAGCTGGGATTACAGATGTGGCCACTGCGCTGGGCTATTCTTAGGCCTTCTTGTTTCTTCTGGGGCCTTGCCCATCTCTGGAACACCCCTGGAACATACTGATGGTCCCACATCGGGCAGGGCTCATCCTGGAGCTGAGGGGACCACGCCACCAGGCTGGATGGGGGCAGAGCCCCTGGCGGCGGCATGCTGTGCTCAGAAGGAGCCAGCAGAACTGGGCAACAGGAGAGCAGTGTCCACTCGATGACCACTTGGTGGAGGTGCAACCAGCCCAGGCTGCCCTTGGCCTGTGCCTGTGAGGAGTCCTGGGCGGCCAGCCTGTGTGCCCAGGAGGTGGTTCTCCCACAGGGCCTCTTCCCTGGGGGAGGGCTCGGTTCCCATCTCCGGTTAGTTCTGCTTGAGATCAGCTTCCTCGACAGCTGTCTGCTGGCCGAGTGTGACTCTGACCACCTCCGTGCCAAACCTAGGGCCACCGCTGTTGGCCCTGAGCCCCAGACAAGACTCTCAGTGCCCCAGCTTATCCATTTCAAAGGGACGTGGTCCCCCCACCCAGAGCCGGGTCAGTGTCAGGGCGTGAACTGCGTCCAGAGCCCGGGGAGGAGCCCGTGGTGCATGGGTGTCTTCAGGGACCTCAGCTTTGCCAGGAGTCCAGACTCTCCGGTCTCACTCTGCTGGCACTTACTCCCGTGTGGCTTTGCCAGAGTAGCCTAGCCCGGGCCACAGGGGCCATGGGAAGGGTCCTGATCTTTTGTGATCACAAACGGCTGCCTGAGTAGCGGCGGCTTCGGGCGCCCAGCCCTCGCCCAGCCTCTGTGTGGGAGCCCAGGTAGCCTTGGCTCTGGACTCTGTGTCCACAGGGTGACGGATGTGGGTGCGGCTGGCCCTGCCGCAGGCTCCCCAGGGTCCTCCTGAGGCCCTGGGTGTGTCTCAGGGAAGTTCTGAAGATCAGGGGGGCTGCGCACCCCCAGATTCCAGGAAGCTGCCCTCAGGGGACCTGGAGACAGGGAGTCCGCCAGGAAGGGTGTGTCCACGCTGTGTGACCCTCTTTCCGGGAGCCCCTGGGTGCTCTGCCCCAGCCCCCTCCCTGCATCTGCACTGGCGTCACACGGGGGCATCTGGGTCCCTTCTGGGGGCAAGGCACCTGGTGACTGGGGTTGGGACCTGGGGTCCTAAACCCCCCCCCCCCACCAGCCAAGCCAAGCCTGCTGTGTCCTCAACCGAAAAGCAGGAAACTGACAGCCTTGGTGACAAACCACGGGGCTCGGGTGGTCCCAGACCCGGGGTGCCATGGAGCCCGACCCTGGCTCTGCGCGGGAGGCACATGCTGGCGCTAGGTGGCGTCCTGCCTGTGGGGGTGGCCGGCCCCCCGGGACCTGCAGGCAGTGGCCTGGAGTCAGAGGCAGCTGTGACCGTTCTGTGGCCTGGGCGACCGTCCCTCGGAGAGCAGGAATTCTCATGGCCCATGTCCCGGGGGTCCTGGAAGCTAAATGAGCTAAGCCCGTATGGTCTGGGACCTGGCAAGGCCTCGGTCACAGGGCACCGCTGGCCTTTCTGACTAGTGACACTCAGGGTTCACGGTGCCAGATCTCCTCCCAGGGACGTGGGGTGAAGTAGAATGCGGGGAGGCCTGAGGAGCCCAGGTCCCCTGGGGCTGGCCCTCGGGGAGTGACCCCAAGCTGGTGACCCGCAGGGGCCTGACCCGCACCCTGACACTCGGCCCAGGCAGGAAGCGGACGGTGGGGGCGAGACGCGGTGTCCCCGGTGGCGGGAGCCCCCGCACATTGCTGACATTTTTCATCCTGGGACAAAGGGTGAAGGAACTCAGCTGCACTGTCCTGCTTCCGCTGGACAGCCCTCCTGACCGCGGCTCTGCGCTGGCGGCCGCTCCGTCCTCTGCCTCCCCGCCCACCTGACGCTCTGCGCAGGGATGGCGGAGACCCAGCGGTGGGTCCCGGTGACGTGAGGGCCGGTGAGGGTACTGAAGGGACCTTGGGTGCCATCCTGGCCCCCTGATGGGGGAAGAGGGCATGCCAGACCCCAGCGTTGGCCGCACGGGCTCCTGAGGGCCCTGAGCTGGCCGTCCCCTGCCCCCAGCCCCAGAGGCCAGTGCGGGTGGGGCACAGCACTGGCAGAGGCCTTGGGGTCTGGCCAACCCGGCCTCATGGGTCCCTCAGTAGAGTGGCCTTAGACGTGCTGGGCACCTGCCCGGCTCTCCCTCACCTGCCAGATGTGAGGAAGGAGCTCATCTCGTGAGGACCAGACAGGAAGCACGTGGGGCTTGGCACGTGGAGGGGCCCTGGGAAGTGGCCACTGACCAGGTGGAGCAGATTCAGATCTGGACCCAGAGACGAGTCCCTCACGTCCCCAGTGTCCAGCGCCCTCATGAAATGGGACAATAGTGACTAACAACAGCGTTGTCAGGAGCTGAAGCACAGGAAGCTCTTGGGAGAGCGTCTGGTAGAGTGGCCACCACCCCTGAGGCCGGTCATGCTGGAGCCAAGGGCCGCAGCCCCGGGCCGGGGACAACAGGGAGCACTCTCTCCCAGCCCTGGAGGCCGGAGCCTGCGCTCTCTGAGGACTCTGCCCCGCTGTGAGCTCTGGGTGCCCAGGAGTCCTTGCTGTCTGACCTTGGCCTATAGCCATGTCACTTCGGACCCCCACCCACGTGGCCACCCCCCACGTGGCCTTCCTCCTACAAGGACCTGGTCACTGGACTCAGGGCCCACACTAAGCCAGGACGACTCCTCTTAATGCTGCTTTCCCTCCTGAACCTGAGCCGCCGCTCCTCTCCATGGCAAGGGAGGAAGCTGGGGGTCTGGCCTGCAGGCACGTGAGGCCCACGGCGGCTCCATTCTGCTCCCTGCCCAGCCCTCTGAGATGGCACTGGGGTCCCTGTGCCGAGACTCTGGGGAAGGAGCGGCGGGCCTCCAGCCCCGGTGATGCCACTGTCCCTGCTGGACTTTCAGGCACAGGGTGGAGCTGGCAGTAGGTCACTGTGCCCCCTGGGTGGGCGCCCAGCCTGTGTGGCTCCTCCCCTGCTCCAAGCCCCCTCCCCCTGGCACCGAGCCCCTGCCCACCGTCCACCTCCAGCCCTGCAGCAGGTCACTCTGCTAACAAGGTGTCACCGACCTCGGCAGCACGTGCTCAGTCCCATCCTGGCCACAGGGACCCAGTGTAGCCCCCCCCAGGCACCAAGGTGGTCCCGAGGGTCAGCGGGAGGGAGGTAAGTGCCCTGCCTCTGGCAGAACCTGCAGGTGGAGTGGCCTGACCCCAGGAGGGCGACCAGGAGAGGACAGTCACGTTTCCCAACCACTGCTGCCGCCTCGGGAATGACCTCGGGCTGGGAGTCCTGCTGGCCAGCCTGCTGGAGGGGAAATGGGTGACACAGGTGTCACAGCGGTGGCTGGGGTGGGGCCCAGGGGCAGAGGGAGCCGTGTCTGCGCTGGCGTGTGTGTGCGGGTGGGCACGTGTGTGCGGCCCCGTCTGCTGCTGCTCGGGCCGGGCCGCCCTGCGTGTCTGGAGAGCTGAGGGCGCAGGGGGGACGCAGCTCCAGGAGGAGGCGTGAGGGACTCACTGGAGGGCGCCTATGCTGCCCTCTTGGACTGTCCTCCTCTGTCCTGGCGGCCTAGGTGAGGCAGGTGACCCGCAGGCTGCGTCACAGCCCTGGGCCTGGCAGTGCCTCCCTCTGAGTCCCTCCTGTGCACCGGGGAGGAGATCTGCCACCTCCGCGTGGATCAGCCAACAGCTCTCCAGGGACTGAGCCAGCCTTAAACTGAGGAGGCCCAGGGAGCCATGGTGACCTCATGGCAGGAGGACGCAGGAGCCCCGAGGGCACCTGGCCACTCCCACCCCGCCAAGCCAGCCTGGAGGGGACGGAGCCACAGGTCCTCCCACTGTCCCCCAGGTAGCCTGAGAGGCCCTGCCCATGGCACATGGACCCACCTACAGGAGGGAGGACTGAGGTCCAGCGGGAGGGGCGGCTCTGCTCTCCTGGCCCGGCCCCAGTGTGGCCCTGCGGTTCCAGAGGTCCCAGAGGACTGGCCCCAGAGGAACTGCGAGAGCCAGGCTTCAGGGACAGACTGCACCGGAGCTGCGGCTGGGGTCACCCAAGGTCCCTGCCCCCTGGCTCTTAGTGGCAGCGAGGAGAGGAACTCAACGCAGAACCCCAGGAAATGTTCAAGAACAACTTCTCAGGGAGGCGGTGGGGGCTCCAGTCCATCTTCCCGGGGGACACGGGCAGGATGCTGGCCCTCTGGCGGGCAGTGCTCCCTCCTGAAGGTCCTGGTGACCTGAGCCAGTGTTTCAAAACGGAGCCAGGATCCGTGTCCCCAGAGGCCCAGGAAAAACGCCCTCGTGGAAACCGGGTTTCGTGGGGAGCCTGGGGGGCACCGGAACCCACGTCGCTCCTCAGACTCCTTCTCCAAAGCAGAGCCTTCTTATCAAGGACAAGAAGGTGGACCCCGAGGGGCCCCTCCCGAGAAGCTCTTGCTGCATTTGAAGAAATGGCGTGCTCTCTGCATCCTCGGCCCCATCTCGGCTGGATTTAAAAAGGAAAATTAAACACCCAGCCCAGAACAAGCCCATCATCCCATCAGCACCCTCCGCCCCTGGCGCCTCTTCTGAGGCTGGAGTGGAAGAGAGACGCAGATCCCTTCTTCAGGACTCTGAATTGCACATTATGCGACCTCAATTCACACTGGCTTAAGCAAAACAAGGAACTCACCGGCCTGCAAAATCTAACAGTCCAAGATTATGTGGCTTCAGGTGTGGCTGGATCCAGGGGAGTTCCAGGGGGTGTTGGGGCTGACCGTCTTTGACCTGGCTTGGAGGCCCTTTCCCTGGCTGAGCCGGTCCGGCAGCTGCGGGCTGGCAGGCTGACCAAGCTTCCATGAAGGTGCTACTTCACCTTCATGGAAAAGCGGTGTGGGTCACTCACCATAGGGACCCCGGTACAGCCGAGGAGAGTGGTCCGACTAGCAGAGGGTTTCTTCAATTCATGGAGACGTTGCTATGGGAACAGCACCCTTTCCACACCCAGCCCCAGAGGTCGCCTTGGCACCCCCAGCTGGTGCTGCCTCGGGAGCTGATCCCACGGGACTCCTGCTCTGGGCCCTCCAGACTCTGGGCCGAAATTCTCCTGGGGACGGAGCAGCGGCCTGTCCCCCCGTGGAGCTCTGCACTCCAGGCAGGAAAGCCCAGCGACTCCTACTCGGGCCGGTGTGGTGGGAGGACAGCCGCAGGCGCTGGGCCAGGAGCCCTGGGAGCCACCAGCCAGACTCACAGTGACATCAGGTGACAGGCCCTCAGGACCCCCGCACACAGGGCGCCCTGCTGTTCCCCTGGGTGGTGGCAGGGTTGCCTAGGAGGGGACCCATGGCTGGCGCCACATGGTCACTGTCTGGGCTAGCCTCACGGCCAGAGAGGACAGGTGCCAACCACGACTGTCCTGCGGAAGGTGCTGGGGCTCCGGGGGCCTGTGAGACGGTGGCTGTGAATGTGACTGGGGGTCTGGGCAGCTTGGGCCCACTGCCTGCCTCCCGAGGCCCAGGGCTTTGCTGGCCATCCTAACTGCCCCCAAATGGTGGCCCTGGGGCCGGGGGCATCCCCTCTGGAGGCTGGAGGACGTGGTCCTGCTGGCCAGCCCCAGCCCCAGCCTGACCGCAGGAGGGTCAGGAGGACCCTCGTCCTGGCAGTGGCTCCGTTGGGGGCTGGGACGCCCTCAGGTCACCCAGAAGGGACAGGGAGCACCTGGCGGCTGAGGCCGGGAGGCTGAGCCACACACACGCTGCCCTGGCCCCGTGGGGCTGGCAGGTGGCAGAGGTGGCCTTGCCCTTGCAGGGCCCAGTGCCCACTCCCCCCGTCCCCCATGCCCTCCAGCCCTGTGGTCACCAAGCCCACTGGGCGCCGCAGTGGCACTGCACTCGCCCCAGGGAGACGGAGGACACGCTGCCCCCGGCCGGCTCCCTGCCCTGGCCGTGTGGTCTCGGCGCCCCTCCCGCCCCCCGTCCAGGACCTGTGCAGAGCCGCCAGGGCCTGACAGAGCAGCTCTGGGGCTGGGGGGTCGTCCTGGGGATGGTCTGTCCCCACAGCTCCGGCCTGACCTCTGCCTGTCCCCCAAGAGCTTCGGACCAGGGAGGGAACCTTGTTACTGGGAACGCGCCAGGACACTGCCTGGACCTCATTCTCCCAAGGGCTTCGCCTGCTTTAGTGAGGTCTGTGAGTTCCACGACTCAGAAATCTACTCCGACAATCAGGTCAGAGGACGCACTGCAGGTCACACAGAGGTCCTTACGGTCATCGAAAATGTTTAATTCAGAAAACCCAGTGCAGGTAATCTGAAGGAAGACTTGCTTGTTCACATAACCGAAAATTGTGGATAGTGTGGGCTTCAGGAGAAGCTTGATCTAGCCCCTGGACACTCTCACTGGGATCCCCAGTCCCCTGGCAACTTCCCCTCTTCCCCATGGCCGTGTGCACGCACCCCTGAACGGCCACCAGCTCCTGACCTTTGTGCTGGTGTCTACACGGCCTGGAATGCCCTCTGTGTCTCTGGCTGAACATTCCTGAGGAGAGACAGGGTCATCTCTTTGGGTCAAGCAGCAAAGTCAAGTCTTGGCCAGCAAAGGAAGGGTCTCTCCTGGGTCCGGTGTGCAGCCAGACGGAGCAGGATGCCCGAGGAGGGGTGGCGGGAGGGGCGTTGCCCCATGCCTCTCGGGAAGGACCCTGTCCTGGAGCCACCTGAAGAGGCCTATCCTGCTCTTGTGACTTTAGAAATGTCAAGTTCGGTTCTGGTTGGGGTTTGTAAGCTGAGATTTTTTCCAAGGATTTGTTTCTGGTTCACTCAGGAGGATGTGGTCAGACTGGGTTCAAGAAGTGTCTCCATCACGGTCCCCAGGAGTCAGCTGGCCCCGTGGGTCACCCCCAGCTGGGGTGCCCGGGCTCGCTTCCTGGCCGGCAGCACAGGCTGCTCCAGACGCCGCTCTCTTTTCTTTCTTTCGTACCAGGAAGAAGGTCTGATCTTCAAAACAATGTGCCCACGTCATCCCTGGCCTGGAAGAACTCGTTTGGCCAAATTTAGAACCCACAAGAAGGTCAGAGGGAGTAGATTTAGAGCTGAACTCTGAGCCTGCGGGCCTCGGTTCCGCATGGCCCTGGGCGCTGGCTCACTCCACCTGCTGACTCGGGTTTGTGGAATGTCCCCGGGGCTGCCAGGTCAAGTGTGATCCAGACTGGAAGAGAGACACGTGCCCCCGATCCTGTCTCTAGCGCGTGAGCTGTGTGACTTCCTAGAAAGTTCAGCCTCTCTGAGCCTTCATTTCATGATGGTTTAAAGAAGGGGGAGGGTAATAATAATAACCCTCCTAGGATTTTATGAAGATTAGGATACTTTTATTGAATACATAATATAAAATTTAAATATACATTAATGTACATAAGATACAAATATACATAACATAAAATGTAGGTTTTGACGATTCTTCGGTGCAGTTATGTGGGGTTAGGAACGTTCACATTCTTGTGTGACCGTCGCCACGAGCCATCTCCAGATGTTTTCGTCTTCCGTGACCGCAACTGCACCCATCACATGTGAATTCCCCTGGCCCGGGGTGCCTGCCGGGTGCCCACTGTTCTGATTTCTTTTTGTTTTGTTCTGTTTGGTCTCGCGGGGTGGGGAGGTCGGAGCTGGGCATCCGACTGCTCTGGAGACCTAGCGTGAGAGGGGCACTCAGGACGGGCCTCTCCCGGTCAGCCGTTCACTTGCACAAATGCCTGTGCATGCTGGTGTCTCAGCAACTTGGAGGCTGAGGCAGGAGGATTGTTCAAACCCATGAGTTTGAGGCCAGCCTGGTTGACATAGTGAGGCCCATGAAAGAGAGAGGGAGAGAAAAAGACAGAAAGGAAGAAAGAATAGACTGTCTTCAAACTTCATCTGTGACATGATTTGCAGAGTCACAATGCAGAGCTGGGATTCCAACGGAGGTGCTTCGGCTGCAAGGAGTGGAAGAGGCAAAGGGGCCCCTGAGGCCTGGCCGGCCTCCTGGAGGAGTGGGGGGATTTTCACTCCCTCCTCGTGCTCGTCTGTATTTTCCCCAAACTGGAGGGTGGGAGGGGGAGGCAGAAAACTGCGCAGGAGGTGAAGGGAGACAGCAGGCCACGCCTTCCTGACAGGCGACTTGGAAAATGGACAGCAGGGCCTCGCGCCTCATGCCACCCCTGCGCTCAGGTCCCTGTTTCCTGGTTAGAAGAGGCCGAGGCTGCTGTGCCTGTGGCCGGTGGCTTCACACTGGGCAAGAGCGCTGTGCACACGCGCACACATGCGCACACACGCGCACACATGCACACACGCACGCACAGCCAGGACGGCAGGGGGACAGCGTGCGGGGGCCGCGGCGGGCGCTGCCTTCCAAACGGCAGAGCAGCAGAATAAATCTGTTCCCGCGGGGAGAGCCCCGCGCGGCGCCTGGGACCACCCGACTCATTCCGGATCCCTCCCCGAACCTGGCCCTGCGCCCGCTCGAGCCCTGGACGCGTGGTGGCCGCAGCGTGAGCGAGGCCGGCTGCTTCTCCCGTTGGCAGGGCGCAGGTTGCGTGGCGGAACAAGGGGAGCCTGTCCCGGACGCTCTCCCCAAGCCCTCCGAGCTCCCCCCGCTGCTCGGCAACACCCCACGCGTCATCTGCTTGGGGGACCCCGGGGAATGCAGCCTCCTCTTGGAGAAGGCTCGCTTAGTCCTGGAGAAAATCTGCAGGAAGCCTTGGGAGCCGGGACTTGGGAACGCACACGGAGAGGCGCTCAAAACCCACGGGTGCCTCAAACGCTGGAAGGTCTCCACCAGCAAACCCACCCCCTGGTGAGCTCACCTGTCCACTCACCTGCCTCAGGCAAGCCTTAGCTGAGGTAGCCGAGGCGGGAGGGTGGCGCCTACGGCATGGGGCCCCTGGAGATAGACGGTTCATTCAGCCGGCCCTCCATTCACCCACCTGCTCCCCACTCAGCCGGCATTCGCTGAGGGCCTCCTTAGGAACTCTCCTGGGACTGCTGAGGTTCACAGGGTGCCTCGCAGACAAAACCCTGCCCCCTAGAGCTTCATCCCAGTGGGGGTGACCGATAACAGGGAAATGGTGACATCTAGTATGTCCACTGGTTTCCGATGCTAAAGGGAAATTAAAGGAAGCACTGGGAACTGGGAGATGGAGGTGGAGGTGGTCACACCTTTAGATAAGGGACCCAGGAATGTGAGCAAGTGGCATTTGTGGTGTGCAAGCCTGTAATCACAGCAACTTGGGAGGCTGAGGAAGGAGGATCGCAAGTTGGAGGCCAGCCTGAGCAACTGAGCGGGAGCTGTCTCAAAATAAAAACTAAAGGAGCTGGAATGTGGTCTAGTGGTAGAGCATCCCTGGGTTCAGTCCCCAGTACCATCGCTAAAGGAATGGAATTTGGGACGCACTGAACTAAGACACGAGCCTCCCCCTCCAGCTGGCCAGCAGGCTCTGGGGATGAGATCCGTGGGTGTAACTCAGGCTGGACCGTTGCCTCCCTTTGAGGACATCTGGAAGGGACAGCTGCTCCCTGGCTCTGAGGGTCAAGGCAAGCTGCCCAGGGGGGGTGCTGCAGGGACTGCTTGAGGGCGAGTGCGACCTGCCAAGGAAGCACACGCAGGCCGGTCCAGGCAGAGGGGGCCGTGGGCAGCGAGCGCTGCAAAGGTGAGGCCCAGCGCCGGGGCTGGCGGAGGCAGAGGCTGCAGGCCGCAGGGCACCGCGTGTGGAGGCGGTGGATCCTTGCGCGGCGCCGGGATCCCACCGCCGCCGAGGCTGATCTGGCGGGAACCAAGGCCGACAGCGGGGCAGGGGTTCCGCATTTTCTCCGCGATCTCGGCAAGCCCCCGGGTCGTTATTACCGTGTCACGATCCTCTTTCACACAAGGGGAGTTTGCGGCTCAGACAGGCCAGGTCACGAGCTCGTAAGCCAGTGCTTAAAAAAAATCTTTAAAAAATGAAGCCACATGCCTCTGCCCTTGTAAAGCGCACGCTGCGGTGACCTTTAGCCTGTTCATAAGCGGTGCAGCCGTTGCCACTAATTCCAGAATGTTCTCACTGCCCCCAAAGACCCCAGACCCACGAGCAGTCACGGTCCTCCCAGGCCCCGGCCCTCGGGGCCACTACTGCGCCTGCGCCCTGGATCCGCGGGTACCTACCCGTTGCGTGCCTAGCGGGCGTGTGGGGCTGGAGGGTCCCCGCGGAGCAGCCAGGCTAAGCTCTTGCCTTTCCCTGCCGACTGTCTTCCAAGCATCTGCCCCAGGTGGCCCCTGCCGTGTGCCGGGGCCCTGCTGGCCGCACGCTGGCTGCTCTTGTCATTCAGGGTCCTTCTATTGTGGCCGCTCCCCACGGGTGGGATCTGCACGCAGGTGGAGACCGCGCAAGGGAATGGTGAAGGCCTGGGGGACTTCTCCCACGTGGGAGGACCAGAGGACCAGGATCAGGAGGGACTTGGGGTTTGCAGCCTGATCTTAAGGGTGGGGCGGCCTGGGGCAGGAACATGCCAGGAAAGGAAGTGGGAGAGTGGATCCCCCTTTGCCTGGGTCCAGGGTCAGCTTCCTCCTCGCGGGGCACGGCCTCGGCCTCACCTCCATTAGACAGAAAGGCTCGGGCAGCAGAAGACTTTTAAGTCATCCCTCCTGGCCTGGTGGGGTGGCACACACCTATAATCCCAGCTACTCAGGAGGCTGAGGCAGGAAGATCACAAGTTGGAGGCCGGCCTCAGCAACTGAGCAAGATCTTATTTCAAAATTAAAAAATAGATAAATAAAGGTTGAGGAGGAGGCTTAGTGGTAGAGCCTCCTTGGCTTCAACCCCTAGTACCAAAAAGAAAAGAAAAGAAATCCTCCCTCCTCAGGGAACCAGCGTGAACAGGGCCTGAGGAGGCACTGGAGTCCGGCCTGTACCTGTCCACTTGAGGACAGCTCGGTGCTGAGGCCTGGCCTTCACCCAGCAGGGCCTACTGAGAACCCCATGGTGCACCCCTGTGTTCCTTGTGGGGGCCTGGTTCCCGCTGGCCTGGTCGGGGCTCCCCACACAGTGCGTGTGTCGGCTGTCAGTCACCCCCAAGACATCCCTGTTTCTTTTGGGGGCTGGAGCTCACCATGCTGCCACGGCTGGTCTTGAACCTATGAGCTCAAGTGACCCCCCGACCTCGGCCTCCCTAGCAGCTGGGACCCCAGTGTGCACCACAGTGCCCGGCTGGCATTGGCGTGTCCTGAGCGGCCGCTGGGCGCCCTGCTCTGATGGTCAGTGTGCATCCGACTTCCATCCCCATTTCACAGAGGTAGAAACCAAGGCTCAGAGGGGGAGAGGTTGCTTTTGGCAATGTCACATAGCCAGCAGTTGGGACAGCCAGGCTGTGGGTCCTGCTCTGACTCCAGAGCCCCGTCTCTGACCATCTGACCACAGGGGACAGTGGGTGGTACAGGGGGCTTCTCGTCAGGGGGCTTCTCAGCCTCTGCAGACGCTGGCCTGGTTCTCTGTTGCAGCAGATCAAGTCTCCAAACAATGCTGAGTGACCAGCTCCCTGTGTAGCTCGGGAGGCAGGCGTGTCACACTGTCTTCTCCACCCAGGGTGTCACCAGCCGCAGTTCCAGGTGCACAGGCTGAGGGTCTGTGGACAGATTGGCTCCCCAGCTCATTCTTTTTTTTCAGGGGGTGGGGTACTGGGATTGAACCAGGGTCGCTGACCACTGAGCCACAGCCCAGCCCTATTTACATTGTATTTAGAGACAGGGTGGCTGAGGGGCTTAGGACCTCACTAAGTTGCTGAGGCTGGCTCTGAACTGGAGATCCTCCTGCCTCAGCCTCCTGAGCCGCTGGGATTACAGGTGGGCACTGCGGTGCTGGGCACAAGCTCATTCTTGTTGGCATGATCCAGCTCCACATGGTGACAGGACCCACTTCCTTATTAGGTGTCAGCTAGGGCTACTTGTGGCTTCTAGAGTCCCTGAAGTCCTCACTGTGTGGCCCCTGGCTCTGCCACATGGTGGTGGAGCATCTTTCCCCAGGTCCCTGTCATCCTTGGACCACTTCTGCCAGAAGAGCCGGCCCTGGGGAGTTCCTGGAGGTGCTCCCGAGCAGGGCTGGTGGTCCCGTCCTGCCCACAGGGAGGGGGTAGGGCCACATGGTGGGTTCAGAGCGACTCCACGTCTGCGTCCTGTGGGCGCCTCTCGGGTTTGGTCAGCCCAGCTCACAGTTGGAACCCTGACCCCCAAGGTGACAGTGCTGGGACAGGGCCCTTGGGAGCCCTCGTGCATGGCAGCAGTGTCCCATAAGGAACCCCCGGGGGTTGTCCTGGCCTCTTTTGGCCACATGACACAGCGAAGGACCTCAGTCTGCAGCCCAGGGCCTCCTGACCTGCCCAGGACCTCCCCAGACCTCCAGCCTCCGGGACTGTGAGAAGCAGCCGATAAGCAGCCTGGTCTGTGGCCATCGTCACAGCGGCCCCCGGGCTGAGATGGCCTCGAGGTCCCTGCCTTCATCCCCGTCACCCGTGAGGACACTGGGCTCTGACAGGCGATTGGCTGAGGACCAGCGGGTTGGGGGCAGCTGGCTCACCACGCCCCGTGCAGGGCTCTGGGCACCCAGGGCACCCGGCCACCTCCCATCAGAGGCCTGTGACCTCGTTATGGTCCTTGGAAGGGGACGGACATCTGCTTCCAGCCAGCCTGGTCTGGGAGTGCGTCCCTGTGAACTGCCACATGGGTTGTGGAGGTGGATCTTACGGGAACTGCTGGGTGGAGTGGACCCAGCCCGATAAGCAGGAAGCGCGATGCAGCCAAGGGGACGCGGGTCAGAACAGCGAGTCTCCAGGGAGGCCCCGGGGGGCCTGCCAGGCCAGGCCACGGGGCTTCCGGTGGGGAAGGTCCCAGGGGCCAGCTGGTCCCCTCCCGTGACGAGCAAGCTGTGGCTCAGACCCAGTGAGCCAGTCAGGACCGTCCCCTGCTCCCTGGATTCTCCAGGTCCTGGGGATCGTCTAGGCCCCTTGGGGGCTTTAAGCTCCACTCTGTCATTTTGCCCCCCTCGCTGTGCTGGTCGTTGCTCCAGAGCTTCTGCTTCCCCAGGGTCACTGACACCAGCTGCTGGGGTGGACGGCGGGGAGGTGGTGGGCCAGCGGAGGAGTCCGGCGAGTGTAAACTGAGGGCCTCCTGGAAGCCTCCCAGAGAGGGAGCTTGAGAGTGAGGGGTGTCCGGAGATTGAGGTCAGGAAGGGCTGGAACCTGGGCGGAGGAGCCCGGGCGGACCCTGAGTCTGGGCCCACCACAGGTGGATGGACAGCCCAGCACCTCCCGTCGCCCCTTCTCAGGCTCTAGTTTCCTTCTCCAGGGAGCAGGGTCCCCTCAGCCTGGCTTGGGTACCCCTCCTTGGTGGGGGACAGTCGGGTTCTGGTCCTGTCCCATCAGCCCAAGAGCAATGAGCAAGAATCGAATCCTCCGCTGGAGAATGTCATCAGGAAGAGAGAGAGTCCAGACGAGAGCTGGGGATGGCCGTAGCCCAGCGGAACTTTCTTGGAACTGAACCCTAGAGTCCCCGTCCCCATGTTCCCTTGCCCAGAGAGCCTCACATATTGCCCCCGGCCTCCTCCAAGACGTCCCCTTCTCTGTGACCATTGCCAGCCTGTCTGTGCGTCAGACACAGGGTCTGGGGTCTCCACCTGCCTCCAACTCATCAGAGTGCTCTGACATAAAACAGCCCTGAGCTTCGGGGGTAAAGTGTTTTCTACCTGTTAGAGGTTGGATTGTGTCCCTCAAGATGTGCTGAAGTCCCAGTCCCCGGAAATAGAGTCTCGGAAGACGTGACGGAGTCGGGATGAGGTCACGGAGGGGCCCCCTTATCCAGTAAGATGGTGACTTACTGAGAGGAAGGGTAAGCAACGCGACCGCATAAGCAGTCGAGGCAGGCAGCCACCAGGCAGGGACGCCGAGGATCGGCCGCCATGCAGGGCAGAGCCATCAGGGCGAGCTCGGCCCTGCGGACCCTGGATTCTGGATTTCTAACCTCCAGAATGGTGGGACAGTAAGTTCTGCTGTGAAGGCTGCAGCCCCAGGACACCAGCCTTGTGGCCCTGGCACCACCCCCCTCAGCAGCGCCAGGCTGTAGGGAAAGGCACGAATTATCGTCTGAACCTCCCCTCGAAGGAGGACAAAGAGCTTGTCCTCCCAAATGTAAAGTAAGATCACGGACGGTCACCTCAGGGGCTTCCATCTCACAGAGAGGACTCTGAGGTTCTAGGAGGACAGGTGACGTCGCGTAGCTAGAAAGAAGCAAAGGCTGGATGGGACTTGGGCTTTTTGACCTCAAGGCTTAAACTTGCTGCCTCCCTGGGAGTCTGTGGATGTCTTAGAGGTCATGATCCGTCTGGAAGTCACCAGATACTGGAGGTCACTTTTATTTTTTACATGATTTCAATATTTAGGACCATCTTTGTCCTGATGGGAACAAGGGGTTCCAGCCACAGGTGTGGTAACAGGAGTCCCATGACGCAAGCTCTCTCCCTGGTGATCGTCACTGCAATACTGAGATGCGTTCCCACCAAATCATCTCCCGGCGGACCTGGGGAAGGATGTTTGGCAGAGAAGGAATTAATTGATAAACAGCTTGTAGGGCACACATTCTAGCATCCGCCTCGAATGTTTTGCAACACTTTTGGAAACTCCGGGATTACGATTCCAGCCCAAGCTGTTTACTCCAGGCTGTTAAACCACAAGCATCTCTGGTGAGCCTCGGCCCCCACTGACCATCAGAACCCTAGCCCTAGCCCAGCCCGGTGGTGCACGCCTGTCCAGCACTTGGGAGGCTGAGGCAGGAGGATCATGAGTTCAAAGTCAGTCTCAGCAACTTAGCAAGGCCCTAAGCAACTCAGTGAGACCCTGTCTAAATAAAATACAACATAGGGCTGGGGATGTGGCTCAGTGGCCGAGTGCCCCTGGGTTCAATCCCAGTACCAAAAAAAAAAAAAAAGAACTCCAGCCCTGTCTCGGGTGGGCTGGTAGAGCAGGGGTGCAGTACCCGAGGAGACCAGTAGGGGTCTCATTCAGTAAAGGTGGCTCTAGGGCTGAGGACGGGAAATTCAGGACTTCAGGTTCTAGAAAGAGGTCTACTCCTCCCGGAGGAAATCCTCTCCCCTCAGGATGTGGGTTAACCATCTGGCCTCGTCGCTCAGTCCTGAGAATGGAAGATGGGAAAAAAATCCGACTTTCCCCACTTCCTGGCCAGGGAGGCGTGTGGGTGGGGGCCAGGGTGCCTGGACCGGCGGCCCCTCCCCGGCAGGCGCGGCAGGAGGAGGAGGCTGCGGGGCTCACGGTGGAAAGGAGGCCAGCGCAGAGCTGGGCCGGCTGCTCTTGTAAATTGTTTACCTGGCAGGGCCAGATGGCTCCTCTCTGGTGGAGCCCCTGACCACTTCCTGGGCTGGTGGCAGCCCCCGCCACAAGCAGACCCGGCTCCTCCGCAGCCCACGCGGGGCGGGAGGCCCCAGGCCTGGTGCTGGCTCCGCAGCCTGGGTTTTGGAGCCTGGGAGGCCGCAGGGCCTGGGCCAGGGGAGCGTCGCCCCCGCCCAGATGGCTGTGGCCTGCTCCAGCCCTGACCCCTCACCTCCCAGAGCCCAAGGCCACCACCGGCCCCCCAGGAGGTTGGTGCCTGGGCAGCTGGTACCCGCTCCCCTGGCCACCGGCTGTGGGGACGGCCTGCAGGGTGGCGGCTGTCTCGGGCTTCCCTTGCTCTGAGTTATTTTTGAGGACAAGGAAGGGGCACCATGGTGTCCTTGCTGCCTGGGTGGGTGGCCAGCGCCCCGCTGCTCCTCTGCTTCCCTCCTTAGTCCTGCAGAGGGAGGCCACTCTGAAGATGGCCGCCTGGACCTTTTCTGCAAACTTCTTTATAATACGAAAAAACATCCTATCCGGGTTATAACAAGCTATTTGCGTATAATAAACAAATTAATACTTCATTTTCTTTCTTTCTGTTTTTTTGGAACTGGGGATTGAACCCAGGGGCACTCGGCCACTGAGCCACATCCCCAGCCCTATTTTGTATTTTATTTAGAGACAGGGTCTCACTGAGTTGCTTAGGGCCTCGCTAAGTTGCTGAGGCTGGCTTTGAACTCTCGATCCTCCTGCCTCAGCCTCCCAAGCCGATGGGATCATAGGCGTGCGCCACCGCGCCCGGCTAATAATTCTAATTAACGCCTGAAACACCTCCGCTCGACGTCCCTCCAACTCTTCCTCCTCCACAAACCCAAGGTGGGAATTTACTTATTCCTTGGTGCAGGAAAGGACTGGGAGGTTCCATGTCCTTGTTTTAACAGGTGGAAAGCATCACATTCTTAGTGTCAAAACTCTCCCTGAGGAATTTTCAATCAGACAAGAGCCCCATCCCAGCTCCTCGAGGCTGGCCTCGCGTCACCTCCCCGTGGCAGTTCAACTTCATTTGTTCTTGTTTGTGTTGGGCCAGCCTCTGACACCTCCGCCCGCCGCATCTGAAAGGTGCCCACTGGCTGCCAGCTCCCCGCCGCCCGGGCTGCCCCTGTCCCCCCGAGGGCACCCTGCAGTGATCGGTTCAAAGGACAGAGTGGTGCCGTCCAGAAAGGGGACATGAGTATCCAGGGAGCCGTGAGAGGCGAGGGCGGAGGGAGGGACGGCCTGCCATTTGGAAGCACAAAGAAGCCCCTTCCCCAGGGCTGTCACAAGGTTGGGGACATTTTCAAGGTCACTCTGGCTTTCTGTGGGGGCAGAGGGCAGGGTGGGGCTGGCGCTGATCTGGGGTGGGGCTGGAGGGGACAAGGCCCCTGGGACTCCCCAGAAGCAGCACAGCGGGGTCTCCCCAAGGCTGGGCGCAGGGGGAAGAGGAGGGAGCCCAGGGCCCGGGGTCCCTGGGAGAGGCTGTGGGTCCTGCTAACTGCAGGAGGGGGACAGGGACGGATTTGATGAGCATTTGAAGCGTCTCTCACTGACATCCCCAATAGGACAAGGGAAAGGCGAGCGAGGGACAGTCCCCGTCAGGCCTGGCCCCCAGGTCCTGAAGCCAGCGAGTAGCCGGTGGGCGCTGGTCAGGCAGCACCCAGAGGACTGTCCAAGGCAGAACCGGGAAAACACACTCGTCTCTCCAGGAATCAGGGAGGCGGCGCGGGCTGGGCGTCACGGGCAGAGGACAGGGCAGGGAGCCACACCCGGAGCCCGAGGCACCGGCCTTGGCGTGAGCCCCGTTGGTTCCGGCCAGCGCGGCGGCCAGTCCTGTGGCTGGAGATGCTGGGGTGGGGGCTGCTGTGGAGGCGCCGGGCAGCAAGGCCCCAGCCCCAGCCAGAGCCACCGCGGGGCACCAGCACCTGAGGGTCAAGTGGAGGTGGGGGGGGCTCCCAGCCCGGCCAGCTGGCTTGGGACTGGGCGCTGGGCCAGGGCGGCCAGCAGGAGGAAGCCAGGCAGGCAGGCTGCCCAGACCCAGGCACCCAGGGCGGGCCCCCAGGGCACGGACCCCTCCTCCGTAGACGGGTCACACGGTGTCCCTGACACTGTGTCGGCTTACAGGTGACATCTTGACATCACGTAGTAAAAGGTTTTCTTTGACCTGAAAGTTCACTTTTATCTTCCAATTCCAAAAGTAATTCAAGCGTCCTTGTGGGTCCTTGTGCCCTGGGTGTGTGTGTGAGGGTCCAGCCGGGGCCACGGGGCTGCCGGCCCCCCATGCCACACCCCGTCCCAGCGAGGGGAACCTGTGTGGACCCCCTCGCACCCACCAAACGCGGAACAGCCGGCACTGCCATTCCTAACCCCGCCGAGCTCGTGGACGGACCCTCGCCCACGCAGGGAGCTGCCTCCAGGACGGTGCTTCTCACTGGGGGGCTCTGCCAGGGGACATGGGACAGCACAGGCCACAGCAGAGGCCTGCTGGCCCCTGTCAGCCGCGTGGAGTTCGAGGCCCTCAGAGGCCAGCTCAGAAGGAGCCTCCGCATGGGGCCTCCACTCTGCCGCTGTTCACTGGGATGTGGAGGTGTGCATGCCACGCTGGCTGCCCATGTGCAAGCCTGGCAGGCTGATCCTCGAAGGTGCAATGCTGCCACTTGCTGGTTCAGGTCACCTGCTGTCTCTGAGCCTCAGTTTGCCAGAGTGAGCACAGGGCCCGGTCAGCGTCTGGATGGAGAAAGCAGAGGGCCCAGAGCGCAGCCCCAAGGCCAGACCCCTGGGCGCCAGGCTTCCACCTGCCAGCTCAGGGCTGGGCTGGGTGCTCGGCAGGTCCTAGAGTGGGCTGTCACCAGCAGTGTCCCCAAGTCCCTCAGGCCATCAAACACAGCCCTGGTGGGCCACCTTGCTCCTGGCCCCCCAGGTGCAGGGTGGGGAGGGTCCGCCTGCCCCGCTCCACTCCATCTCAGTCCCTCCTGCGTCCGTCACCTCTCCTCCTGCGTCCAGAGACCAGGGCAGGGCCAGGACCCCGGCTCCCCTTTCTCCCTCGGGCCCCCCAGGCGCTCCCTGCCCACCCTCGGGCCAGGCTGCCCCACTGCTCGCGCACTCTGCCCCGAGAGTCGCCTTCCAGGTGACTCTGGCCAGCCCCGGTGGTGGCTGGGGGGAGTGGGTGGTGGCAGTGAGGCTGTGAAGGCCATTTAAATACGACGGCTCTGGATGGGTCATAGAAAGCCACGCGCCATTCTTCCTCACAGAGCCTGGGGGGTCAGCTGGGGTGCAGGTGCATTTGTAGGCTTGCTTTTTTTGTACCAGGGATTGAACCCAGGGGCACTCGGCCACTGAGCCACATCCCCAGCCCTATTTTGTGCTTTATTTAGAGACAGGGTCTCACTGAGGTGTTTAGTGCCTCACTTGCTGAGGCTGGCTTTGAACTCTCGATCCTCCTGCCTCAGCCTCCCGAGCCTCTGGAAGTGCATGCGTGGCTGTGCCTGGCTGTAGGCTTAAATTTTTTTTAAAGAGAAAAGTTTCTCCTCTAATCCCAGGTTCATCCTGAAGAGCGATGTCTCACACATCGGCGGGCACCCGAGTCTGCTTGGAGGCTCCGTCACTGCGAAACTGCAGACCACCTAGTCACCTCTCCACTTTCTTCAAATTAACAATTTTTTTTTAACAATTCTTTTCTCATGAGGGCATGTGTCCATCGTAGAACATTTTCAAGGTTTTGTCCCAGAAATAAAACTGAGGTCATTTCATGCGTAGTTCACATCTTGCTTTTTTGGTTTTTGGTACTGGGGATTGAACCCAGGGCACCTCACCACTGAGCCACATCCCAGCCCTTTCATTTTTTATTGTAAGACAAGGTTACCTAGGTTTCCTAGGGCCTCACTGAGTCGCTGAGGCTGGCCTTGAAATTGGGATCCTCCTGCCTCAGCCTCCTGAGTCACTGGGATGACAGGCCATTCACCTGGACATCTCGTTTTGAACGTGTCCCTGCAGGATTAACTAGTCCTTGATGTCCTTCTCCTGCGGGCCACGTGGCTTCCACTGTGGGGCTGAGCCGGGTGGTTAACCTTGACTTGCCCCTCACGATTGGTGGCTTGTCCCAGAGGTCTCATCTGTGAAATGGGCACAGGCACTCTGTCGCCCAGTGTGGGGACCTGCTGTCCACTCCCTGACTTCTGTCCACAGCCTCGAGGTGGACAGTTGGGTATGGGGTCAGCAGGGCGTGCTCTCCTCCTGGGCGGCCTCCCTGGGCAGGAAGGGGACAGGGCTGTGACCTGGCAAGGGCCCTCCTGGCTCCCAGGTCCTGGCCCCCCTGCTGTGGACAGGTCTGGCTGCCAGGCGGGGCCCCTGGCCCTGCAGTCCTGGGTCAGTGGACCCGGCAGCTGGGGCTCCCCAAGGAGCTGCTGGTTCTCTGAGGCCAGAAGCCAGGCCACTGCCCACCTGCTCTGTGCTGCCGGGCCGCTGCCTGCAGAGCCCCCTGGGTCCCCTCCCAGGTGGTTGCGAAGGGCGGTCGGGCAGGCGGGCCAAGGCTGTGCCCAGAGCAGGAGCTGCCCCGGGGGGTTCCTGCCCGCTCTGCCGTGACCTTGGGTCCTTTAATTAATACTCTACTTCAAAACAAAGCCACCGTCAACACGCAGAGGCCAGTGCACTCCAAGTGGAGGCCGCCTTGAGAAATTCCACAAACCCCAACAACCTGGTTAAAGGGACATGCCACCTACTGCCTGGCACAGTCCTGCTCCCCCACCTGCTCCACCCTGGCCAGTGCTGGGCGCTGGGTTGGGCAGCAAGAGCACGTGGGACCTCGGTTCAAACCCCAGCACTAGGGAGGGGGGGAGGAGGGAGAGAGAGAGAAGGGTAGGGCAGGGGGAGGGGGAGGGGAGGGGAGCTGAGGCAGGAGGCGTCCCAGAGGCGTCCCCATGGTGTCTGGGGACCGGTCCTCACTGGGCCTAGAGTGTCCTGCCCTGAGGAGACCCCTGAGCTCCAGCCCGACCCACCCATTTTGCAGGTGGGAAACAGGCCCTGCGGGGAGGCCCCTGTCCAAGGTCACGCATGTGGGAACAGGGTCCCCTGTGCCCACCTCCCCGGGAGGGATGCGCTTGGCATGGAGCGTGGAGCAGGTTCTTCTCTGGAGGTTGGGAAGGAACCCCTGAAAGTCAGGGAGGCGGCTGGCCCCTCAGCCCTGCAGGAACCCCAGGTCCTGGCCAGGGGTGGTGGGAGGTGACACCTGGTGACAGTGGTGGGTGGGCACAGCTAGCAGGCCGGCTGGCAGATCCTGGCAGAGGGCAAGCACCCTGCTTAAACCAGTGGGGCACAGGTGTCCCGGCGCCCTTGAAGACCTCCTCTGCTGGCCTGGGAGTCACCGACTAGCTGAGAGGCAGGGCCCAGGGCTCCGGCCTGCCACCAGGTCGGTGTTGGAGGGCAGTGTGCAGCCGGCACGCTGTCCTTGTTTATCAAGACCCACTCTGGGCCAGGGGACGGAGGTTTGCCAAGTGGGCGAAGGGGTAGAGGTGCCGGGACCACTCCAGAGGGCGAGGAGGCTGCGTGTCCCGCCGGGCCGCGGCTTGGCTGCGCTTTCCCAGGGTCTCCGTGACCTCGCCTCTAGGCTCCCTGCTGCAGCCGGTGCTCCGGCCCTCTTGTCCACCTCTGATCCTTTGCACTCACTGTTCTTCACCCCAACATGCTCTTCCACCCCATCCTCCCTTCTCCGCCAAGACAGCTGGTCCTCATTTAGATTGCAGACTGCGGCATCCTTCCCGGGGGCCTCTGCTCCCTGTTCTCACGTGGGCTGAGCGAGGCATCCTTGTGAGGGTTTGAGGTGAAGTGTCCCCCAAGAGCTCACGTCTGAGACAAGGTGTGAAGGTTCAGAAGGGAAACACTGGGTTCCACCTTCACCTGGTCAGTGAATCAACCCCTGGGGATGAGCTGAGTGGTAGCTGGAGGCAGGGGGTGTGGCTGGGGGAGGTGGGCACTGGGGGTGGGCATCGGGGGCGGGCACTGGGGTGTGTTTGTAGCTGGCCAGTGGAGTCTCCGCTTCCCATCACCCTGTGAGCTGCCTCCCTCCGCCACACTCTTCCCCACGATGTCGGCCTCTCCTCGGCCTGAGAATGGAGCCGGCCTTCAACAGACTGAGACCTCTGAAACCCTGAGCCCCCAGCAAACCTTTCCTCCCCGACAGCTGGGCTGGCCGAGTCCTTCAGTCACAGCAGCGCAAAGCAGGCTGGAAACTCGCCTTTGCTCCCTCCAGGCTCTGCACGTCCCTGTCGCGGCCCAAGCTCGCCCAGGTGCTGCTCGCCAGCCGCCAGCCCGTCTCCTCCAGAGTAGCTCACGCTGCAGGCCCAGCGCTGCGTCCAGCAGGCGGTCAGTGCGTGCACGCTGATGGAGGAGGCCTGCTGCGAGCGCTCCCTCCAGCCCTGCACACTGGCTGGGTCCCGGCCTGTGAGCTGGGGTCCTTGTGAGGGACCCAGGCCGCCCAGAACTGAAGCGAGACACTTGGCAGGTTCCCCGGAGGGGCCGGGCCAGGGAGAGGGGCGAGGCCACTCTCACCCCGGGCCCAACAGGGAGGCCATTCTGAGGGGCCAGCGTGGCTGAGAGGGGGCCTGGGGACAGCGCCTGGGGAGGGGCTGCCCGTGTGGAGCCTGATGTGCCCAGGCAGGAGGGCAGTGGAGGGCAGGCGTGGCTGCGGGGAGGCAGGTTTGACTCTCTGGCTCTGCCAGGCCCTTTGGGGCGTCCAGGCTGCCATGCACGTGTGCCTGGGCCTGGGCCTGCCCTGGGTCCATGGGGGCTGGACTGCAGACCCCTGGGCCTCCCCTGGTGCAGACAATCTAGTTCCAGGGCTGCCGGGGGGCCATCACACCTCCCCAGAGCACGGTCACGTCCCCCCCAGGGCTATTCTGCCTTTCCTTTCATTGCAAAACCAAAGGGGCTATTTTGGAAAGTCCTATAAGCAAACCAAGCCCTGGCTGGCATTTGAGAGCAGAAAAAAGAGCCCTAAGTGAGGGACTTGGGCATAAAAGCCACCCAGCCCAGGAGCCCAGGGCGCTAAATTTAGAAGCTTCACCTCCAAGTGAGGTGAAATTGCAGGTTCCTCTGCCCGGTGGGCGGCAGAGACGGGGCGGCGTGGTCAGCACTGAGTGGGTCAGATTTAGTGGAAGTGGGTTCTGCTTCCTGCGGCCACGCCTGGGGCAGAGCCGGGCCGGCCTGTCTGGGAAGCAGAGGCCGGTGAGAAGCCCCTTCGGCTGGCCTGCCTCATCCAGAGTCCTCAACCTCAGTGGGCACCGGGTGCCAGGCCAGATCGGCAGCGAGGGACAGAGGTGGAAGAGGCCGTCAATCTCCACCAAAGGTTTGGAACTGCGTGGCCACCTGGCCTCCCTCCTCTGCACAGGGCCCTGAGGCCCCCAGAGTGCCGGCCGCTCTGAGTGCCTGATGTCCCTTCCCCGGCTCCGGGCCTCCCTGGGCCTCCCTCGACCTGCCCACGCCCAGCAGCCACCAGGCCTATGGTGGCCACAGTGGGTGAGGTGGGGGCCGGGGGGTCCCAGGCACCTCGTGCCCAGCTTCCCTCCCCAGTGGTCCTTGTCCCTGGCAGGTGACCACGATCACTGGGGCTCCTCGGGAGCTGCGCCCGCCCCCAGGCTCCTGAGATTCGAGGCCGGCCAGGAGGGGGCGCTGCTGGCCGCACAGAGCGGGTGGCCGGTGGCCACAGGGGTCGGGCGGGGTGTTCCCCAGCCACCGAGCGGCGCTGCCTGCCAGCCTGGCCGGTCCCCTTCGCACACCTGCTTCTGTGCTGGGCCACCGGCCCCTCAGCCCAGGCTGGCTCCTGGCGCCCACCCAGGCTCTGGGTTTCCTACCTGGGTGAACTCGGAGGAGCCGTCCTCCCCGGCAGGGCCACTGTCCTCATCTGCAAAATGGGGACAATAGTAGCAGCTGCCTTGCTGGCGCTGGGAGGGCTGCTGAGACAGACGGGAGCCCTGGGTGGCTGCGGGAGCTGGCTCAGGGGGTCAGCAGGCGACACCAGGCCCTGGCCCGCGGGCTCGCCACCCTCCCTGCTCCCGCCTGGATGGCAGAGTCCAGCGGCTGTGGCAGCCAGGGCACGGGCCCACGGCACCGGCCAGCCCTCGGCTCTCGGTCCTGGCGCTCTGATCCCACCAAGTTGTGCTGCAACCCTTCACCCATGTCCTCGAGGGCCACCGGGGCAGGTGGCTCAGGACCCGCCTTTTCAAGCTGGAGCCGGCACCCCCCCTTGCGGGAGGGACGGTCACAGGGACCCCGGGGCTGGAGGGGCCCCTCACTGAGAGCAGAGCGGGGTCCAGAGGGCCTCCTGCGGGAGTGACCTCCAGGCCGGGAGACGGGGGGTGTCCAGGGCCAGCCCCTGGCAGGGAGCTGGGGCGACGAGCCAGCTGTTTGAAGAGGCAGGTCCTGGGCTGGGCTGGGGCTGGGGCACCCTGAGGCCGCGGTGCCATCCTCGTCACCGTCACCGCGTGTAAATAAAGGACACGAAGGTCTGTCCGCAACCAAGAGGGTAGCTAAAGACAAGAGGCAGGTGTGCGCCCGACCGGGGCCTCTGTCTTCCTATGGAAAACGGGTCACCCAGCCTCGGGGTCCGTGGTGGCCCCGCAGGTCCTTGCGCCCCACGTTGGTCGGCAGGGACCTCGGCTCTGCTCGCCATCCCTGTGTGACACTGGGCGATTGTGGCATTTGCTTTAAGGCCGGCGTGGCGGGGGCTGTCAGTGGGGGCGATGGGACAGCCTGAGGGTGACCACCGCCCGCCAGCCTGGGGCCCCGGAGGTTTGGGAAGGAGGCTGCTTGCCCTGGGCACGTGCGGAGGGGCGGGCGCAGGAGGCGTGAGTTTAAGGGGGGACGGCCGTCCTGGGGCCATGTCTGCCGATTTCCATGACGTCAGTGTTCCCGCTGTGGCTGATCTGAAGCCACCAACACGATGTCAGCCAGGTCAGGGAATTCCTGGAGGCTCAGCCCGAGGCTCACGTGAGCTGGTGGGAGCCAGGCCCAGATGGGGACGTGGGGACCTCCGGGTGGGGGCAGAGCAAGGCCCAGAGAGTGGCCTCCTGGCGCCAGGGGAGACGTCAGGCTGGCTGTGATCTGATTGGGCTCTGCCGCTGCCTGCTGGGGTCCTTGGGCTGACCTACGCACCTCTCTGAGCCTCGGTTTCCTCTTCTGTGGAACGAGGTCAACGATGGCCCCGTTTGGGGGGGGGGTGTCGATTTAATAAGATAGTTTGCATAAAGCGTCGGCCCGACTGGCGGAGTGGCCAAGGAGCTCGGTGAGAGACGCGCCCTGCGTCCCCTCGGCCGCCCCTCCTGCAGGGCCCAGCCACCCGCGGGGCGAGCAGACGCGGGGTCAGGCTGGAAGTCGCTCCCCGGGCTTAGCTCAGGCGGGGGTCTGCACCGCCAGCGGCCCCCCAGCGGCCCTGCACCTGTGGGCTCGGTGCCTCCTGGGCCCCCACGGCCTCCGAGGGCCTCTCAGAATTCCCGCTCACAGCTGTGATCGCGGAGGCCAGAGCCTCCGTGAGGCCGGGGCCCACGGCTGCTTCTTTGCTTCCAAGGCTCTCCTGCCGCCACGCCTGGGGCTGGGCCTGGGAGGTCGTGCAGATGTGCAGGGGTGCGGAGGGGCCCAGGCCTGGCAGGGTGGACCTAGCACAGGACCCAGGACTGAAGGCCTGCCACTGCGTTGTTCCAGGCAGAGGCCCCGATCTCGCAAATGGTGGAGGCGGACTCACCCGTGGGTGGAAGGGGCTGGGCTCCCACCACGCAGGAAGGAGGGAGCAGGGTGGGCCTTGGGGTCCCTGGAATCCTTGCACTGACACCACCTGGCTGAGGAACAAAGTATGAAATGGTAGCAGCAGAGATTTAGGTTAGATAGGAAGAAGAACTTTCCAACTGCCCATGCTAGAAGGGCTAAGTTCCCAAGGGAGGTGGTGGTGCTTTCCAACCTGGAGGTGGTTTGGAAAAAGGGAAGATGGCCAGAGTTCTGGGCTGGCCTCCAGGTCGGAGACGGACATGGTATGGGGGCAGGGCCCAGGGTCAGGCAGCCCTTAGTGCCCACGACCTATGGATGGGGTTCTCACCACCTCTCAAAAGTCTCCCATGGCTCCCAGCTACCTGTGCTCAGTTCCCAGGAAAAGTCCCCCCTGGGGCTCCTGAGACCCTCAGGGCCTGTGCTCTGTGGCCTCGGGCTCATCCACAGCACGACCCTGCTGCTGGGCTGTTTCTGGACCTTGCCATGGCCTCTCGCAACCCCAGGGCATTTGCACAGGCTATTCTGTTCCTGCTGCCCTGGCCCCTGCTCGCCTGCCCTTCCCTGCCTCCTCCATGATGGGCCAGGAGGTGAGAGGGGCTGGGCTACCAGGCTGCACCCACTCCAGGGGCAGCGTTGCTGGGCAGTGGGTTCTGACTGCAGTGTTGAACTTGGGCTCAGGGCCACCCCATGGAGCCTTCACTAGCTCCTCTGTGGAGGGGACGGCTCTGCCACGTGCTTCCTGGGCTGCGGTCAGCTCTCAGAGCCCTGCCAGGCTGACTGTCCTGTCCTCTCCTTGTAGGTGACGGCCATGTCCGTGAGGGTGCGGTTCCTGAGCCCCGGGGACGCGGGGGCCGTGGGGTCCGTGGGCCGCAGCGCCTCCTTCGCCGGCTTCAGCAGTGCCCAGAGCCGGAGGATCGCGTAAGTGCCCCCAATGCCCCGGGCGGGCATCTCCAGGGGTCCGGCCTCCTGCTGCTGCCAGGGGCCTGCAGCCAGGGCAGAGGGGGAGGGTGAGCGTGGAGGCTGGTGCCGGGAGAATCCTGTAATTTCCTTGAGACCCAAACAGTTATTGTTTTAAATGCTCCGGAAGGTGATCTGTCTGAGTTTATCAGGTCAACTTGGCAGATCAGAAAAGTCTCAGAGAGGGGAGTCCACTAGCCCAAGGTCACACAGCAAAACTCCTTCAGAGTTAGGACTTAGTCTCCTAGGGTGCGGTTAGGAACGGTGTTCATCCTGTTTGGCAGCCTGGGCAATGGGGTCACCTGTTCTGGCCCTGTGACCTGGGGCAAGTGACTTCATTTCTCTGAGCCTTGGTTTACTCAACTGAAAATGGGAGTCATGAGGTCCCTCCCTTGAGGGGTTGTCCCAAAGGCACAATGAGGTGACTCGTGGCAGGCGCTGGCACACGCTGACACACAGTGGGTGCTGGTGGGAGTTTGCAGGGCCAGGCCTGGGGTAGCAGTGGGGAGAGCGGGTGGGAGGCGATGGCTGGGCCACGCCGTGCTGCCGCCCCCAGCCGTCCCTCCCGCGCTCCGCACTGAGTCTGGGAGCAGGGCCTGTTTCTGCCCCCGGAGGCCCCAGCTCCACGAGCCCAGGCCGCCTGCTGGCAGCTCAGGGTCTCAGGTCAGGCACTGAGCAAGCCCGGGAGAACCGCCCAGCAGCTCGTAGGCCCTAGGGCTCCAAACCTCTGTCTGAGCAGGTGTGTGGGAGAGCGGCCCAGCTGGGGCAGGGGCAGATGGCCTAGCCGGACAGGTGCAGGTGGGCCAGCCGGGCAGGGGCAGGTGAACCAGCCGGGGCAGGGGCAGGTGGGCCAGCTGGGCAGGGGCAGGTGAACCAGCCGGGGCAGGGGCAGGTGGGCCAGCCGGGCAGGGGCAGGTGGGCCAGTCAATCAGTAGGAACCTGATCCCGGGGCTGCCCGGCCCAAACCCTCCACCACCCTCCTGTGGTCCAGCACCTTCCTTGCTGAGAGGGGGTGACCAGCCCGCCTTCCCTGCCCTGCCCTCTGGCCACACTGACCTCCCCAGCCTTAGCCTGCCCGGTGCGCCACCTGGAGTGACTGCCAGGGGCCGGTTCCCATGTCATTTCCCCGTGTCCTGGGGGAGGCCCCTGAGCTGGCCAGGCCTGGGTTCACTGCTGTGAGGGACGCACCCTGGTAGCCGGCCCAACGGTCAGGCCCTCCCAGCTGCCCTCACCTCCCACCTGCTCTGATTCAAGGGGCCCAGGGCTGGGGGTGGGGGGCGGCTGGGGGTCCTGGGGACTTGCTCCCTCCAACTTCCGACCAGGGCTCTGGGACAGACCCAGCCTCCACCCTCCTGGGCTCATGGCCTCGGGGGCAGCAGACGATCAGGACAGGACCAGCTGGGCGAGGGCCGCACAGGGACCTGGATTGCTGGGGAGGGCGACCCGAGGGTGGGGGGCTGCTGCTGTTGGCGGAGCCTGGACAGCAGGGCAGTGGAGAGAGTGGGGACAGGGCCAGGGACAGACAGTGGGTGCGTGGTCAGGGGGACCCGCGGGTGGGAGGGCCCCTGCAGGAGTTGGTGTCATGGGGCTCCAGCAGGGGTTCCCGGGGTGATTGCACCCCAATTCCGGAGAGGCGGGAGCCCCCGGTGCCTCAGGCAGGGTGTGAACACGCAGCCGGATGGACGCTCTGGACCCCGCCGTTTCTGAGCCGCCTCTCCCTGGGCTTCCAGGGTCCCCACCCCATGGGGTCTGTGCTCAGGTGGTTGTGCCGGTCACCTGGCCAACTGGCGTCCAACAGGGTGACCCTGTCCGAGGCCTGTGCCTCGGCACGGAGGGACGTGTGGTCAGGCAGAAGGGGTCTGAAGCCGGCAGCTGCCCCGTCTCCGCCGCAGCCCAAGCCCGCGGAGGTCCGCTGTGAGGCCCCGCTGTCCCTAGCGGACACGTTACTACGGGGTCTATGTTTCCACTGCTGGGGTCCCATAGCCACTGCAGGGGACGCCCGTCACCAGGCCTTTGGGGCCTCTGAACTTCCAGCTCCCATGAGAAACGTCCTCAGGTCCCCGGTCGGGAGCTCGGCCAGAAGGTGCCCCAAGGTGGGCCCTCAGCACTCTGGGTGGGGGGAGGACAGAGGTGACCATCCCCATGACACCTGGGCTCATGGGCCATCAGCCAGGGCCCTGCAGAGTCCCTGGCCTGGTCTGGGGAAGGTGGCCCTGCTGCCTGTTGACCTGCGGGCCCCTCATGGCCCCACCCTCGTGCTCTCCCATTAGGGGGTCCTGAGGATGCTGGGCCCAGCTACTCCAGGGCCTGAGTGGCCGCCATCTGGCCTCAGCCCTGCCATGTCCTCATCCCGGATGAGGAGAAGCTGCGCTGGCGACTGGAAAGAGTCCCAAACTTCCTGACTCCGCTCATCTCCTGGGCTTGGATCCCGGCTCTGGGGCTGGTGGCCTGGGCTGAGTTTCAGGCTCCCTGGCTGATTTCCCAGGAAACCTGACCAGGCGGGAGCATAGCCGTCCTGCCAGGCCCTCTGTGCCGGAGGGGGTCAGGCACATGACCTTAGCCCGGGGAGCAGGGCTCCGCTCAGGGTGGGCTGATGCCTTCTTTGGTCCCCCTCCCTCCCCGCCCCCCACACACCCTGGCACCTTGAAATCAGGGATTTCTCTTCCACAGTCAGAATTCTTTTGGGGAAGTACCTGGTGGCAGAATTTTATACTAAGGTGTGAATGGTTGCCACAATAAGGCCGTTTTCATTTTCTAACACAGGGGTGGGGTGGGGTGAGGGGCCTGATCTTCCCCTGATTGACTGGCATGGCTCCCTTACCCCTTCCTGCTCCTTGGGGCTGGGCCGTCCCATCCCAGGCTGTCAGGCAGAAGCCCCTGCGACCCCTCTTAACCGTGGGCGTAGCTGTGGGCGTGGCCGGGAGGCGCAGCCCTGGCTTCCCAGGAGAGGCCTGGAGGGTGGACGGGACGTGGTGGCCCCGCTCGGCACTGCGAGAGGGGTGGCTCAGCGGACTCGGGCAGAGGCGGTTCCACTCCGGGACGGGGCTGGCCTGTGGGGAGCTCAGGGCACAGAGCGGCGTCTCTGCGAGGGCTGTGTGCACGTGTGTCCTCAGCGTGGCCGTCAGTGTCACCAGCGCTGGGTGGCACCTGCCGCTGGAGGCCTGTCTGGCAGGCTGGGGGTGGTGAAGGCTCACCGAGCCTCCCAGAGCTGGTGAGGCTCCCGCCCCAGAGGCTGCTCCCCGCCTGGCCACCTGACACCTGGGCGCCGCCTGGTTTTGCCATCAGAGGTCACACGTGCACTGTCCCCCGCAGGTGGCCTCACGGTGGCTGCCCCGCCTGCCCTGCAGAGCCGAGGACCAGAGTTCTGGGCTCAGAGAGGCAGGAAGGAGCAGGGGCTCAGTGTGGGGCCTCGGGGACGTGAGGGGTCAGCAAGGGACAGGCCTGCGGGGGCTGCGGACCCTGCCCACCTGCCTGCCCCGCCCACCTGCCTACCCACCTGCCAGGACCCACCTGCCAAGACCAGCAGCTCTGCCGTCTGCGCCCTGGGGATGGCCACCCTGTGGCGGGCCCGTTCCAAGAGGTGGGTGCTGTGCCTCAGGGTGGGCAGGGAGCGGCACAGCCCTGGCGGGTCCCCGGCTGGGCACCCGAGCCCTGTGCGAGGTACTTACTCAAGGTCTCAGGGTTCCCCGGGGGGAAGCCTTCCCAGCCACCGACTTGAGCCTGTCACCCCAGCCTGCTCCAGGTGCCCTCTGACGTGGGTTTTAGACTTACTGCACTTGGGCACGTGTGTGGCACTGGCCCTTTGAGGAGCATTGCCCCAAGCCCCTGGTGGTCATTAACCCAAGCAAGCCTCAAAGCAACCCTTGCCCTGGTCCCCACGTTACAGATGAGAAGACCGAGGCACAGAGAGGTTCACTAGCTTATCCAAGGTCACACAGCTTGTTAGTGAGAGAGTGGGATACAGAGCCAGTGTCCAGTTCTGGAGGCCTGTTAGCACTTCCCAGGGGTCCCCAGTTGGCCATCAGCTCATGGGGGGTGGGTTGCCTGTTTTGGTCACTGCTCTGCCCCTGGTGTGGGGGCTGGTGTGCAGTAGGTGCTTAGGAAATGCCTGTTGAATGGGTGACTCTCTCCCAGCAATTCCACGGGCAGGACTCCTACGCCCCTGGACGGATGAGGACGTGGAGGTCTGGCAAGGGAAGCGTCCAGCCGCCTGCTGGGTTTGGACACAAGTGTCCACCCTGGAGCCCACGTCTCTCACCAGCCTGGTTCCCAGCATGGGGAGGCCCCGCGGGTCCAGAGCACGTGGGCTTGAGGTGGACTGTGCCCCTGTGGCTGGGACCGGGGCGCCTCCTGGTCAGCAGGTGTGCTGAGTAAACAGTGGAGTGACCGCGTGTGGAATGTCCAGCATGCAGCCCAGCTGGAAAGCCTGCCTCCTGGGGCCCAGGGCGGGGCGGGCCTGGTGCCCGTGCCTGGCTCTCCAGGCCAACCTCGGCCTCCAGGGGACCGTGACCCGCAGGAGTGGGACCCAGGCCGCACGGGGTCTGTGGGGGGCAAGCTGTGCCGTGGGCTCCCCCCCCATTCCCGCAAGCCCAGTGGCCTCTGAAGGACCCCAGGAAGATGGGGCGCTCGGTCTCCAGGGGGAGGGAGGCTGTCCCCCAGAGGAGGCGGGGGAGGCCTCCGCCCTGTCAGCCCCTGGGCTGGGGACCAGCAGGCTGAATGGCCCTGGGGACACTCTCAGGCCCACACTCTGGTGGGCAGGGGTCGGCACGGGGCCGGCACGTCCTCCTTCTGAGGACGGAGACGCTGTGTCTGCGCCCCCTCTGGAGGGGCCCTCGGGGTCCCCCTGATGTCTCCAGGGTAGGGTTGGGTCCCAACTCCGCCACCTCCCGCTGCGAGGTCGTGGAGAGTGGACCCTCCCGTCCTGTCCCTGCTCAGGCTCGGACTCCCGGGGACCTGCCGCTCCCCAGGCCTGAGGAGGAGGAAGATGCAGCCGCTGTGATCACGTCCCAGCAACTGACGTTGACAAGCCCCTCTGAGGTCCCCCTGTGCCAAGCACTGAGCGGGCACCTCGGTGCGCCCAGCACCCCCTGGGCTCTGCCCCCACTGCCAGGTGGGAGGCGGAGGCTCGGGCTGTGCCCTGGCGCAGAGGCTGGGGTGCGCCCCGCTGCCCTGCCTCCACCTGGCCATCCCGGGCAGCCTGAGTGGCGTCGGCCCCTGAGGCTGCCCCGGGTCACTCGGGTCTGCTCCTTGTCCCTCCTTGCTCACCAGCCCCAGCTCACCCTCTGGGGGGGCCAAGCATGTGACTGTAGTCGACTTCCTCGCACCCGAGTCCCCACGCCGGGGTGGGCAGCGTTGGAAAGAAGGCCCGGCAGTGCCCCTTTAAGAACTGACCCAGAGCCAGGTGCAGTGGCCACGCCTGCAACCCCAGAGACTTGGGAGGCTGAGGCAGGAGTTCAAAGCCAGCCTCAGCAACTTAGCGAGGTCCTATCTCAAAAAACAAAAAACAAGCAAACAAAAAACACCCGGCTGGATGTGGCTCAGTGGTTAAGCACCTTGGTCTCAATCCCAGCACCAAAAAAAAAAAAAAGAACCGACCCAG
>JAJEJO010005013.1:208623-314878 GCA_020662805.1 Glaucomys volans | reverse complement strand
TTACTCCCCTGGGCAGGGGCACGGACACCCCCAGGGCACCCCTCTAGCATCATGGTGGTGACTGCTGCCCACTGTCCAACCCAGGCCGGCCCTCCAAGGACCCGTGTCCTGTGGGTACGTGGACCTGGGCAGGCTGCAGGCAGACAGGCTGCCCGAGGAGGTTCCGTAGCGCCCTGGCCACCGGCCCTCATGGCTGCCCAGCCTTTGTGGGCTCGGCTGCAGGCGGGGCCTGGGCCTGGGGGAGCCCTGCCCTGTCCCACACTCTCCCGAGCAGAGGCGGGTGTGGTGGGCGTCATGTTAGGTGATCCTTCGGGCTCCGAGGTGAGAGAAATGGGGTGTGAGTTCATCCTGTCCCTCGTCCTCATCGATGGGACATGGTTTCCTTTCCTCCCCACAAATTAGCCCCAGCCAGCGAGGGTCGTCATCAGAGGGGGGAAGGACGGGGAGGGGCCGGGAGGACCTGCCGGGCACGCGGGACCTGTAAGAGGGACGCGTGCCTGGGACACGGAGCCCCGACGGCCTCCTGCCCGGGAGCCAGTGCCACCAGCCTCTGCTCTCCCACAGCCCATTCGACTCCGAGGGCCTCCTGGGGACACCCAGCCCCACGGGCAAGTTCTCCTTGGGCAGCAGGAAGGGCTCCTTGTGCAGCTGGACCCCGCCGAGCACCCCCAGCTTCCGGGAGAGATGCTACCTGGTGAGTGAGCCTCCCCACGGCAGGGACACTGGGCACTCTGGGGACAGAAGTGGGACTCTACTCTCCTAGACGTGGACCTTTTAGGTCCAGCCTTGCTTTGGGGTTTGCCTGGGTGTTCCTCTCTTCCTCGGCTGCTGGCCTCCGGGCCGCGTCCTGGGCCTGTCTGGCATGGAACGGGCTCTCTGGGCGCTTCTCCTCCCGCCATGGGCTCTGGCCTCTGCCTTGTGTCACATGCATGGATTTCCTGGGAGGGTCACTGGACACAGTGCTCGGCAGAGCATCTCTCCTCCAGGGACCGGGTCCCCTCAGAGTCCCTTCCAGGGAGGTGCCCTCAGAGAGCGGGCGCATGCTGCTCCCGACTCCATGGCTACCCTCCTCTCCGCTGTCCTTGGAGGTGCTTCTTCCTCCTCCCGCGGGGCCCCCTCTCACTTGGCTGAGGCCCTGCAGCAGGCTGGGGTGACCTGGGCCTTACTTAACAAGACTCGGGGCCCTTTGGCATTGTGCCGTGGCCAACAGGGCAGTGTGTAGCCCTGTCCATGTGTCCCTCTTCAGAAGTGCCCCGTCTCCCCAGGCCTGAGCCTGGCCAGGGTCCCGCAGTGACAAGGTGTGGGCCCTGGCATGTGGAGGCTCGTGTACAGGGACACGGGACCCCTTCCTAACAGAGCCCCAAGTGTGGAGAGGAGGGACGCTGGGCTGGAGTGAGGGAGGGTGGCTCCCCACGAGCCAGCCACTGTGGCATTGGCCAGGGCCCGACGTACCCGGGTAAAGCCACCTGCAGCCAGGGCCCAGGTTCAAGTTCTGCCCCGCCTCTCACCTGGGTGTGACCCTGGGTCAGGGCAATGAGGAAGACAGTGCCCCCTCGGGGACGCGGTGGGGGGTTGCAAGGAGTGGCATGAGGCCTGGAGCAGGGCAGGCGCGCACATCTGCGTGGTGACAGCTGGGGCCACCTCTGTGACCCTCTGTTTGCTCAGGCCTGGGGCTCATCTGTCCCCTCACTCATTCAAAGCTCCACACCAGGTTCTGCTCTCAGTCAGGCGAGGGCTTCCTCTGGGTGACACGGGCCACAATGAGGGCACAGAGCCAGCCTGAGGGAGGGTCTGTGGGGCAGGGGGCATCGAGGGACAGGCTCCCAAGAAAAGTGACAGCTGAGAGAGGGGGAGGTGAGAGTGCGGGCTGAGAGATGGCGCTCGAGGTGCCAGGCCCCTGGGCAGACCCGGCGTCCTGAGCCCGTGGCACTGGGTGGAGTCTGGGAGGCGGCGGCGAGGCCACCTGTGCCCTGTCCAGTCTGTCCTGCAGCAGCCAGCGCGGCAGGCCTTGCTGCCCGGCGGGCCCCGGGCTCCCTCCATCCTCAGCTTCCTGTCTGAAAGTGACCCCCAGGGCCCCCGCCTGCGAAGCCATAGTCAGGAGCTGCCAGAGATGGACTCCTTCAGCTCCGAGGACCCCCGGGACACAGAGACCAGCACCTCAGCCTCTACCTCCGATGTGGGGGTCCTGCCCTCGGCCACTGGCCCTCCTGCATCCATCGAAGAGGAGGCCCAAGAGGGGCCCCCGCCCTTGGGCGTCCTGGTAGAGATGGTCCCCCTGGCAGGGGGCTCCCCTGGGGAGCAGCCTCGCCGGAGGAGCCTGGGAGCAGAGAGTCCCGACCCGCCACAGGGCACCCTGTTCCACAGCTGCCCAGCCCCGAGCAGCCAGAAGGGCCAGGAAGGAGGAGGAGCGGGGGCTGGAGAGGACGGGCCTGCTGTGGCCCCCGAGAGGCCGCTGCAGGAGGTCCTGGAGCTCCTGAGGTCCGCCAGCCTTGCCCAGCCGCAGCTGCGGGAGCTGGAGTACCAGGTCCTCGGCTTCAGGGACCGGCTGAAGGTATGGCCCTGCCCCACCGGGCGGCAGCCCCGCTCTGACAGCTCGGCCACTGGGAGTGGGCTCTGGGGCCAGCGGGCCTGGGCAGGCCTCCCGGCCTTACCTCTGCACCACCCCGGGGGGCGGCGTCTGTCTGGGCCTCCGCTTCCTCATCTGTCCTGTGGGGACCACAAGAGCCCTCACTGGGCCAGGAGGGGGGTTACGAGGGGAGGCGGGGGCTCCCAGAGGATGACCGGTCCCACAGTCAGCCAGAACCTGGCCCCACCCCGGCTCTCCTGACCGAGGGCAGGGGCTGCAGCCTGGTGTTAAGAAGCCAGAACTGGCCAGAACTGGGCCCCTGCACGTCGCTGCAGCCTCCGGCCTGCCCTCCAGAACCTTCCCCACACAGCAGGCCAGGCCAGCACCGGCTGCCTTCAGGGGAGGCTGGGGGCAGTGGCTCCAAGGGCACTGGACAGATGACTGTGCCTTTCCTTTACGTGGGCCTAAACGCACATAAAATAAAACCGACCCCCCACCTTCCTACACAGCAGTCAATCCACGACCCCGCTTCCCGTGTGTCCGGCACCTGGACTGCACTGGTCACCAGCTTGCTTCAAAATCAGTGTTACCTGCTTCATTCCCACCCCACCCTTCACGTTAGGAATCACCCAGGGCAGAGGGAAGTTCAATTCCTCATTTTATGTCCAGTAACTTAAAAACAAAAGTTCGCTGCCACGGTCTCCAAACGACCTGCCTGAAGATTTCATGAAACAGTGTCGATTTTTTCTTTTTTGGTGGCCCTGAAGTCTCTCTGTGGGGGACGGTTTGAGCCGATGTGCACACACCTCCCCGCACACTGTGATCTGACAGGTCAGACCCACTTAACGTGAGTTTAACACAACACGGCCCCAGGCGACGACTCAGACCACCTTTAAGGAACATTGCTCTCTCTCTGGCCCCCAAGTGTGCGTGGGGAACCCCCCGGGCCTGGTGCAGTGCTCCCTACGAGCAGCCCTGGCCACCCGTGGACTTGCACTTGCCTACTTGCTGAGATTTATTGGTAACCTCCAGTCACCGTGAGGCTCTGCAGTCACCTTGAGGGACTGTGCAGTGACGCTGGCCGGCTGCTCCCGTCAGCCGCGTCCTGTTCCTGGTCACATCTGTCACAGTTTTGTGCTTTTTGTCTGTGGCCTTGTGGTCAGTGGCCCCGCAAGCGTAGCCACGGTGCTGCTGGCCAGGAGCTCAGGTGACCCAGGTGTCTTCGACCACAGCGCGGCGTCTCTGTGGCCGCCTGGTCCTTCCCGCACCCACCGTCCTTCCTGCAGCCACGGTCTCACTGACTGTCTTGCTGTGACTTCCCGAGAGTCCCGTGTGCCTACGCCTCACACACGCGCACGCGCACACACACGCACACACGCTGCACACGCACACACACACACACGCACACGCACACACACCTGTTTTGGTTCTATCAGGAAATGACATCTCCGCGGCCGCCTCCTTCTCTTGCTGCCCAGGGTTTTGTCCCTGGGGCGGCATCAGGACCTGGCTCAGCGCTTGGCCCCGGCTGGCGGTGCCTCGGTAGTTTTGGAGGACGAGGCCTCCCTGTCCCGGGGGTGGGGGTCCCAGCCCTGGGTTCAGCCACAGGCCGGGGGGAGAGGGTCTCCAGGAAGGACGCATCGTGGGGAGGCCCCCCAGAACCCTGACGCCCAGACTCCACATATTGAAAACAGCCTGCGATCGTTGCTACTTAAAAACGGGAGGGTTTCCCACGAACACCTAGGATTCTGGACTTCCTCAGAGAACGGAGCACCTGGTCCCATCGTCCCACACGCAGGGGACAGCTGGAGCAGAGTGGCAGCTCCGTGCAGGGGAGGGGCCTGCTCAAGGTCCCCTCCTGGGCCTCTCACTCCTGTCACCTGTCCTGTCAAGGGTGGTGGGGACCCGGTGAGGCTCTTCAGATGGGTCGCCCCCGAGATTCTCTCCACCACGTCAGCCACTCAGGAGGGGCCTGGGGGGGCCGTACCCCACACATCCGGCCTGGCACTGCTGCGGGGTGGCTGAGGGTGGGGCTGTGACCTGGATACGTCGGGCCTGAACTGGGCTCCTGGCCTCAGCGTCGGCCCTCGTCCACAGCCCCGCGGGGCCCGGCGGGAGCACGCCTCCATGGAGAGCCTGCTGGACTGCATCCTGGAGAGCTTCGCCTTCCTCAACGCCGACCTCGCTCCCGACCAGCTGTCCCTGTTTGGGGGCTCCCGGGGTCCCCGGTGAGTGCACCCTGCACAGCGAGGACCCACGGAGCCACATGGCCCAGGCTCCCTTTGCTCCATGCCTCCCACCTCCCTCTGGCCTTTTCCTCCCAGTGCCCGTGGGTGTCCCTCCCTCTGTCCCCCGATGTCCTCTGCCTGCCACAGACCCACCCAAGGAATGGGCTTTTAAAAAAAATCTGTAAACTGATGGTGGGGTCTCTTTGGCCTCAACTTCACCAAAGTCCCCCTAGTAACTGTCACTCTGCCCTTGGGACTGCTGTCTGGCCCACACCCAGGACACCACTGTCCAGATCACACCAGTGACCTCAGCGAAGAGTGCGGCCTGGTTCCCGCTCGCCTCCCGGAGCCACAGGGAGGGGCTCTTGGGCCAGCAGGACGTCCCACTGCCTCCCTGACCTGAGTGCTGCCTGGCGTCCCCGCCCCCCATGTCCTGCTGGCAGGGCTTCACTGTCACTGGCCCTGGAAAGCCGTCCCCCGCCCTCCTGTCAGCCCCAGGCCTTGCACCCCTGTCCTTTGCTCCCACTTTCTCCTTGGTCACTCAGCCCCCTGGGACCTGGGCTTGGACTCCTGACTCCCCGCGGGGAGGGTCTCCTTCGCCCTCACCAGGAGCTGGGCCTTCAGATGGTCACCAAGCTCTTCTCTGTCCATGCAGGAAAGACCAGGCCCAGTTCCTGCCAACACTGACGGCGCCCCCCAGGGAGCTCACATTGGGGGTCCGTGAGCTGGACGTGCTGCTGGCCGTCCACCTGCAAGTGTGCAGAGCCCTGCTGCAGGTGGGGAGGCGTGGGGACGCCGGGCCAGCATCTCTTGCGTGGTGGGGGCACAGACACTGACGAGACTGAGGTCCCTCTGTGGACAGTGCAGGCCAGGGCCGGGGCAGTGGGTGGCTCTGGGCAGCCTAGCCCCCGAGCATCTGTGAGCATCTGGCCAACCAGAGGGCAGTTCCATAGGGGGCTTCAGAACCAGCTGTCAGGTTCAAGCACCATGGGGGCTGGCCTCCTGTCCACCCTGCTTTGCAAGGTGGCTGGGCAGCTTAGCCTACCTCCCAAGTGGCTCAGCTGAGTGCAGGGAGAATCCCCAGGAGACAGGGAGCTGACTCTGGTGGATGGGATGCGCAGGGGACCAGGGGATCAGGGGACACAGCGAGATGTCACTGAGTGCGCTCCCCATGCTGACTGGAGCGCCCTGGGCTTCCTCCAGAAGCTGGCCCTCCCTAACCTGGCGAGGGTGGTGCAGGACCGCCTGCTGGAGGAAGCAGCGCGGCAACAGCAGGTCCTGGAGACGCTTTCCGACCTTGATTTTGACAAGGTCAGCAAGGCGACGTCGGTTGAAGACAGTAAGTACTGTCCCCACCACGGGTGGCCTCTGACTGGCGTGCAGCGACGGGGAGCCTCGAGGCTTCCCAACACCCAGAGCAGACAGCGGCCCCGGTGGGTGGGCAGGCCTGGAGTCACCCGCACACACACCAGTCACCCCAGGGCTCTGGGCAAGTGGCTCAGCTCCGAGGGGCAGCCTCTCCTCTGTGTCCTGGGGAGGCCTCTGTCCAGGGTTCAGGGCCACAATCCCCAGGCCACATTCAGGGTACACAGCATGCCCACAAACGGCAGCTGTGACCCCAGTTGTACTTCTGCCCCCAAAGACCACCCCGTGGAAGCCCAGGTCCCTTGTCCATGAGGAGGTGCTGGTGACAGCAGCTCCCGGTATTGTTGGCCACCCTGATGGCCCTGCCCTCAGGCGAGGCGAGGGCAGGCTGGGGTCCTGGGGCTCGTCCTGCCCCCCAGCCATTCAGGCGCGAACCCGCTTTCAGTCATTCCGCAGGCCTCCCGCAGGAAGGGCTGCCTGAAGCTGTGGCGAGGGTGCACGGGCCCCGGCGGCGTCCTGTCCTGCCCGGCCACCACGCTCCTGAGCCAGCTCAAGAGGACGTTCCTGCACAGAGTCCCAGGGAAATACTCAGGGCAGCTGGAGACAGGTAGCTGCTCCCTCTCGGCCTGGTCCAGGGGGAAGGCAGGGCCAGCAGTGTGGGGGCAGCGGGCGTCCTCGCTCCCCGAGTGGAGGCCAGCACCTCCTCTCACTGGGCAGGCAAGGGCCTCCCTCCGCAGCCGCGCCTCTGAGCCGACCGAGGTGCGTCCAAACACAGGGGTCGGGCATTTTCTGGGGAAACATCCCATTCCTCCACCAGAGCTTTCCAGGGACGAAGGACAGAGGCAGAGACAGGTGGGCAGGTGCAGCCTGATCAAGGTGTCCTGCAACGCAGGCCGGGCCCCACCCCGGAGTGCAGGGCTGCAGCAAGGGATGAGTGGCAGCTGTGTCCCAGGCAGTGGCCCACCAAGCCTGCAAGCCCCACCCACCCTCTGGGCTGCCTCCTGTCTGGGCCCAGGGGTGCCAGTGCACCAAGACTGTGGGCCCCAGAGCCCGGGGACCACGTGGGCACGCTCTTCCCCGTGGGCGCGGGGGTGCCGCCGGAGAGCCTCCCAGCTGAGCCTCGCTCCCTGCAGAGGCCAGCCGAGGTCATGGCTTCTCCTCACGGCCCCCTCCCTCTGGTCAGCGTGCTGCAGGCTCCTGGAGCAGGTGGTCAGCTGCAGCGGGCTGCTCCCCACAGCCGGGCCCCCAGAGAAACAGAGCGTCACCTGGTTCCAGTTGCATGGCTACCTGCAGAGACAGAGCGTCCCCGACCTGGAGAAGCACGTCACCCAGCTCACCAAGGAAGGTAGGGGCCGAGCTGGCGGCCATGTCTCACAGCAAGTTAGAGCCAGGAATGTCCAGGGGTCCTGTCCTGGCTCTCGGGAGCCAGTCGGTTTCTCAGGTTACAATTCAGTTTCTGCAACTTCCCCTTCGAACGACTGTCCTGAGCTCCCAGATTTATTGAGATTCCATTCAGCTGACATGGAGAAAGACACTCCAGAAGAAGGCAGCCTTCAAAGGTGGAGGGGAAAAGGAAAGCCAGAAAGCCAGTGCCCTGGTGCAGGCTGATGATCACAGCTGCTTGGGAGGCTGAGGCAGGAGGATGGGAGTTTGAGTTCAAGGCCAGCCTCAGCACTTTAGCCAACCCCATCTCAAAGGAGAAAAAAGCACAGCGCAGAAGTCGGAGCTGGGAGAGGGTGAGGGCTGACTGGCGAGCAGACCCCGAAGTCTGGGTGTGGCTTCATTAATTCTCAGGGTGTATCTGACCCCTTGCCAGAGAGCCTTCCCTGATCCTGGGAGGTCCCCTGTGAAAGCTGTCCACACAGGGCCTGTCCTGGGATGGCCTCTCTGGGCTCATAGCACTGAACTGCCCGATCGATTAGGACCCTGACTTCCTCTTCTCTGTCCCCAGTCACACTCATCCAGGAGCTGCACTGCACAGGGCAGGCCAAGACGGTCAGGAAGCTGCGGGGAAAGCGGCTGGGCCTGCTCCAGCCGCTGCCCCAGACCTTGAGAGCCTGGGCGCTGCTGCAGCTGGACGGTCCCCCGAGGGTGTGCAGGGCGGCCAGTGCTCGCCTGGCCAGCGCAGCCAAGAACAGAAGCTTTCGGGAGAAGGTATGACCCTGGGCTAGGGTCAGCGGGGGCATCGGTGTTCTCAGGGACAAGGGCAGAGCGGTGGCTGGGGCTGCAATCGCTGGGAGATTTGGGCTCCGGGATGGTCCTAGGAGGCCCCCGAGACCCACGCCCACAGCTCACATGCTTCGAGAGCAGCACCGAGTCTGGTCTGAGCCTTCACTGCCCACTGGTGTCACAGGTTGCCTGCGGCCATCTGTGTGCACTTGCAATGCCCACTCCCCCCTGGGCCGGTCCTGGACCCCTCTGCCTTTGTGGTCCTAGATCTGGGACTATGATCTGTCAGGCAGCAAACCAAGGTGGGTAGGCAGAGTGACACTGGGGCCCTCATGGCCCGGGGCTAACGGTCCTTCTTTGAGCACATCTGTCTTGTGGCCCTTTTGACCCTCTGCATGGAGACTAAAACAGCATGGTGACCCCAGAGTCCCAGTCATCGGGCCAACCTGCCAAGGGCCGTGGGCCCTGCCCGACCACTCCAAGTGCCTCTGCAGCAACCTTGACTCAAGGAGTCGGGACTGGGCCGGGAGAGGCGGGCTCCCCAGCACTCCTGATGCCAGTACCATTGTTGCGTCTGACCCTCAGCCACCCCGTCCCAGGAACGTGCGTCTCAGCTCTGTTTCCAACACTCGAGCCTCCGCAGTGTCTTCTGCTGAGCTAGGGTCTCCAGGAGTGAGCACGCTGGTCAGCTGGAGGTCCCACCTCTGAACCAGTGCTGAGGTCCCGGGTTGTCCCAAGACTGAGGGTGTGACGCGTGTCCAACGCTCCCGCCTTGCAGGTCCCTGGACTGGGGGCTGGCCTAGTCCTCACCGCGTGGGGTTTGCCCTGGCTCCCAGCACAGGGGCACAGACGTCCCAGTATGTAACAAGGGCCTCCAGATGGAGCCCCTTGGAGGAGGCGTGGATGGGCTGAGGACCCCGCTCCCACTCTCGCTTCTCAAGGCGGGGCTGGGGAGGGAGGCTGGGGAGGGAGGCCGGAGCTTTGTCATGCTAAGTAGGTGCTCCTCCACGGGGCCACACCCCAGCCCCCCAGGGTGGCAGCCATCTGAGGCCACCTCTGGACCAAGAGGGCAGGCACTCATCCTAGGGTCTCCCCCAGGTCAGCACGGCCCACCTGCTCAGTGCTAAGTGACCCTCAGGACACCCTGTGAAGCAACTGCCTTTTCCTTTTAGCTGGGCTGCATTAGGTCCAAGGAGGTGAAGGGACATGGCCACGTTGTGTGACTGAAGGGGACAGGGTCAGAGCTGTGGCTGGAAGAGGGCGACAAGGGGAACACACCTCTGTCCTCTGGCCTGGTCACTGCTCTTGGTGTTCTGAGCTGGACACGTGGTTCCCTGACGTGGCGTCTCCAAGGCCTTCTGACGTGGGGACAGAGCCTCTCTGCTGTCACCGTGGTGCAGCATCAGTGTGGGTGCTAAGTCAGCCTGCAGCACTCGCCTCCCGACTGTGGCTCAGCTGCTGACAGCCACGCCCAGCTTTGTGCAGGGCAGAGCTGGACCGTGCGCACCCGGAACGTGCCCGGGCCGCGGCCTCCCCTCACGCCGGCCTCTCCCCCAGGCCCTGCTCTTCTACACTGACGCCCTGAGCCAGAGCGATGCGAGGCTGCAGCAGGCCGCATGCATGGCGCTCCGACAGCTCAGGGTGAGTCAGCGGGTCCTCCATGGGACCCCCGGGGGCTGGGGCTACAGTAACGAGCTTCAGAACGATTTCACTGGGACCGAAAGGGGAGAGTCACCGCAGGCACGAGCCCAGTGTGCACCTGGTGGGCACACACTGCGGTGGGTGAGGACACAGGGGCTCCCGGGGACTCACTCCCGAGGCCTTGGGTCATGTTTCACGTGCTGACCTCTGGTCTATTTCCTTTTTGTTGGGGGTGAGCACTTAGGGCTGTTGATCATTGAAGCGTCACTCAAAAAGCGAAGGCAGTGGGAAATTCTGTCGGAGACCTGGGGCGCGTCAGAATCCCGCAGGGAGGGCTTGGCAAATGCACCCTTAACTTAACCTACTCACCCACTCAGATCCTAGAAATTGTAGTGTTTAAAAATAAAAGTCCAGCCGGGTGTGGTGGTGCACGCCTGTAATCCCAACAACTCCGGAGGCTGAGGCAGGAGGATCGCGAGTTCAAAGCCAGCCTCAGCAACTTAGCGAGGCCCTGAGCAACTCAGTGAGACCCTGTCTCTAAATAAAATACAAAATAGGGCTGGGGATGTGGCTCAGTGGCCGAGTACACCTGAGTTCAATCCCCGGTTCCAAAAAAATAAAATAAAAATAAAATAAAATAAAAGTCCACTTTAAAAGTCATAATGTCACTAATTCTGTGCATAAAGTTTTTAAAAACCATACAGGTTGTGAATCACCTCCCCGGGCTGGGCTGCCTGCATCACTGGGGCCCACGCCCTGAGCCCCACTCCCTCCTGCACCGTGCCGGATGCCGCCTGCCCACCTCCGCGCATGCAGGGGTTCCACTTTAGAGCATCACTGCCGTTCGCTGACGGGACAGTTCAGGACAGATAGACTCACCTGCCCACCATCTTGGTGATGCCCAGGTCCCCAGCAGGAGGCGGGGAGCCCACCAGAGGGCTGCGCCTCAACTGGACCCTTGTTCTCAAGGCCTGCTGCCCCACAACGGTAGGGTCAGGAGAGCCAGGAGGCGGCAGAGGCCAGCAGGAAGCAGCTCTCCTCACTTTTGACTCAGGCATCCGAGGGACATTCATAAGACGACCTCACTGAGGGCCGCGCTCTCCTGCAGGGTCAGGGCTGGAAAGGCGCTTCTTCCCAGGGTGCCTCCAAAGAGCCTGCACACGGACACCTGGAAGCCAGGGACCCTGCGAGGGACAGCGTGCAGGGCTGGCAGAGGGATTCACCTGCGACTGAAAGTGGCCCCTAATAGGCCTTTATTCTCCTCACCTCAAACAGGGCGTCGAAAGCATTGATCAGATTGCCAGCCTGTGCCAGTCCGACCTGGAGGCCGTGCGGGCTGCAGCCCGGGAAGCCACACTGTCATTTGGTAAAGTGGTGTCAAAGGTCAAGTGTAGCATGGTGGGGTTCCCAAGGCTCTTGGTGAGTCGTGAGGGGTGCCACCAGCTCTCAGAGCAGGTGGAACAGCACAGGTGGACAGCGCCGTGGGCCCTGGCGCAGGGTGGCCTGCTACTTACCGGCATCCTGCCCAAGGCAGGCATCCCTCATGGTGGAGGTGGTGCGAGCGTTTGGTTTTCTTCTTGAACTTGTGCACGATCCTTGGCGAATGAGAGCCAGAAGCCAGGCAGGGCTTCAGCCTGGCCGACTGTGTGCTAGGCTGGCTGTGTGGGGGCACCAGGTCAAGAGCCCCGCAGGTGCCCCTGCCCCTGTGAAGGACCCACGTGGCTAAGTACTAGGGCCCCTGGCTCAGCAGAGTAGGACACGGAGGCAGGGGACAACCCAATGACAGATCACCTTTCTATTTCAGGTGAAAAAGGACGCTTGGCTTTTGAGAAGATGGACAAACTGCGCTCAGAGCAAAGAGCCGCCTTCTGCCAGGAAGCAGACGTGGAAATCACGATATTTTAAAAAGCCTCGCTGACGAGCTCGGATCTGAACTGTTTCCCCTGCTGCTGCTCAGCCCCAACACAGTCCGAGCTGGCCCTGGTGGCTGCCCGAGGCCTGGCCCATTACCAATCCTGGGGCACAAGGGACACTTTAGTGGAAGCAGAAGGGTGCATGTCACCTCCAAGCCTGCGGTGCACTGCCTGTCGCCTTTCAGAATCTGACCTGGGATGCAAAGCCAGGCTGGCCATGGGCAGAGGCGCCAAGGCCAGGCAAGGTGGTCTTGCCTGAAGATGCAGGGCAGACGTGTGGAACTGACACTTCCCGATGTCAGCTGGCTCAGCGCCCCTGGTTCAGAAAATCCTGGGGCTGAGGGGGCAGCGGGCAGGCCAGCTGGCCGCTGAGGGGGCAGGGGGCGGGCCAGCTGGCTGGGGCCATTTCAACAGCAGCTCCCAGCGCCCAGCACCGGCGCCGGTGTGGTGAGTGGAGGGAGGTGGAGGCTTGAAGCCAGCAGGTCAGTAACACTCTCCACCCGAGCTCCAGCCCAAAAGCCAGTGGAGCCGAGGGGCTGGCCGGCCGTGGGCTTCATTTTCACCATGTTCAACAGCACAAAGGAAAGAAGAAGGGACACTGGCCAAGGAGCCTGGAGCGCACGAGCAGTGGAGCCGCTTGCTTTGGCCACACAGATGACGCTGCGCTCCAACTCTGGAAGCAGGTGGCCCTGAGGCCTATTGAACACGGCGCTCGGGAGCCACGGCGTGTGGAGACTCCGGCAAAGGGCACCTGCTCTAAAGAAAGACGTGCTTCCTGACTAAGTGTGTTTGAGACCCCGCGCTCGGCAACGTCCCGGTGAACAGCACAGCGAGCTGTGGGGGCAGGGTGCGCATGTCCCGTCAGCCGGCACAGGAGGCTCTGGAACCTTCTCAAACTTCCTGGATAGATTTTGGGCTTTTTGTTTAAGTTAGTATTTATTTGCTTTGTTCATATGCTCCATTTTTTTGAAATTTTAATTAAAAAACTATTTTAATGGCTGTTACATTTCAAACCCAAAGCAGACTGGTTATTTCCCAGGGGACCTGTGGGGAGTCGCAGCTGCGCCTGGCGCCTGCCCTCAGCTCGAGGAGCGTCCTGATCCTGGAGGCGGGGGCTCTGGGCGGGCTCTGCGGCTGGAGGACCCTCTGCAGCTCTGAACTTCAAAGGTCCCCACTGTGCCCTCCCGCAGGCGCCCTGGCATGTGGCCTGTCCTGCCTTCTGCCCAGCGGATTCCGCACGAGTCCCATGTCCTCTTCCCTCACTGCGCTCTCCTCCTTTTGTCACTGAGATGCCCTTTTCACACCTGAAACCCTGAAGTAGACGGACAGCCGTGACACTGCCATCCAAGTCCCTGGGCTCAGGACCAGTCCTGCCGGCCCTGCTGGTGGGCCAGTGTGGACCCTTGCTCCTGGCCAGCCTGGAGATGGGCAGGACCTCTTCACCCAGCACGAGCGTGAAGGCTTCAGAGCAGGAAGCGGACCCCAACCGCCGTGGGGGCGGAGTGCTCGCCTGGCACAGGGGAGCCTGGGCTGGACCCTCAGCTGCCACACAAAGATCGCTTTGGGGACTTCTGCTGTTTACTTTTGTCCGTAGAAGGACCACATGATTCCATACATCCCACCTTCCTTTCTAAGTCAATTCTATAGCAAACGTGACCTCACAGGGACACAGGACCCACTGTGTCTGACAGGCAGTTGGCTGAGGGGTCACCCAGTTTCGGGACAATTTTACCACCTTGGTAAGTCCTCCTCTCAGCGCCCGGGGCCTGTGTGTCAAAGGGTGGATCTCTGGAAGCACTGGGCAGGGCCCGGGTGGTAATCGGCTCGCCAGCCAGCGGGCCCCGACCCAGCCGAGGGACACCATCTGCTCTGCATCAGCAGGGACGGAGAGAAATGGTCGCCGGCCCTGGTTCAGGGCCATTAAGCAAAGAAATGGGAAACACCCAAATCCACGTTCTTTAGAAAAAAGTTTTATTGTTGCAACTGAAATGCAAACCCGCCATTTATAGGGCAAGTGAGAGACTGTCCACCATGACCGTGTGCGGTCACAGAAGGCCCTGAGACACGCCCCCCACCCGCTCACGCAGCCACGGACACACACGCCTGGAAGGCATCGTGACCAAACACCTCACTTCTTTGTTTTTATTTTTGCAAAAATGGTTTATTCCATGGCCATTGTCAAAAACAACAGCCTGATGAGTAAGTGTTGGCTTAAGGCAAACAGCAGGGCAGCCGCGACCTCCCTGCCACGCCAGCAGGCGGAGGCCAGCTGTCCTCGCGCACAGGAGGGTCGCCGTCCACCGTCTGGAAAGGCTACATGTCCACACACCCGCTACGACACAGACAGGACTTCAGAGCAGCCCGGCCAGCCACCGGCAGCCTGGCCGCAGCCCACCCACCTCAGCAAGGCTCTGGCGCCTCCGCCGAGGTCCCCGCCCGAGTCGCTCTGCACTGGCTTCTCCCACGTGAAAGGCAACACGTGAAAATGCTGGCAGGAGGGCAGCTCGGGGCCACAGCTGCCTTTTTTATTAAAAAAGCCACCAAATGTGGAGGCCTTGGTTCCCTCGCAGGAAGAGTCGTGAGCACCATCAGGCCCGGGGCTCCAGGGCGGGCGGACACCCCTCAGCTGGGTGCGCCAGGACGGAGACGCAGCAGGCCAGCTGCCTCCAAGGACAGTCACCCAGCGGTTCCACGGAGGGGGGTCCTGCTGCCGCCTTGCCTCCCAGTCACCATCTGCTCCAGCACAGCGTGAACGTGGACGAGAGAAGGCTGATCCCAAAGTGGGGGACCTGCTTGCCGAAGCGTCCAGAGCGTGAGGTGTGAGTAGGGCTGGCCAGGCCCTTGGAATGTCTGAGTCACAGCGGGGCCAGGGGACCAGGACAGGCCAGGCCTCACCAGAAAGTCATCAGAGAGTCATGCCAGCAATCAGGCCAGTGTCTCCACTGGACACACACTGTCCTGCTGAATGGCGGCCAGTGCCGCAATGCCATGGGGACCACAGCCGCACAACGATCAGATCATGCAGGGGGACTGGGTGGGACACGGCACCTAGTGAGCAGGAGTGCGCATTCCGCGGGGACACGGAGGCCTTCAGGTGCATCATGACACACACAGGGAGAGCGGTGGGTGGACGAGGCTCTCCCAGGGGTTGATGGGGCGGAGAAGCACCGGACGGTCCTCTCCCACCGAGAGTCTTATTAAACGCCAAGTGTCCATCATGAATCACGCCAGTGCGCACTCTTCACGGGACCAGTCACTGCCCTGCCGCGCAGGCTGGTGTCACCGTCCTCGCTCCCAGTACTACCTGAGGGGTGATTTATTATTGTACTTTTTGATAAAGCCCCTGATGCAAGGCTGACATCAAAACCTTTAATACACATTGGTTTAAGAAAACGCGAGTGCAGTCTGGACGCCTCTGGAAAAAATTAAATAAATATGGAGCGGAGAGGCTGGCTCCACGCGGGCTGCCGGGGGCTTCGCAGAGGACGGCGTGTGTCGCTGACCTGGGACGCACCGAGGGGGCGCAGTGGGGCGGGCCAGAGCCTGGCACAGCCCCCACCCCTGTGCCACCACTGCAGGCCTCTGCTTTGCTCTCCTCCAACATCGGGTGTGGATTTGGTTCTTGAAGGAAGGAAGGGCAGGGGGAGAAGGAAGCGGAGCAGGCGAGGGGCCCCGCACGCCTCCCGAGGCCCTTGCCTGTCAGGCAGCCTGCCCATCGGTCAGAGGGGCCCTGCGAGCAGAGGCGGACGGGGGCAGAAGTGGGGGGCGGAGGGGGGGGGGGGGGGGGGGGGGGGGGGGGGTGCGGGGTCAGGCATGAGCTGCTGTCGAGCAGGAACCGGAGTGAAACCCAACACAGATGAGCCCAGGCCGCAGCGCGGGGCTGTCGGGCTCAGCCAGGACCTGGTCACACCAACCTCAGAGGAGCCCCCAGCCAGCCGGGGTTGGGGATTTGTTTTTAATGACGGATCCCTCCCCAAAATCACCCCTAAGGACATAATATTTGTATTTTGCTAAACCATCTAATGCACTCAAAGATGGTCACCTGGAAAGAGGTCAAACATTCAAAAAGACGAAGGTCACGCGGGGTGGTTTCCATGGCTTCTGCGGCTGCGCCCCCCACCTCCTGTCACGGCGCAAACCCAAGGTGTGGCGCTCTCCTGCGAGGGCCCCTTCCACGTGAAGTGGAAGCCAGGGTGAAGTGCCCGCAGTCACCCTGTAGTGTGGCCAACCCCAAGGCAGGGGCCTGCAGAAATCCACGTACAGGGATGGGGTGCTGAAGGCCGGCGCATGAGCAAGATGGCTGCGCACAGAGGAACAGGAGAAGGGAGCCACGGAAAAGCAGGAGGGACGCCCTGAGCAAAAGCAGAAGCTGGGTTGCTTTCTAGAGATGGCCTATGTGGCTCCTCTTCTCAAACAGGGAAGCCAGCGGCACTGAGCGGGCGCAGGGGTGCCCGCCACAGCACCCCGACCTCTGCTCCGAGGGAGTCCACATTCGAGAAAGCTTGGGATTCTTTCCCTGGGAAATCAAATATAAACTGCGTATCTGATTATACCACCTAAGGGTATGAGAAAGTTCTTAAGTGCCTAGTCTTCTTTCTTCCAGAAATAACAAAAAGCTGCTTTTTATAAAGGTTAAAAACAACAATGTGTTGTAATTCTATTTTTTTTTTCAAAAATAAATGAACAAAACAAAACAAAAAAAATAAAGACAGAGACAGAGAGGAGAGAGAGAGAGAGAGAGAAAGAGAGAGGGAGAGAGAGAGAGAGGGAGAGAGAGGTGTATTTGGCATTTTCTCTACTTACTCCTGAATAGGTTGAGGCCCTGAGATTAGACTCCATGCTCTTGGGACCACGGGGCTCCTGGAGCCCAGTGCACCACCCTCACTTCCCTCTGGTTAGCCCTTCCGCAGTTCAGACTTGAACGACCCTTGATCTCTTTCTTCCGAGACTGGCCAGGTGCTCTACAGAGCGAGCCCCACGCTGGGCTGGCGGCCAGTGCTGCCTGCACGCGGCGTCTCGCCAGCACGTCCGTCAGTGGGAACATACCCTGTAGCAGAAGTACGCGCCGGCCGTGAGGACCGTGGCCATGCACATCTTGACCAGGAAGGGCCTCCAGGGGGTCAGGGCAGGTGCTGGCTCCCCCTCCTCCTGCTTGGGTGCTGCTGGCTCTGCCTCGGCAGGGAAGGCCACCTGGGCGCCTCGCAGGCCTCGGCTGCGGATCCGACTTCTGACTTCAGTGTCGTGACTGGTGCTGGGGAGTCGGAGGGGCAGAGTGGGTTACCTGCCTGGGGAAGCCAACGGCTGCACGCCGCTGCCATGGGGGATTCGAGGCAAAGCAAGGATGCTGGCCCACACCAGCCGCCCCGCTGCGTGGCAGAGGGGCCACGGTGAGCAGGCATCAGCCTGAAGCCCACCGTCCCCTCCACCCCATGTCTCAAACAGTGCCTGCGGCAGGGGCTGCAGGGTCCCGGGGTCTGTCTGCAGACGGCGCCTTGCTTTCTCAGGCACTGGAACCGCACACCTGGCCACGTCAGGGCACTCAGATCTCCCTCCTCAACAGTACGGTGGCCCTAATCCCCAAACAGGTGGCTGGGCCACCCCACTCCTCACTACCACAAAGTGTGGTGCTCACGACGCTCGCCTTCTCCCACACGGGGGAACTGCCGCAGGACATCTTCCCAGACCGGCACCGAGGCGGGAAGGAGGCATGTGGCTCAGCACGTCCCCCCAGAGAGCAGGCGCGGACACTGCCACCAGCGTGCAGGAAGGGCCGCTCCTGCAGGCAGCCGCCCTGACACCTTGGCTTCTCCACAGAAGCCCCTTGGTTTGCTGCCCAGACAGGACAGTCTGCGGTGCAGACCAGTGGCCGCGCGCTGGCCTCGGCTCCATCTGCCACACTCGACAGGTGCTCAGTGACACTGGTGTTGACGTGAGGAAGTGACAGCCATGGACTGAGCCAAGGCTCCATGAAAAGGCCACGTCCCCCGAAGGTCCACTGTGGACTGACAGTGTGCAATCAAGCTGGACCTCGCCTCTCAGGACCTGGCAGAAGCCTGGGGGGGACCCCGTCATGACAGGGCAGGGAGACTACTCAGTCCACTGCACCCGATTCCAGTGAGGACCACAAGGTGGAGCCAAAACCCTGGGAAGCTGCCTCTGCCGTGGCTGTCCAGGGCCCCAAGGTGGCCTCCACCAGCCAGGAGAGGGCAGCTGCTGGTCCAGCAGCCCAGGTGCCAGGGATGCGGACACATGGCTTGCCCAGAGGAGGCTGCAGCCACAGGTGCGTGTCCCAGGAACAGCAGGTCACTGCCCTTGCCCCAAATAAGCCAGGCTCTTGCCTTACCTGTCCATGCTGTGGGAGGCCCTCAAGGGGGTCCGGGCCTCCTCCCTGATAGGGCCATCTTCCTCCTCAGCCTCGTCCTTCACCCATGGATGGTGTGAGAAGAACTCCCTGCGCTTCCCGTTGTGTGGCTCTGGGATCCGCTTGGGTGGCCGGGGAGGTGGGGGCACATGCTCTGGTGGGGGCTCTAGGTCCTCGTGGGACAGTTCCTTCCACTGGTCCTTCAAAGAGCAGCAGGAAGTCCCATTAGTGTCACTCTGGCTGAAGTGTCAGGAAATCCACTCTGCTCTGAGTGAGCAGAGGCGGCGGTCTGGCACGGGGCCTGGGGCCTCCTGGTCGGCAGCCATCGACTCGGAGGTGAGACCTTCTGCAGTCCAGCCTACCCTCCCTGCTCCGGCTCTCTGGGGAGCACCTCGCAGGCAGAAACGGGAACTCGGTAAAGTCGACAACTTTCTAGTTCTTTCAAAACATGAAGGGCAGCTTTTCCTCCGCCCCCCGCCCGACTGCTTGGCACTCTTCCAGCTGACGGCTCCTTCAAGGGCAAAGGAGAGCTGGGGGCCAGCCCGTGGGCAGCACCTGCCTCGCGCACACAGACCCCCACCCTGAAAGGCACTGCCCGTGGTGCAGTGAGCGGGCTGACCTGCACTGAAGAGTCCCCCATGATGAACTTGGCCCCTTCGATCACGGCCAGGTAGGAGAAGCGCAGCTGGTCAGCGGTCTGGATCAGTCCCATCCGGAACTTCCTCATTTCCAGCAGCACTTTCTTGATGTCCACGGAAGAAGGGTCTTTCCTTTTGTCCATCTGAGAGGCAGAGAGGAGACAGGGTCAGCCAGAGCCGACTCTCCTGGGTGGAGTGCTGACTTCCACCTGGGGAATCACAGTGGGGCAGGCGGGGGACCCAGTGGACACAGGGCTGCGGGAGCTCAGGATGAGAGAGAAGGGAGGCACCAGCGCTGCCGTGTTAGAAGGGAGCATTGCGTGAACGCAGCTGCGTGGGGGCAAAGCCAAGGGGCCCTTGCAGAGCAGCAGCGGGGGGCTGTGGCCAGGCTGGGGCAGGGTGGGGCGTCAAGGGTGCCTTCCAAGACCTCTCACCAGCAAGAGGCAGGTGTCAGCCAGGCAGAAGGTCCCCGACCTGCCGATGCCGGCACTACAGTGCACCACTATGGGGCCATGCTCGGGGCTGAGCGACCCCGACTCTCGAACTTTGAAAAGGAAGTTCAGGAACGAGGCTGGAGACTCAGGGACTCCAAAGTCAGGCCACGTGGTGTAGTGGAAATGTAAGATCTCCCGCGTTTCTTGATTCTGAAAGATAAAAAGACACATAACTGATGATGAGACAGTGTGGCCAAGGCACGCCACGCCCGGGCCGCCCGGTGCCGGCGAGACCTGCAGGCTGCCTCCACGTGGACCTGCTTGGCCTTTGGGACCCATCAGCCCCACCTGCTTCTCTGGGTCCCCCTCTCCCCGCCCGCACGGTGACAGCTACTTTCTCCCACCTCACCAATCCCAGTGCCGCTGCCCTGCACCACCAGCCACAATAATCTGGTCAGAAAGCTTTTGTGCTTTTTGTGCCCTGTGGGCACCAGCTCTGGGTCACCCAGGTTTCAAGACCACCTGGGGGTTTCAGAGGATTGTCACTTTAGAAGAAAAGGTATTGGTTTTCACAGGGTGGTGGCTGCTGTGTGGGGCTCGGCACCCAGCTGGAGAGACGGCAGACAAGCAGGAAGGGGACCACAGAACAGCAACGGCCCCACGAACCCAGGACCCTGGCTGCTGGCTCCCAGGGCTCACCCACCACGCCGTGAGGCACGTGCCCACTCTTCCCAGTTTCCAGATTAGAGGCCAAGGCTCCGGCGAGAGCCCCTGCTCAGAGCTGCTGTGGGAACTCTGAGCCTTTGTCCCAAAGTGCTCCCCATCTCTCCGCCTTCCAGTGACCACTACCAAGGGCGGCCCACGCATGCCAACGTGTGCCAGCCCCCCTGCAAGCACGATGAGGCCCAAGATGTGGCTGCTCTCACAGAGAAGCCTGCAGGGACGGCACCGCAGGAAGCCCCGGAGCTGGAGTCCAGCCACCAGGTCACGGCGTCCCCTGCAGAAGCGGAGACACCTGCACACACCAAGGACACAGGCAGCGGCTCCATCCTCTCCTCCTTCGAGAACCATCTCCCTATAACTACAACAGCACTAAAGAAATGCCCCTTGCATTTTGGCAGGTGAGAAAAGCACTTCAGAGATCTTCTTAAATGAACAGAAAGGAGCCAAGCCAGTCTGCCCGCCCCTCGGGAGGCGTGGCTGCTCATCGCCCTGCCCTCCGCCTGCTGCTTTGCGGACGGGGCTCATTGGTCTCCCAGGGCTTCACACATCCTGGACAAGCTACCACTGAGCTTCACCCCCAGCCCCTTTTTAAAATCCTGAGATGGGGTCAAAGTGGCTAAACCTGGCCTCCAACTCAGGATGGTCCTGCCTCAGCCTCCCAAGTCACTGGATCCCAGGCGTGTGCCCCCCACCTGGCTGGATAAGGGCATTGTAACATCACAGTCGGTCGGAGCAAACAGACCCTAAGGTCCACACCCAGGGCGAGCCACACTCGCTCTGAGTCCAGAACCCTGTCTGAACTGTCTCCTCAGCAGCAGCGTCCCAGAAGTCGATCTTCACATCGGGCTGACAACAGGAGGAGGACTGCAAGGGTCTACCATGCCATGCCATAGGCACCCTCGAGCAGCACAGCCGTGCCTCCAGGGCGTGCCCCCGCCACGGCCACACAGCAGAGCGGGCAGGGAGCCCGGGGCAGCCGTGCTGCTCGGATCTCCTCCACTTCCCGGGAACCTGCACTGTTCGAGATCTCACTGCAGGTAATCCAGTAACAGAAGCCACAGGACTGCGATGCGGCATGTGGACATCACCACCCGGCGGAGACCCACTCCACAGGCTCCCGGCCCCACCTTCCCTCACACTCCCTGGCCTGCGCCCAGACAACGCCATGGACTGAGCCCGCGGCACGTGCCAACCCTCCCGTCACCTCCCAGAGCCCCCCAAGGCCCAGTCTGACATGAGAGGGGACGCAGACACGGAGGGGTGAAGCCCCTTCCCCAGCCTGACAGTCTGAAATGGCAGGGCTGGGACCTGAGCCCAGGCAGTCCGGCTCCAGAGGCGGTGGTGACCACCATGCTCGGTGGCATCCTGTGCTGCCTGCAGCCCCTCCCACTGTGTCCAGCAGAGCACAGACTCCTGCAGGTCATGGCTGCCACCAATGACTCAGTGCCCACAGGCAGGGCCCCCTGTGGCACTTCTCAGCACAGTGTCATGCCATGTTCCAAGAGAAGCGTCCAGTGACAGCCAGCAGCTGGGATTCTCTTCCCAGAGAAAATAACCCAAGGCCTCGCTGGAAAACCTCCAGGGGCCAAGAGGCTGGCCCGGCCTGGGAGTCCTCGTTCCTTGCTTCAGACTGGGACCCCGCAGGCACAGAGAAGGCAGCATGCCCTGTGGCAGTGAGCGTCGGGGGCCCGGCAGCCTGGTCACTGGCGGTTAGAAACATCTCCTGCCTGCGAACCACAGCTGCCTGGTGCTGGGGGACAGAGCTCGATGGAGAGAAGGCGCCACGGCTCCCAACCCCCGGGCGCCCTGGCCACTTGGAAAGTGCACAATGAGCTCCACTCACTCCACAGGACACCGACACAGAAAGGGACAAGCCACCCAGCAGTGACAGTTGAGGCGCCCCAGGGCAGCCGGCTTACCGCAAGGTTCTCCAGCTCCAGCTGCCGCACGGTATAGTATGACTTGATGTCTTCAGAGACCAATGTCAATTTCAAATTCGTGTCATCAAAGATCATCTCCTTTTCTTCCTTCTGTGGCCAGTACTGTGCACACTTTAACTGGGGAAGGAAGGAACACTGGGTCAGAGGCTTGGAGGCCATCCCTGGGCTTCACAGCAATGCAAAGGCCCAGAACGTTCTGAGCCTGGAAGATACAGCCAGTGCAGCAGCTGTATCTCAGGAGCTGGGCAGCCAGGCGGATGGGCTCAGCTGCAGAAAGACTGACCAGCTGCAAGTGCACCGGGAGACCTCGCCATCCCACCAACCCGCCGCCAGTGTGCACCAGGCCCGCTTGCGATGCACACACCGACCCACTGGACACTGCTCTGGGGCCAAGGATGGCAGGGGTGAAGAGCCATTTCAGGGCTGGCCTGTCTGCTGGAGACACTGCTGCGTCCAGGAGTGACAAGGTGGACGGTGGGAAGTGCTGAGGCGGAGCGCTATGACTGTCCTTGGGGATTCAGGAGGGAGATGCTTCAGGCCAGCTGAGGAAGAGCAGAGGAAGCTCTGGGAAGAGGAGGGTTCTGAGGCAGTGACCTCCTGGGCAGTGACCACAGAGACCCAGGCTCAGGGGAGCAGGCGAGGGGCAATGGAGGCCCGAAGCCCAGCCGATGCTGGCGTCAGGCCAAGAAAACCACAGCATTCCCAGGGCAGCGAAGGGCAGGGCGGCTCTTGAGGAGGGAAGAGGGGCGCAGATGTGGACTGTCCTGCTGTGCTGAGGTGGGAAGCTGCCCCCACCCCCAAAACGCAAGCAAAAAGCAAGAGAAACCAGTGAAGAAACGCAGGGTGTCATGCCAGCAGAGCACTGAACCCCAGAGTCCCAGACAGATGCCACCAGGGCTTCTCAAGAGCCTGTCTGAAGCTTGGGCCAGTTCCACCCACGTCACCCAGTTGTCAGTGAGGAGCTGCCGGAGACAAGTCCCCGCAGGGGGCTGTCAGTCAGCACCAAGCAATTTCAGCACAGGAAGGCACGAACCAGGGGTGGGATCCCCGAGCCAGAGTGTGAGGGCCCCTGGGGGCACGCCCTCCGAGGACTGGGAAGGACGCATGCACTCCCCCTTCTGAGAGCTGGACCCAGAAACAGTGTGTCCTGTGGTTCAAGGCCACCATGAGCAGGGAGAGGACGAGGCAGAGGACAGTGGAGGGCCGCTGATCCTGGGCTCGCCAGCTGGGCAGCCAAGCTCCTAGTGTCACTTCCATCTGGCAGGAGCTCACTTTCAGAACCAAAAATAAAGCCAAGTAAGTCTCTACAATCTGGGAAAAAACAAGATTCCAGAGGACTTCTGGCACACGACCAAGCACCCACCAACCAACACTGAGTTCTAAGCACTCTTCAGGCATCTATAGGAACATCTTTGTTGTTTCCTGTAAAACTTTTTGTTTTAAACACACAGAATAAAACACAAAAATAAGCACTTGATCACTATTGCAGTGACCTGACTAAACCACACACACCAACCTGAACAGGGGAAAGGCAGTCCCCCACTGGGGACTCAAAACAGGCCTAGCTGGGTGTGGTGGCACAAGCCTGCAATCCCAGGGACTCAGGAGGCTGAGGCAGGAGGATCGCGAGTTCAAAGCCAGCCTCAGCAACTTAGCGAGGCCCTAAGCAACTCAGTGAGACCCTGTCTCTAAATAAAATACAAAATAGGGCTGGGGTTGTGGCTCAGTGGCCGGGTGCCCCTGAGTTCAATCCCTGGTTCCAAAAAAAAAAAAATGGTGCCCAGGCTGGGGCTACAGCTCAGTGGCAGAATGCTTGCCCAGCATGAGTGAGCACTGGGTTCCATCCGTAGCACCACATAAATGAGCAAAATAAAGGCAAGTTGTCCATCTTAAGGAAGAAAAAAAGAAAAAATAAGATGGATAAGATGGATGTGGCTCAGATAAGTTGCCCTGACAGCAAGGACTCTCATTTCATGAACTTTCCTGTGTATTCAAAGGCGATGCTGAAGGGATCTGATCAGGTTAAGTGAGCTGGTGGGGAGGTGCCCGGCTGGTGGCAGTTGCATATTTGTTGTTCTTCCTCCCCTGCCTGCACTGGAGACTCACAGTGGAAAAAAGGACTAAAATGAGCAGAAACTAAATAACAAACAAAACCTGGGCACAGGGGTGGCACATGCCTGCAATCCTAACACCATGGCTTGGGAGGCTGAGGCAAGAGGATTGCAAGTTCAAGGCCAGCCTCAGCAACTTAGTGAGGCCCTAAGCAACTTAGTCAGACCCTGTCTCTTAATAAAATAGAAAACAGGGCTGGGGATGTGGCTCAGGGGTTTCTAAACACCCCTGGATACAATCCTCAGTTCCAAACCAAACCGAGACCTGTCCTGGCTGGCACTGGACAGGACAGTGCTGGTGGTGCCAGTAGGTGCCATTTCCACCGAGAATGTGAGCCAGAGTCCTCGGCCTTCCTAAACAATGGCCAGGCGTGCTAAGAACCACCTGTGGAAGCCAGCCGCGGGACCCTGAGAGGAGTGAGCTGGCTTTCCCCATTATTAACACAGAGAAGTGAGTGCACAGCGCCTGAGACGGGCGAGCTAGGCCCTGGGACACGATGCAGAGCCGTGCGCACAGAAGCCAACGCCCACCATGGCCTCTGGGAGGCACAGGCCACGCTCTGGAATGGCGGGTGCACTCGCCCAGCTTCCCGAGCCACAGTCCAACCCCCACACAGACACACTCCATGTTGACAGGTCTAAAGTCAATTTTAAAAGTGAACCAACAAGAACTTTGACCTTCTGCACGACCCCAGTCCAGCACACACAACGTCTTCTGCAGAACTGGTTTCCAGGAAGCGCGAGGTCCCAGGAGGCCACAGGCAGGTCTGCCAGCAGCGGGAGGGAGCTTCCTGGGCTCCTTGGTGGACAAGGCAACCAGGGAGCAGAGGGCATGAAGCGGAGCTCTGCGAGCTGCTCACAGCCCGGGCGGCATGGCCGGTTACAAGAGCCGAGAGCCAGGCAGGCGCTGCGGCCCCTCGGCACCCTCCCGCCCTCCCTCCGGGTGATCCTGTCGATGAAGAAATGAAAATGTTGATCCCGAAGAAACTTTAAGAATCTCATGGCATACAGTGGTTTCGTGCTGATTTATATTTAATGCTGGTCCTCACACTAACACCAGCACACTAGCAATGGTCGTGCACTGGAATCTCTCTTACTGACAATGAAGCTGGTGTGAACTCTCTTTCCCAGGGTCCCATGGTTGGTTAGCAGAGCAGAGCTGTACGTCAGGTCTGTCACCCTCACACGTGGCTCTTCCTATCTTGGACAGGGGACCCAACAGCAGCCCTAAAGACTCACCCCAGGGCTGGCTTCGTCCTCCCAAAATCTTTACTACACATACTAGTGCCAAAGCACCTTAGGCCCGTGATTTCTCACACCGGTGTGAGGGAGGCACTCCACCTACAGAGGACAGACGCGACTCGTCTCACACTTGCTGGCAGGGGCTAAAGTGCACAAAGGGAATAAAGTATTTCATGCTTGGATAACCCGCCTGGAACTGGATGGTTGAAGGAGAAGAAAGAGCACTGTTACTTCCTGATAGTGAACTACAGCGAAGCCCACCAGCCATGTGTTTTGGTGGCCAACACAGCAGTGATCTCAGGGGAAAGGCTGTCACGGTGGATCTGTGGTCTATTCACGGTCAGCACTGGTGGGAGATAAGCAGGCCCAGTGCTGAGCATGTAACCAGAGCACCCGACACAGCTCCTTGCTGTGATGTGACAACAGCTGCTAAAGCAAACTGAACGGATAGCAAGGGTTTTACTGGAACTGTAAGCAACAAACAGATCAATAAACAAAAGGAAAAACCTACCGCAACTGATGCTTTTTGAATAAATATCTTGACTTAAAATCCCACTTCCTAGGGCTGGGGACAGAGCTCAGTGGGCAGAGTGCATGCCTCTTGAGCACAAAGCCCAACATAATCTAGAGCAGTTCCCACCAGGGGCCACCCTGCCCACCGGGGACCCAGGACATGGAGGCATGCCTGACTGCCACACCTGGGGTGTGGGTGCTTCTGTCCCCAGAGGGTGGGGCCAGAGATGCTGCTGATTATCCCAAAGCACACAGGCCAGCAGAGAATGACCAGATCCCTGTCATGTGCGAGACAGATTCCGGGGCCTGAGCGTGAGTCTGCGCCGACGGCTTCCCTCTAGAGTGGCTATGGGGACCCCGTGCTTTGTCCCTGTCTGCTGACAGAGTGGCGAAGGACAGCAGCCACTTCACACCTGTAGCCTCACCTTTACTAACCAGGCCGCAGAGGCAGAAAGAAAAATTAAAACCACCTTTGCTGAAAATGTCGTCCTAAGATGAGAGTGCACAGGATTGATCAGGCACGCTGCTTATCTGTCACTGCGGAGCCACTAGATGTGTCCATGATCTACAGGCAGTGGGGGCGACCCAGAGGAGACCAGCTGCGATCCCAGCCCAGGCCTTTCGCGGGAGCTGCTGGGTGGCTTCCTCAGGGGAAGAGGTGGTGCTGCGGTTGGCGCCAGGCCCTCTGCCCGCGCCCCTCTGACGTGCGCCTCCTGTGCACTTCGCTTTACTCCCTTGGACGTGCCTGTGCTTTCTTTGGAGGAGTGGTTCTCTGTAGCCATCCTGTCCAAGCAGCCAGGACAGCTGTGAGGGCGTCCAGCTGATCCCCAGTGAGCACATGCAGGGACCTGGCGAGGCCCAGGGATGCCCAATTCTCCCATCAGTCCCCATGATCCTCGCTCATCTTCTCCCAGGGCCTCAACTTGACTCTGGAGCTGGGGAGCCCCAGGAGGGCTAGCAGAGCCCAGGGACATGCGAGGCAGGAGACGGAGGAGGACCCTGCTGGCTCTGCAGAATGCCAGACGCAGGTCCTGCCTGTGAGTCGGCTCTTGTAACAGAGACTCCTGAGGGGTGACCGCAGCAGTGAGGAGGATGAAGGACACTATGGTGACCAGGTGACCTGGGGACAGCAACCTGAGGACACCCAAACATGGGATGATGGTGGGTACTGTGATTCAGACCCTTGGATCCAAAAACTTGGTAAAAAACTAAAAGACGAAATTTGTCCTGGCAGGAATCTGGAGAGTGGGGAGGGACAGGCAGGTGAGCAGAGCCAGAACGCAGGGCTCCGTACGACCGTGTATCATCCTGTGAGCAGGAGAAATGGAGTTTGCAGCTGGGAAGAGGTGTGGTGAGGCCTGAGAAAGAACATTCTAGAAGAGTGGAGCAGAATGGACTGAGGCAGCCAGCTGAAGCAGGTGGCTGAAGGGACAGAAGTGGAGGGGCAGTGTTTAAGAGTGGCACAGAACTTGCAGCGGCACCAAGTCCAAGGGAACACACCGGCAGAGAGCAGAGCAGCGGAGGCTGGCTGCGGCCTCTGGGCACTTCATCGCGACAGGTCAAACCCAGAGGCCAGAGGCGCTCAGGGTCCTGCACAGCCACCGCTGCACGTCACCAGGAGGCACTGACTGGCCACAAAGGCAGGTACACTGAAGAAGCACCTGCGAGCTGCCTTACCCAGCTCCACGTCACAGTGACAGCAGCCTGAAGCACAGGCGGGGACAGAGCTCTCCCTGTCCTTGTAGGTCACTGACCGCTCACAGCAATGTGCACTTATTCATTGCTTCCCTGATTTTTTAAATGAAAAGGACACTATGCAAAGGAACTATAAAAGTCATTAAAGGCAAGGAAATTCAGATGGCAGTGGGGACTTTCTAGTCTAATAAGCACAGGGACAGTGACGTCAAGAGGAACCAAGGTGCAACTTACCGAGCCCTTCTCCATCACCCGGTTGAGCATGACCACGCCCCTGCTCTTCTGCTCCCACACCATCTCCCAGAAGTGCCCGCACGTGTTAGGCAGGGGGCCCTGCAAACACACAAGACGGACAACGTGTGACGCTGGGAACGCAACAGCATGAGCTCTCCTGCGGCCGTCCTCGGGTCCCGGGCCCTCGCAGAGTGGCGGCCGAGGCAGAAACAGGGCCCGCCTCTCTGTGCCTGGTGGGCAGTGGTCACAGTTCTGTCTGTGGCGCCCCCAGAGCAGGACTGACTGACCAAGGGTGCCGATGCCCAGCGTGCTTCCTGGTTCAGGTGCTGGCTGAGGGGCTCTGCCAGGCTCCTCGCCAAGGGCAGGTGGGACGGGGACAAAACTCTCCAGGGCAGGTGAGAGGCAGCAAGAGCGTACCAATTGTGACTCTTCGAGTGGTCCCAGCCCAGCTCCAACCATTGATCACCATGTGACCTCGGGCAGGTCCCCTCACCCTCTGCCCTCGTTTCCCTCCATCACACTTGAGTATAAACAGTGCAGCATCACAGGGTCGTGAAAATCAGCTCCGCTCATGTCCACCAAGGACTGAGTGGGGCCCGGGACACAGGAGGCACCCGACAGTGGGTGGGCTCCCACGCTTACTACCCACCAGGCACCAACCGCACGCGGCCTCGTCCTTGCACCAAGGAACATAGAAATGCAGACACCCAGATGGTCACGCAGGTGGGCACGGGGCGCCTGCAGAGCAGCTGGCCGATCTCACAGCAGCCCGCCTGGCAATTGGCACGGGTGTCTCCAGGACGCCGGGTGCGGATGCCTCAAGCTCACCCCAACTGGTGCACTGCCTGGGAGTACCGTCACCTGCTCAATCTGACGCCACACACCCTAGAGAGGGGCGCAAAGGGCTTCAAGAAGTCCTGCAGGGGTCACTGGCCTCGACCTCGGCCCACAGCAGGCACACCCCTCCTCAGGACCCAGCTCCCAGCAGCCCAGCCTGGACCCCCCGAGGAGCTGGGAGGAACAGGGGCTGGGCCTGGGGCTGCCTCGCGCTTGCAACCCAAGGACTCATTCCACGGCCTGCAGGCTGAACTCGGCCCGCTCACGGCCCACAGGCCACAGGAGGCGAGAGGGTGGAGGATGGGGAGGAACAGAGGGGACGAGAAGGGAGTGGGCAGGGCCCCAGCCCAGGCCCTGTCCAGAGCACAAGTCTCCCAGCCTTGTAGGACTTGAATCTACACAGGGAGCACAAAGTGCCCAAATCACCCCACAGCCCAGACCCTCAGCCCGACTCGCAGACATGGATGAGGAAACGACAACCATGAGGAAATGCCAAAGGAGAAAGTTCAGACTGTGCGACAACCTCAGCCAACAGGTCAAGACTGGAGAACACTGATTAATTTGATTGACTGATTAATAAGAATAAAGAGTCTGCTTCGCCCGTCTAGATACCTGCGGTCTCCTGGTCGTAAACCGTAAGTGCTTTACAAGAGGCTCAATTAATTATTAAATCACTGCCCTGCTTTTCTCCCCATGAAGGTGCCAAAGGCCAGCAGGAATTTGAAGGGACTACTCACATTTGTTCTAATGACACCTTTCTCGGGGCCAAAGGAGGCGGCCACGGTGAGAAGTTCTGAATGGCTCTGGGCCAGAGACCCTGGCCTCCTGCTACCCTCCTGCGTCTGCCACCAGAGGCGCTGGGTGCTTAGGCGAGTCCTTCCAGAGCCTGCACAGGTGCAGGCCCCCCTGAGCCGTGTCCTGCTTCCCACCCACGGGCCACTGGCTGTCTCTGGCTGCCTTTATGTCCCTCCCTCCCAGGGATGTCCTTGGTACCTTCCTGAGCAGATCAGGGTCACAACAAGCTCAATCTTCAAGGGAGGATTTTTTTTTTTTTTTTTTTATGGTGCTGGGGATTGAACCCAGGGCCTTGGGCTTGCGAGGCAGGCACTCTACCAACTGAGCTACATCCCCAGCCCGAAGGAGGATTTTTTCCCTTTTTTGCTCTTTGGTTTGTTAAACATCTGAACTTCTAAACAACGCAGGTTCTGAGGTTCAGACTGTTTAAAACTCCTAAGTTAACATTAAAAAAAAACTCAGACCATCTGCTTACCTGGGTAAGAATGTAGCTCCTCTGGGCTTCTTCCATTCTTATCAGGCTGGCATTGATATAGTCATTGTCCTCCTGGTGCAGCTTGATTCGACTATGGTCAACTGAAAGGCAAACAGAATCCAGGTCAGTCCAGGGGGCTGAAATGTCCCCATAGCCAGCACACCCATGGTGGGCCCATGGCCAGAGGGAGGCCCTGGCTGCCTCTGCGTGGGGGACGGGCATGTTCAGAAGGCTCCTCTGAAGCGCCTGTAGTTCTGCGCTGAGAGCAGCAGGGTTGAGCTACACAGGACGCTCTGCCGGGCCTCCCTCCTGTGACAGCGTCACAATCCACACTCGGTGGGCCACAGCGGGGCACCAAAGGACCCACCTTCTAATGCTTAACAAACTTTTACAGGGTAAAAACCTTTAAGAGGGAACAAACGTTACCAAAAAGCCCCCACGGCCCTCGGGGCTGTCGCTGGCATGAGCTACAGTGGGGACTGTGTGACCGAGCCTGCACCCAACCTGCGTCCAGAGTGTCAGAGTTGGTGGCCTAGGCACGCAGCATCAGGAGGCCACGCCTGGAATTCCTTCAGGCAAGTTTCTTTTCTTTTTTTTTCAAAATTCAAGTATAATTAACTTAAACAACTTAGGCCTTACAAATGTCATCATCAAAGACTTTTTAAAAAAGAGAATTTAGCTGGGAAAACACTCCGAACACAAAACATTACAAATACATAAATGTAACTTTTAGATTAGTTTTTAAAAATAAGCTCATTTGGAATTTCTGCCCCAGGTTACTGAAAACCAAGCCACTTGTCATGGTCACTCTGTCACGAGAGCAGTGCTCCTGAGGCCACTTTCCTTATCACGTTGGCCAACGAGAGCAGGTGGGTACGCTCGTTCCTGGTGCAGCAGGAGGGACGATGAACCCCGGTGACCACCCATAAATAGCACCCTCTCCCCAAGACCAAAGGGGAAGCGGCGTTCACCCAGCGGACAAGGGTGAGTGGTTTGTGGCTTCTGTCCTAAAGAAGGCTCCACAGGGAGGTGTGTTGGGGACGGGCCGCTTCCCTGGGGAACGCTGTTTCTCCACACGAGGGCAGAGGGTCGAGACACACCAAGATTCTGGGTGACTGTGAGTGGATCGTGGATAGAGAAGACCTCAAAAAAAAAAATTTGTGTGACTGGCACTGTGGGGTGAGTGGGCTCAAATAATAGCACGTAGCCCTGGGTGACAACTCGTCCTCTGGGCCTGTGTTTCACTTGCCAAGTGCAAGGTTAATAAGAGTGCTATGGGAAGAGGTGGCCAGGGCTCGTGGGTACAGAGCTGAGCTCAGCGGCTGGCGGAGACAAGTGCTCTTGTCACCATCAGCACCGTGAGTCAGATGGCAGGTCACCTTCCACCTGGACTCCCTCCCTCCCTGTCCTCCTCTCTCCTCCCTAACGTGAACAGCAAATCACTTTTTCTACTGGAAGGTGGAGGCAGGGAGGAAAAGATAGGAGGAATGAGCTCGGGGTGAAAAAGTTCAGGAATTACTTCCCAGGAAGAGTATGTTAAATGCTGTAAAACTGGTTCTCAAACCATTTAGATAAGAAAAGGTAAAAAATGTGCCAAATGAATATTGCAGACAACCATATTCTCTGGGTTGGAGCAAGTCTGCAAGGCTAGGACAGGGTAACCTCGCACCAGGGGAAGCGGTAAGCGGACTGCTCTGGGGACTCGGATCGGCTGTCCAGAAGGTTCTGGCCGGGACTTCGCAGCATCACCAAGCATTTTTGTTCTTTTTTTTTTTGTTTTGTTTTTTTAAATAAATACCTATGCAGAGCCTCCGTGTAGACATGCCAAATCAAACGCGTCAGGTGCTGGGGCACCACGGTGTCACCTGTCACCTGAGGACCCAGGACTGCACTTCAGATGGTCCGGTGGCAACTGTCTCTACCTCGGCCTGTGTTTACCAAGCACTTTCTATGCCTGAGCAGCCCTGGGCCAAGTAAGTGGCTTATGCGACTCATGCCATGGCTGCACATTCCCACAGGGTGGGGGTGACTACTCCTGTTTCACTGGCTGTCAGAGAGACAGCAGAAGCCACACGGTGCTAAGTGGCACAGCAGAGGTGCAAACCCAGGCTGGGAACCCTGTGGTGGCCAAGAGGCACACTCTGCATGTCAGCAGCCACCACTGCTCAGGGTCTGCAGATTGGAGGGCAGTCAAAACAGCCACGTGAACTAGTGGAGCCGGTCAAGTCCAGGTCCTGAACTCAGCCCAGTTTTTCTTGTTTTACACAAATTCCAACACGCTCAGTGATCTACTTTCAAGCTCCTGGCACCTGGGTGCCCACCACTCAGAAGGCCGGTGGGCGCGCCGAGGGTAGAAGGGAGGGGGTGGTGCACAGTCAGAGGCGATTGGCAGCCCCGCCGCCTGCCTGTGTGGGGCGCCCTGTGTCAACTCCACGCTGGGCTGAGAATACAGCCGCTGAGTCACCCAGGAGAGGTCCTTTAGGCCTGCCCACTCAGCCTCAGCTGGGAGGAAAATGAGTCATCACAAAACAGAGAAGCTAAAAGAAAAGTGCTTTGAACTTTTTGCTGAATTTTCCAGAAACTGAAACCTTACCTCGACAATGGTGGAAAAATGAGCCATTACTCCAGGTCTCTAATGTCCTTATTACAGCAAGCTCTCAAGCCATGAACCTCTGGCTATGGCCATTTCCTGCCAAGCCCTGGGCTGAAGGAGGCGGGCCCGCAGGCCCTGGGCAGAGGAGGAGCAGGAGGCCAGGATACTTACAGGGGCTGACGTCTCGGTACCTGTTTCGGTTTTTGTTCTTCGGAAGCTTGGCCACTCTGCAGGGGAAGTCACTGGCTTCGTGTCGGATGTCCTACAAGAAAGGATGGAGAGGTCTCTTGAAATCTCTGGCATCAGGAATTTGTCCCAGTGTGCCAGGCAGGAGGTAGAAGCAGCCCCTGAAGGGGGCTGGGCAGGGTGGTAGTTGAGAGGGATGGAGGTCAGCAGAGGAAAACAAGGGAAGGAGCCCGGGTCCGGGTGGGAGCGGTGACAGAAGGGAGACAGCGCTCATTCGACGCGGGAACACCCAGGGGCGAAGGCAGGGGCTGCGGAGGCATCCTGTGCCTGGAACAGCGAGTGGGCAGCAGGAGGAACGACAGACGCTGGGGGACACAGGTGGACAGGCAGACGCCCAGGAGCCTGCAATGCCAGGCCGGGTCGCCCCAGCGGGAGCCTCTGTAAGGATGCTCGTGGCAGCCAACTCCCTGCGCTCCGTGAGGTGAGGGGGACCACTCCTCCTGCCTGCCTAGGGTCCAGCCTGCTCCCTCCTCGGCACCACCGTGCTCACAGTGACCCGCCCGAGGCGCGCTCAGCCCTATTGCTAGGAGGCCACCGCACAGCAGCGTGAACGCACTCGCTGCGCTGAGCTGCGCCCGCAAAAAAGGTTAAACGTAAGATAAAACGGAGAGTCTGCAGGTGTCACCGCCACGCACAAAGACAAGCCCACAGCGGGAGCAGCAAGAGACAGGGCGACGCGTCCTGGAAGCTGGAGGCAGGCTGCTCAGGAGCTTCACGGGTCTCAGAAGGCCAGTTACCCACGAGCACTGGGGTGGACAGCACAGATTGTCCCCCAAGTCCCTGCTTTCTGGAAAACGTAAATCAGGAGGTCTCCAGACTGGAGCTAGACGGGCACAGGGAAAAGTGTGCGTGCTCCACCCAAACCAGGGCGTGAGTGACAAGGGACAAGCTGAACAGACCTCCGCCTGTTCCTCTCAGACAACCCTGGCTGCTGGCTGCTCCCCTCCGTCCAGGCAGGGGGCAGAGTGACGGATGATCTGAGCAGACCAGAGCCAAGACCGAAGATCCTACCACCAACTAGTGCAGCCCAAGGCCAGTGATGAGGGCAGGTTCACAGGCCCCCATGCCCTTCAGGGCTCCCTTCAAGCAACATCACCACAGACATGACGCAACAGGACGGTCCCCAAGAAAAAGAAAGCAGGAGAAAGGCCCTCGGCGAAACTCTGTGGAGGACAGACTTAAAGTACGTCACCAATACACTCAGAAGGTAAGAAGAGATCTTACATCTATAAGTTAAGAACAGAATATTTACAAAATAAACAAAATTTTCTCTTGGAATTAGAAACAAAACAACAAAAATGATAAGCTCAGCTGAAGAGTCGGATAAAAGTAGAAAAAAGTAAAGCCAAAAATAAATTGTAGCATGCATGACCCTGAGTTTGATTCCCAGCACCACAAAGAAACCAATAAATACATAAGCAAACCAAGGAAAACTAAAAGAAAGCAAGCATCAAAAAAATTTCAAGGCCATTTCCCAGATTATCAAGTACTCCTCACAGTGACAGAACAGACCCGTGCTAAGGCACATTAATGTGCCATTCCAGAATCCTGTGCACAAGGAATATTCAATGTTTCTGAGGAGAAAAAAGTTCACTGTCAAAGGAAAAGGTGATCAGATGGCTTCAGACTTTGCAAGAACACTCAAAATTGGCCAGAAACAGCAATGCCTTCCGGGTTCTGAAGAAAAAACGATTTCCACCTAGAATTCTATACCCAGCCCAACAACAGTCCACAACGAGAAGGGACAATAAAGTCATTCATTCCCTGACACCCAGCATCTCACGCACCTCACCATCCGTGCTCCTTCCGAGCGTGCCGTGCACCTGAGTGGAGACACACACCAAGGAAGGTAGCCAGGAGACCCGAGGAGAAACCATGTGGCTAAGAACACTGGCAAAGAAAATTCCACAAAATCTGTGGAAACCGAGCTTCCTGCCAGTGTGACTGGAGGTACCAGTGTGGACAACATGCCTCCTCGGGCCATCTCAGCTGCCCTAGCAAAATTGCTGCAAGGAAACGGGAAGGCCTGCAATTCAGGAAATAGCAGAGCAAAGGAAGTGTCAAGGCGACAGCTATGCTGTCCACAGCCCAGACAGATGGAGGACGCAGCCCTCCAAACCAGGACACAGGGCGAGAGCTGCCCCGCCCAGCAGCAGCCACAAGCCGCACGGAGATGTTCTGCGAGTGTGAAACTCACTTCAGCATGGGAAGACACAAAAAGCACAAGAAAAGGAGTAAAAACATCTCAAATATTTTAAATGCTGGTATTGATAACTGTAGAAATAATTTGATAAAATTGGGTTAAGAAAAATATACCATAAACTCCACCTGGAAAATGGTTCTGCGAGGCTCCGAGAAGGTATGGGAAACCAGTGAGGCACACAGAACACCAGGCAAAGGAGACAGCAGTTAACAACAGAAAAACCCAAACAGAAACAGCGCAGCACAGCACCATCCACGCCTATGTGTGTGCACACACCAGGCCCATGGCGAGGACACGGCGAGGACTGACGTGATGGAGTGTCGCACTGGGAGAGGGGGAGCAGGGCGGGGGAGGAGACGGGGGAGTCTAGCTAGGGGGTTATCAATTTTACTGATCTTTAAAAAAAAAAAAGGTCAAACAAACTCAGTTTTTCTTTTAATCTAAAACAGGATTATTAGAAGTGTATTGTCTAATTTCCAAATATTTGAGGAATTTTCTAGTTACTGTTATTGATCCCTAATTGAAGTCTGCTGTGGTCATGAAGCAATAAGTGATTTCCTTCAGATTCGCGGAGACGCTGGCTGGGGCGGAGCTCTGTGGGGAGCACTGGCCACCTAATGTGTTCAAGGTCCTGCTTCAATCCCGAGCCAAAAAAAGAAAAACAAATGAGACTTCTGTAAGCCTAAAACTGCTCTATTCATTTTTAAAATTGAGATTTTAAAAAACTATAACGTAACCTATCTTTGAATAATCCATGTGCTCTTGGGAAAAAAAATGTGTTAGGAATGCTTTGTAAATGTCCATTAGGTTGAGGAGGTTGGTGGTATTAAGTCTACTATATTCCACAACTGATTGTTTCACCAATTACTGAGACAAGAAATCCATTTGTCTTTCTTTTCTCTCCTTTCTCCTTCTCTCTTCTCTTTTTGCAGCACTGGGGATCGAACGCAGGGCCTCACACATGCTGGCCAATCATTCTACCACTGAGTTACATCTCCAGTCCTTTAAAAAAAGAAAAAAGAAAAAAATAGGATCTTGCTAAATTGCCCAGGTTAGCCTTGAATTTGAGACCTTCCTGCCTCAGCCTCCAGAGTACCTGGGATTACAGGAGTGCACCACCACACCCAGCTTTGAAATCCATTTAATTATGAATGTCTGCCTCTCCTTTCACGTCGTGGTTTCTGCTTCATTTATATGGATACTGTTTCGAGGTACATTTGTATTTAGGACCAAATATCTTCTTGACAAAATGATTCTCTCATCATGAAACATCTGTTTATCTCCAGTAACAACCCTTATTCTAAATTCTGATAATACAGTCACTCAGCTTTCTTTTGATTAGTGTGTGCATATATCTTTATATAGTCTTAACTTTTGTCTGTGTCTTTACTTTTAAGGGAATTCTTAAGAGACAGTATAGAGTTGAACCATGGTTTTAAAATCTAATCTGATAATCTTCATCCTTTAAGTCAGGTATTTAGACCATTTACATTTAATATAATTATTGATATAGTTGATTTAAATCTACCATCATGCTAGCTGTCTACTTGTTCTGCATTTGGCCCATTTGATCTTTACTCTTTTCTCCTCTTTTCCTGCCTTCTTTTTGGCCTTTCCCCTTTTCTTCCTCTTTCCTGGCATTCCACCTTACCTCCACTGTTTGACATTCTTATCCCTACTGGCGACTTCTCTCTTCAATTTTTTGGTAGCTCTACAGGATTTATAAAATGTATTTAACATATAATGGTCTACCTTCTAGTAATATCACACTTCACCAACCATGTGAGAAAGGTGTATTTCTATTCCCCTACTTATCCTTTGTGCTTGTGTTATATTTTACTTCTGTTACAAATACCACAATGTACTTTTATTTTTGCTTTGAACAATTCTCTTATTTTTTGAAATAAGAATAGTGCATTTCATATTAATCTACACATATGACAGTTCTGATACTCCTTATTCATTTGTTTAGACCCAGGTTTTCATATTTGATCATTTCCCTTCTGTTTTAAGGACTTCAATATATGTCTGCTAGTCAGTTGCAACAAATACTTCCATTTTTCCCCCTAGAAAAGTCTTTGATTTTTTTTTTTTAATGTTTCACTGGATATATCCTGACAGCTTTTTCATGATGCTATTCCACAATTTCTTCATTTAAAATATTTAACCAGAAGCTTGTAGTCATTTTTATTTTCCTGGGGTGTGTGTGTGTGTGTGTGTGTGTGTGTGAGAGAGAGAGAGAGAGAGAGAGAGAGAAACTCACCACCTCTATGCCTTTAAGCTTTTCTCATTTGGGGGGCCGGGGTGTACCAGGGATTGAACCCGGGGGCACTCAACCGCTGAGCCACATCCCCAGCCCTATTTTGTATTTTATTTAGAGTCTCACTGAGTTGCTTAGCACCTTGCTTTTGCTGAGGTTGGCTTTGAACTCGCGATCCTCCTGCCTCAGCCTCCCCAGAAGCTCTTCTCTTTATCAGTGGTTTTCAGCATTGTGATGATGATGTGCTTACTGTGGGTTTCTTTGTGTCTGTTTGGCGTAAGGCTTGTTGAAATTCTTCAATCTCCAGGTTTATATTTTTCACTAAACTTGGAAAAAATCTGGACACAATTCATTAAATATTTTTTCAGGGAATGTAAACTACACAGATTTTAAATTGTTTAATTATTGTTCTACTTGGGACCCGCCCCTACCCCAGAGTTTCCTCTCTGTACTTCATCTAGATATTCTCATTGGAATGCCTTTAAACTCAGATTTTTTTTTTCTTTTACAGAATCTTAACTGCTATAAACCCCATTCAGTGAAAATTTCAGTTTAGATACCATATTTTTCTTTTCTTCTTTAGAAATACTATTTGGTTTCCATTTATCCTCTCATTATGTTATTGTTTTTCTTTAAATCTTTAAACATGGAGTTATTTACAACGGCTGCTTCAGTGTCCTCACCTGCTAACACAGCGTCTGTCACGTCTGTTTGTGCCTGTCTGAGTTTTCTCCTTGCCGTGAATTGCACTGTTTTGCCTTTTTGGTTTGGTTTTTCTGCGTATCTAACCATTGCTTTGTTGGCTCTTTCTACTGAACGACCACATATTACAGGTCTCTGCGTTCTGGGTGATGTGAACATGAATGAACGCGGGGCACACACTTGCCGCGACGGCTGTTCTTCATCCAGGCTCGTGGACTCCCGCCTATGAAGTGCGTGCTGTATTTAGCCAAAGACTCCAGGTGACCCTTTTGGAGATCTGCGCCCAGATCATGCACAGCTCTCTGGCAGGCAACGCTCTCATCTGCAAAGTCTAGCCATTCTGGCCTCTGTGAGCTCCAAACTCCGTCTCCTGCACTCAGGCCACCACGGAGGATGTTAATCGCAGGGCCTGTCTCTATCCTCTCCAGTTTATCCAGGTAATATTCTAAATACCTATGATTTTAGTATTGGTCACTAAACAAAAATCAGATTTTAAACTGTCAGCATTTGTTCAACAAGTACAAAGATCCACCGAGTGCCAGCAATTGTGGTGGCCTTGGTCTATAATAAAGAACTAAACAAATAAAATGTCCTTTCACAGAATTTACCTTCGACGAGGGAAAGAGGGGCAAACGAGTCCATCAGACGTCAGGTAAGCGCTAACTTGAAAAATAAAACAGGGTCGGGAGGCAAGCTGGGTGAAGTTCAGAGTAAGGGAGTCACAGGAAACGCCAAGTAAGTACAAGACTGCGGAGACCTGGCGGAGGCAGGGAACCAGCCATGCGCTGGGGACACAGTACAGGCAGGGGGTGCTTGGTGGGTCTGAGGAAGGGGGCGCAAGCCCTGTAGCCTTTCTCTGGAGTCACAAATGGAAGTCGTGGAGGATTTCTGAGCATGGCAGTGACAGGATCCCTCTTGGGTGCTACTTGGCCTGCAGGGGTCCCAAGGTAGTAGGGAAGACAGGCAGGAGGCTGAGATAACCCCAGGCAAAAAATGACAGCCTGAAGCCCAGCGATGCCATCAGAGGGGGTGAGCAGGGACACTCCTGCAGCACTTATTAGGAACTGCTCTCCTTGGAGACTCTCACGTCCCTCTACTTTAGAGTGGCACACGGGAAAGGCACGCGTGCTTTGAGCGCAAGCTTTACTCATGTCAGTTAGGAAGATGAGGTGCCAAGACTGGAGCCCCGGGGCGCGGCCAACGTGGGGGCTTCGGAGTCGACCGCCAGGCTAGGCAATGCTCAGCTCCACAGCAGAGCAAGGGCTCCGCGCTCTCAAACTCTAGGGAAGGGAGCTGACCCTCCGCTGCTGCAGAAAGGCAGACTCCTGCCTGGTGACGAGGTCAACTGGATTTCCATCCCAGTAGAAAAGGCCCTGGAAGTTTTTCTGTTATGTTGACCTAAGAGTAAACAAATACTTCTAATTTACCAAGTGCTCAAAATTTTCATAGAGAAAACAAAATAAGGGCCCTAAAAGTGAAGGGAAGATGACCGCTGGGTACACGCAGGCGCCAAACCCAGGAGGAAGCAACTTGCCGCGAGCAGCTTTCCAGCAGCGTTCCCCCGACCTGCCCCCAGCCTTCAGGGGACACACCGAGGGAGCGCTCCCGCCTACAGCGCAGGGCTCTCCACCTCCCCTCCTTCCTTCCCGGCCCCCCAGCCTCCGTGCTCCTGCTGTGTAGACTCCAGAACACCACCTCGGACAACACGCCTGACACTGTGCTGCGCAAAGCTGACACGTCAAATGGCTCCAATGTCACCACGTCATTCTACATGGGCCTCAGACTCCCGAGGGATCCGCATCATCCCCAGGATTCTAATTCAGCGAGAGAATAAAATCAAGCTCTTCCTGCACCGTGACTGACTGGGCTGGAGAGACTCCCAGGTCCTGGATGGAGCGCAACGCAGCCTCTGCTGAGCTGGGGGCTCCAAAGGAGCAGAAAGCACACGACCTGAAGAGTCCCTAAGTGACCGCTCCTGGACCCCCCCCCCCAACTAAGATAACAGAGGACCAACCAGGGGCAACTTGGTGACAAAATTCTAGTGACAGTGCAGTAGGGCCACTCCTTTTCACATTTCTCTGAGTGCATCACTCGTCATTCAGATTACCTCCAAATCCCATCAGGCAAAGGCTGACAATTGTTCGAGATTCTGTTTCTCTTGAAAATACACAGGCCTAACAGCCAGCTCCGCCCCACAGAGGGACTGCGCCTGTGGGGAGCCCGTCCCTAAGAGGAAGAGCAGCCCCAGGCTCAGCCTCACACTGGCTGCTGTCCACCACCGGCTCCCAGGGGAGGCAGAGACAGCTTCCCGCCAGCACCGAGTCTGATGAGATCCAGACCCTCACCTTTGCCACCTGCCAGCACAGGCCTGGGCCCAGAGGAAAAGCATGAAACGTGATCCGGTCACTGAATCAAGATGATCACAGGCTCCCAAAGGGCAGTCCCCAACTCTACACCCAATGCTGCACGGGCCCGTGTGAGCACACAGTGACCGCGGGACCCAGCCTCACCTTCCCGGCTGCTCCGGGAAGCTCCTGGAGGCTCTGCCCCCCGTGTGCAGTTGCCCCTGAGCCGCCTGAGAGGTGGCAGCCAGCTGCGAACACGACACAGAGCAGAGAGGTGACCGAGGAGCAGTCTGACAGCCAACGCCTGTTTAAGGCTAAAGGAAGATAAAACCCCAGTGGCATCTCTCGTTTGCTACAACCTCGGGGAACTACAAAGTTCCCTGGCAACCATCGCATACTCTGAGGTCCCCACCTCCCAAAGTATGACCTAACTGAATTTGATCCATTTGAGTCGTTACCGAGTACTTGGGGGCAACTGGAGACCCTGAGAAACAGCAGGCAGAGCTTGCCTAGGGGAGGCGCAGGAGGAGAGGGGGCAAGGGTTTCAAATGCAGCAAGGAAACCGCGGGGCACGTGCTTCCTGGAACTCCCGTGCCAGCCGGTGAGCACCGAGCCACATACAGAAACGGGCACCTGTGCTGGCTTGCCTGGAATTTCAGAAATGAGAGCTTCGAAGTAATGTGTGTTGAACAAATTTAGTTAATTGTAAATTGCATTATAAATGGGAACATAAAATTTCTGTATAGCAAAGAACACTCTCAAAATGCAAAACCATTAGAAGTTCGATGTCTTTCAAATAAAAAGCAAAGCTATATCCTCTACACCTGGAAGTCAACAGACAGTGTCATTACTGCAAAACCCGTGGGGGTCAGCTCGGTGACATAGCACCTGCCCAGCATGTGCGAGGCCCTGGCTCCATCCCACCTCTGCACAAACACACACACACACACACACACACACACCCCATAAAAAAAAAAAAAACCAAGGAAAAAATTTCATTTTATTTACACATTTGTATAATCAACAAACAAGACATAACAGCCTTCATATGTTAAATTTTCCAATAAACTAAAATGCCTGAATAATAAAGCTTAAAATTTAGCTAATTAGGGCTGGGATACAGCTCAGTTGGTAGACGGCCTGCCTCGCAAGGACAAGGCCCTGGGTTCAATCCCCAGCACCACAAAAAAACTGAGTCTTTTTTGATTGGACTTTTAAAGTGACTACGTATTAAATATAAATAGATGCTAAAAAATAAACCAGGTGCCTCAGAATCTCACCTGGCAGTTGAAAGAGAAAGAGGGAAGAAGGAACGACACTGGCCAGGCAGCAGGACACATCATCACCCAGCCGGCTCGGGCCACCCTGCACATGCCTGGGCCAAGGTTGAAGGTGAGGGATCACAATCACTTACAGAACAATCAATTTGTGAAACTACACAGAGAAAGCAAGCTGCTCTATAAATCTCCCCACAGATCGGGGAGGAGGACAGGAATGGGATCTCACTCAACTGCCGGGTGGCCCTGACCTATGACTGCCTACCTACCCCAGCCTCTGGGTCACAGGTGTCCTCCACGACTCCTGGCAGGCACTGAACATTTCTAAATGCCTCAACAGAACATGCACTCTACACTGAAGGCAGTGAGAGGATGGGAAAGTGCAAGCCACTGCAAGCAGCCAGCACGGAGCAGCACAAAGCAGAGGGTGCACCCCCTGCAGGCAGGGAGCAGGCAGCCTGAGCCCAGGCACGGGCACCAAGGCCGGGGCGAGGCTGCAGACTCGGAAAACAAAGCCGCCTCACAGTCCATCACGGCGCTGCTCGGAAATGTCACCATTTTCAAAGCGGTAACTTGATTTTTAAGCACTCTCTGGCTGTCCCAGTGCCATGGGAAGCTAAGGACCATCATACATTTGAGGCTGGCCTTGGCAACACAGTGAAACCCTGTCTCACAATAAAAAACAAAAAGGGCGGAGAGGGCTAAGTGGTAAGAGTGCCCTCGGCTTCAAAACCCAGTCCCTCAAAACACTGGCTGTATAGTCACTGAAAATAGAAAATCCTTAAAAATATTTATAAAGGCCTGCTGTCATTGGTAGTGACCCTAAGTCATTTACGAGAAAAGTCCTTTCCACATCTGTGTTCACAGCTACTCTGGATCCCCTAAGCTCTTAAGTAACTTTAGCTGGAAATCACCCAGCAGCAGCCACAGCGACCCCTCTGGAAACAGAGACCCTACCTTAAACAGCACGGCTGCTGTGGAAGCAAGGACAGCGGTCAGGGCAGACGGAGTGAGCGCGGCCCACCCAGAGCCACTCCGAGACCCACTCCAAGTTCAAGGCAGCAGACTCCTAAGCCCCCCCTCTGTGTTATTTATACAGGGAACGAGGAAAGAGCCATTAACAAAGAAGTCTGAAAATGGCTTACCTAAGTGGCCTGACTTTAAGCCTTACATTTACATCCTTCACGTAAGTGCCTGTGTTTTTAAAAAAATCACTTCTGATTTCTGTTAAATGTCATGAATTTCACCTTGGGCAGAAATCAATAGGCAGAAAATGAATCAGACTTACAGTAATTGATGTCAATAAAACATATTGGAACCAGTATCTTTTTAAATGCCGAGAACCACAAATCTATTCCTGTAAGAGAAGAGTCTAAAAAATTAAATCTACTTTCACTTCTGTTTTGTTTACCTTCTGCTTTCCATAAGGACAGCTTCAGAACCTCAGGCCCGGGGTTGGGCTGCTGCCAGAGGACACTGGTACAGTTGACTTAGGACACAGTGGCTGGTGACATCTGAAAGTGGAAGGCTCCCAGCTTCCCTTACTGGAAACTGACTAGCAACCCCCAGTTTCCTCCCTCCAGATCCCGGGGAGGGACGCCACACAGAACCACAAGAAATACCAGAATAACTCTGAAATAACAGAAGCTGACCTTATGAACCTGGCATGCCACTTTGTGCACAATTTAGGAAGAGAATAGAAAGCCAAAAAGAAGACGGCTTTGGTTAAGAATGCCTCGGCCAGGCGTGGTGGCGCACGCCTGAAATTCCAGTGGCTTGAGAGGCTGAGGCAGGAGGATCACAAGTTCAAAGCCAGCCTCAGCAATTTAGCGAGGCCCTAAGCAACTCAGTGAGACCCTGTCTCTAAATAAAATACAAAATAGGGCTAGGGATGTGGCTCAATGGCCAAGTGCCCCTGAGTTCAATCCCCAGTACAAAAGAAAAAAAAAAAAAAAGAAAAAAAAGTCTTGGTACTCTAAGGGCAAGACAAGATTCCATTAACCAGAACCAAGGAAAAGGCAGGTGCATTACTACCAATCAACCAGATGCCTTTACCAAGTGCTTTCTAGATATAAGATACTACTCTATATACCACCTGGGGACCCAGGATGAAGAAGGAGCAAGCATCCAAAGTGATCATTCTGGGAAGCCACAAAATAAAGCAATTTGGGGAAGAGCAGGAACAGGGAGCCAGGCTCGTCCACGTGGCTTTCCAAAGGAGTCTGTGTGAATTAGGAAGCGAGGTTTAGATTCGATGTGAGTCCCCTGAATTCATCCAGATATTGACTAAGCACTGACTCCATGGCAGGCACAGCAGACGTGACAATGGGCAAAGGAGACAGAAGTCCTGCCATCATGGAACTGACGCCACGGTGGGGAAGACAGGTCTGCACCACGCCTGTGCAGGAGCCCTCACGAACAGATCAGGACTAGTCACCAAGGTCACAGGGGAAGAGAACAACTTGTCCCAAGCAAGTGGACACAGCCCCTGCAACTGCCCTCCTTGCTCCCCATGCACTGGGGAAGCTGGTCCCTCACAGAGGCAGTGAATGACCCCAAGGCCATGGCCTCTGCCTGCAGTGCCCCTGCGCCTGCCCCGCCCTCCTGGGGGCAGAGGAAGGGCTCCAGCACTGAGGCCAGCAGGAGCCACAGCGGGCTGCAGGGAGAGCCCTGCGGCGGGCACCCGGGCAGTGAGGGTGACTTGGTCTCCACCCGGTCTCCTTTCTGTTAGAGACCCTCATCCATGAGTAAGATGCAGCTCCACCCACAAAAAGCTCATTTAGGGTGTTGCTGAATAAGCAGAAGACCTTAAGAACTTGAGGACTTCAGAGAAAACTGCGCCCGTGGCGGGGCAGGGGACAGCCCAGCCTGGGCTTCCTGTCTGCCACGCCAGGTGCACAAATCTCATTGGGAAGCCACAGACGCGGCCCGACTCTGGCCACAGGCTGGAGGTTTCTACCTGTTTCCACCATGAAGAAGTCGCACCATGTGCGGGATTCCCGGAAATTCCTACTCAAAAAGCCCGAGTGCACTCCAGTGAGAGCAGTGTTAAGGAAATGACGTCGCGGCCACACCAAGGTTCACAACAATGGCACTTAAACATCATCAACAACAAACGACAGGGGCACACATCACACCTGTCACAAGACATCGGGACATAATGTCACTGCTACAGGCAACAGGAGCCCTTGGAGGGTTTCGCTGAGGGGCCACTGTGGGCTGCACCACCACTGGATTACAGAACGCTCCCCCTGCCCGCAGATGCCAGGCGTCCCAGTCCCACTGGGGACCACTGCCGGGCACTGTCTCACGGTTCTGCCTTTTCCAGGAAGTCTCGGAGCTGCGCTCGCACCATATGCAGCCTTTGTCCAATCTTTCAATTAGGCTGTCGATGGTTTCCTGCCGGGTCCGCAGTGCTCCCATGTGTTTGGGGCACGAGTCTTGTGAGAGGCATGTACATTACACATCTCTCCAGGGCAGCGTGCGCCAAGCTTCTCTGGAGCACAGAAGCTGACAACCACCACCTTGCAGGCTCGTGACTGCAGGTGCCACCTGGACTGGGTTTAGCCAGGGTGGCTTGGAGCTGGGACCTAATGGCAGCTGGTGGCCCAGTGGCCTCGCCCACATATCTGTGGCTTGGCTGGCTGTCAGCAGGAGTTCCAGTGGTATCTGGGCCACACGTTGCTCATCACCCAACAGGCCTGCTCACAAGGCAGTCACTGCAAAACCCTTAAAAGGAGCAAGACGAGACAAGCTCTGCCTAGGTCATGATCATCAATATGACATTGGCCAACCAAGTCACAAATTCAAAGTGCAGAGAGGGACCGCACCTCTTGATGGGATTCACACTCAAAGGAGCAAGTGGACAGGTGGGAGGACTTGGTGACCACCTCTGCAAACAACCTGACTAACGGGTCTTTTGATGAACGTAAGTTCCTGCCCAAGCTCATAAACACAGTCCCTTATACTGTCTTTTGGAAGTTCATTCTCTAGAAGAAAAATATTTTCTGCCCATTTTAATTTATATCATTCTACCTTGAAATGTTGCAATCACATAACAGACAACAACAAAAGCCTGTTCCTTCTAATAGCTGGTTTATGCACAGGAAGTGCGACTTCAACAGAGGCACCACCTGGCTGTGGCTGGCACACTGAAGTCGGCAGGGTGGTGCGCACGCAGCCATCTGTCCCTGCTAGTCTTCTGGAACATTTGTATTAATCTTACCCAAATAAGATTGTTACATATTTAAAGTCATCAACTCTGTTTGTGTTGGAAACCACTTTCCTAAGTTATTTGCACGTTTAAAAAAATCTCAGGTAGCCGGGCGCGGTGGCGCACACCTGTAATCCCAGCACTTGGGAGGCTGAGGCAGGAGGATCACGAGTTCAAAGCCAGCCTCAGCAACTTAGCAAGGCCCTGAGCTACTCAGTGAGACCCTGTCTCTAAATAAAATACAAAATAGGGCTGGGGATGTGGCTCAGTGGTGGAGTGCCCCTGGGTTCAATCCCCAGTACCAAAATCAATCAATCAATCAATCAATCAATCAATCAATCTCAGGTATGGGCAACTGAATGGAAGTGTGGGGAAAGATGATCCCAAGGCCGTGGATGAGGCAGCAGCATGGAGCTGGTAGTGCTGCCTGGGGGGTTTGAATCTTCCACCACTTTTCAATTTCTTTAATAGTGAGTATGCTTTACCCGAGTGATGAAAGTTGAAAGTAGTTTAAAATGTGCCTGCATTTCACCTACAATCTCCTCCTGCATGGGAGGTGGAAAGTCTTCCTCAGGATGAAGAGGTCACTTTTTATTTCCCTCAAACATTTACCCTTAGTTCACCTGGAGTTCCCTTTCCTTCTGTGGCGCACCCTGCCACTAAACCGCCTTCAGGTCTCATCCTGTGCTAGGAGCTGGGGGCTCTGCGGGGGCCGCTGGAGGACTCCGCTCCCCTGCGCCGTGGGGCCGCAGCTCACCACAGCTCCAACGGGCCTCCTGCCTCTTCCGAGGTCCACACGGGAACAGTCAGCGCCCGGAGGCACCAAGCATAAACCCTTAGGATCAGCTGGAGTTGTTTTAAAGATGAGGATGCAGTCTCAGTTCATCTTTGCAACCATTTAGCAAACTAAAGGTCAAGGGGAACACAAGAGATTAAAAGGCAGGGAATTTTGAAGAGCTACAATAGCACTGCTGTTCTTAAAAATGAACATTGTTACTCTGTTCTTCTTCCTGTGAGGAAAGAATGGGCAGAAGGCTCTGGTACAAACCTTCCCCAAAACAATTCTTCCAAAAACAACTCAGTTCTCCATGAGTTACCCTTACTTTTGACCTCAAGCGAAGCAAATTTTATCAAGAATATTTAACTGAAAAGCTAGACTCAGTTACTCCTTCAAATAATATCCAGCATAAAACAGCAAAATCTCAGCCCATTAGCACCCCTCACCACCTCTGCAACATGCTTGATAGAACAGCCATTTTTGAGGATTCTGTCCCTTTGCCCTCTCTAGTCCCAGCCTTGCGACTGGCTGCTCATCTTTGGGGTCTACCCTCTAAAAGCTAAATGCATAAAAAAGACACTTTCTGACCAATGGAAGCAGGCAGTGAACCTTCACTTACAATATCCAATCAATTCGCAGAAGCTTCTGGAAGCGGACAGATGCCAAGTGTTAAGAGGGTCTGCTCAATATCAACACCGCAGTGAACACTACCGAGGAGCCCAGATCCCGACAGGCTGCCAGGCCACTACTGGCACACAGATAACCCAGGGCCCTGGACAGAGGTAACGTCCTTTAAGGATGTCACAGAGCCAGTGGCACACGCTCCCTCCAAAGCTCATGAGATCCGACGTCTAAGGCTGGCAAGAAAATAAATCCCTAGAATCTGTAAAACTCAAGATGAGCAAAGAACTTCAGAAACGCTCATCACGTTCTCATGCAACCGCAATTCATAAAGTTGGAAAAATCACTCCGAGGATCAAGGTGTTTTCCTGTCATACAGAACAATCAGTCTTCACAAGATTATTCAGAGAACACGGCAAGAAATTTCAGGTATGTCCATTAGAGGATAGAATAGTTTAAAAAAAAAACCCTCAAAACTGTAAAACTCTTGAAAGTAACTGATTCACCACCCAAATACAAGCTTCAGGGTGATAAAGAGGCCAAAGCCAGCAGGCCAGTGTCCATGGGCACAGTCCCTGTCGCAGTGAGCCCACGTGCAGGGAGACCACCTGAGGCCACACACCGGAGAGGCGTCTATGCTCCAGGAAGGCGGAGGGAGGCCGCCTCAGTGCCCAGAGCGGAAGTGGAGCGCTCAGAGCAACCGCGGAGCAGCCCCATCTGGATGGAGGCGGGGCTCCTGCAGGCACCAGCGACCCATCGCCTGTCCTTGAAGACTTCGGCTGGCATCAGTGGGAGGAAGCAGGCCCTGCCGCTGTGTCCAGGCTGTTTCCCCATCTGTTCCGGTGCTGCTGCTCCAAAGGAAGCTTCAGCAGTGAGGGCCAGGGAGAGGAGGGAAGGCCCGGCCTGCTGCCTGTCACTCACTGGCCCCTTCCTGTTACGCAGGGACCCAGGCTTGCGGCAGGCCGAGCTCCCAGGATAAGCCAGGCCCGAACGGCTGCTAAGCCTCATGCCTCTGCTCCCGGAGCTGGGGGCGTCCTTTCCAAAAGGGGCTAAATGAGGCACCCCCGGCCCCACAGCAAGGACTCCCTGGATGAGTGTCCTAAACAGGCCACAGAGAATCCAGGTGACAGCTGCGGGTTTGGGTTAAAAAACAGACGCAGCATGAGGATGGCAGTGGGAAAAAATAATCGCTGCCTAAGAAAGTGCCAGTGACCACGCCCAGCGAGAGCGCCACTGTGACCTCTCCGACAGGCTCGTGGGCCACTGGGTACGAGCGATTTCCTGTTATGACATCCAGGGAACGCTGGGTGTGAGAGATGGCTTCTCGGAAGAACGTGCCCCTTCCCCTCCGCTTCTCCTGCAGCAGCAGCGTCTTCTGACAAGGCGCATTCCTGGAGAAGGCCACGCTCCGTGTGACACGGAATCTAGGCCCCACCGCCCCCCATACACTAGGGACGGGGTGGGTCCACAGATGGGACAGCTACCAGATTTTCCCAGGAGCCCTTGGGCATGGTTGACGGACACCAGCGCAGGGCATGACACTCCCAGGTGGCAGCAAGCCCCAGGCTAGAGCCACCGGAGCGCTCTGCACCAACCCTGCTCCCACCGTGTGGCGAGCACGCCTCATGAGCAACATGCTAGAGAGGCCACCATGCCCCCCAGTCCCTGGAGGCTGGATGCAGAGGGCATCTGCCAGCTGAGGGGCACCCTGGCCCAGCCGTGGGCAGCAGCACCCTCTGACCTGGAGATTTCACCACGGGCGTCCACACCAGAGGTGGTATTGGCTCCTCTGATCCCTGAACATCTGATTTTTTCATTTTTGAAAAAAACCATAAAGGCATTTCTTTGGATGCTAGGATTTATTTCTGAACAAATCAAAACTAGGAGGGGTGATACAGATAAAGACGGGGTGAGCCTGTAGTGACTGACGCAGGTGGTGGGGACAGCCTGAGGCCAGACTCTGGGGAGCAGGAGGATAATGCAATGGGACGTGCATTTCTGAGGAGGCCACTGGCTGAGGCTGCAGGCAGGAGGGTGGAGGCCCAGGCCAGGCTCGACCCGCCTAGGACAAAGCCCTGCACTGGAAGAAACTCGCGGGAGTAGAACAAGCTGAGAAAACCCGACAGAAGAGGCAAAGAACAGGCTGAGACGAAAGGCGGGCAGGCGGAGTGCGGCGGGGAGGCAGGTCTCCCAGAGCACCAGGCCACCGTTAAAATCACTTCTGAGGCCCTGCAGAGGAGGGAGGCCGAGCGAGAGCCTGCCCACCACCTCCCTCCTACGAGCTCCAGGGAAGCCTCCAACGCTGAGCAGAAAGGAGCAGCAGCAGCGCCCGGACATCTCTGCAAAAAGTAAAAGCAAACTAGAGCGACGCCCAAAACAGACGAAAGTCACCAAAGGAGCCACGAGAAATTAATGATGGCAGCCAATGAGAATCAAAGAAAATGGTGGCTAGAGAAAGGTTTGAAACAGGTGGAAGATGTCAGGAAAACACTGTGGATAAAAGAAAAACCACCATCTTCAGAATGAGAACAAAGGAAGGTTAGAGCAAATTAACACACTGAATGCTTTAAATGTAAAAAGCAAAACCAAAACAGAATAAGGGCGAATTTTTATTTTTACTTTTTTGGGGAGCTTGGGATTTGAACCCAAGGGCCCTTTACCACTCCCTGAGTTGCATCCCCAGATCTTTTCATTTTTTATTTTGAGACAGGGTTCCCCAGGTGGGCCTTGAACTTGCAGTCCTCCTGCCTCAGCCTCCTGAGGTGTGGGACCATGGCAGGAAATTTTTTAAATAAAAAGAAATTGGTTCCTTGTACTACTCTCATAATTTTCCAGTAAATTTCAAGTTCTATGAAAAAATCTTAAATGAAGATAAAACACTTGAGAGGAAGTGAAAGGAAGAGATGATATGCAAAGAAGGTCACGCGTACACACGACAAGCCGAGTTCCTGGAAGGAACGGAGCAAGGTCACACAGCAATGTCACACAGCAATGTCACACAGCACCGCCGAGTCGGCAGCGCGAGGCTTCCCTGTAGCTGCCACAGTGAAAAGACCCGGAACTACACGCTGAAACAGCGCAAGGATTTTCAGGGGCGACTGTCCCTAAATGGCCAAGACCAAGCATAGCTTAATAAAGTATTCGACTTCAAAATAAAAGTGTACATAAAAGAAAAACTTTGGGCATCTGGCGGGGAAGAAAAAACTTAAAACAAGTCACTCTGAGGGAAAGACACTCAGGTCATGGAACTCTGACGGTAGGTAGTGCTGTGGATGACGAGGGCTGCCAATTGCCATGAGGGTGAGCTGCTGACCCCCGACGACTGCGGTGCAGAATGATCGTCAGAAACCACAAGCACGGGAGACGCAGAGAATAGCAGCAAGCATCAGCCTGGACCAGCAGGTTTAAGATAAAAGGGTGGCCACAGGGGACAGAACACAGCATGCACCCTGCCTATGGATGCTGTGTAGTGGACAAACACCGACGATGGAGGGACAGGAACAGGAGAGTTTCTGAAAAGTGGAACAACACTGCCCTTGGTCCTTCTAGATATCAACCTAGAATATTTCAAATCGGATTCCGAGGGAAGGCGCTGACTAGCTAGTTTCAAGATGGCTCACAGAGGGGAGTCCCACCAACCGCCCACACTGCGGGCACAGGGGTGTATGACAACGACCCTGGCGCAGAAGTAACCACCAGAAAACACAGGACTGGTGTGTTTTGGTGTTAAACACCGAAAGATTTAGTCACAGATAAAATTCTTCCTTGAAAACTATAAAAACAACATGCCTATCATATCCAATGCAAAATATGATGAAAAAAGTTTAACCAAGGTCAACAGACTACAAGTGCCTGTTCTTCACAGTTTTCTCCAAACACAGGTAAACATAAATCGTGAATTATTCTTCTTGTTTTCATATGCAACGGAATGTTCTGGGTGTATCAGTCACACTGGCACAGAATGATTTTCTCTCTCAATAGTTTAGCAATAATTTAATTTTCTTACCTTAGAAAGTTAAAAACTGAGTTAAGGATCATTTCAGCACTCGCACTGCCGAGTCTGGTGCAAGGCTCCCCTTCCAGTAGGTCCCTCGATTCCTGTGTTGCTGCACTGCAATTCTGAGGCGTGGGGGCAGAGCAGCCAGGGCTGGGTCAGGAGCAGGCCATGCAGCGGTGACACCCTCTGACTATGCACCAGCCACCAGCCCTGCTGGTCTCTCCACGTGCGTGACGGGGCCCTTGGCTTCCACGATCTTCCAGGCCCTTCCTGGCTGTGGCTTCCTGCCGCCCCAGCACCTGACACCCAGGCCTCTCCTCCTCGCCACTTCTCAGGCTCTGGCTCCTCTCCCTCTCACACCTCCCAACTGCAAACAGGGTGCTTCCCGATTCCTACACTTCCATTTAGAAAATCCCACCAACACAGGAAACAGAAGCGTGATCAACTGACTACACCCGCACCAAACGGGGCGGTTGCCTGTCCTGCAGGGGATCTGCTGCACCCGAGAACAATGCTCCCTCGGGATCAAGGGCAGGTCCCCAAGCCTCCCTGTCACTGGCACTGCCCGAGCTTATTCTTTCACTCCCTCCACTCGCCTGACGTGCAGGCAACCAGACAGCACGTCACCATCAGGCCTCTGGGTGACGACGCTTCGTCCAGTATGAGTGGATTGGACACTTCTCCCTGGTCAGTCCAAGCAGAGGACCTTGCAGCCTCAGCCAAGAACTCCAACCTGGCTAATCTGCAAGCTGGAAAGGAGCATCAGACCCACAATTCTGTCTCCCTTACAGGGAGCTGAGGGACACACACAGCTATGAGGGACACTGAAGCAGGGGAGGGGATTTCTGAGGGAAGAATGTTTTGAAAAACTAGAACAGCATTCATACCATTAAAGAAAGCACCAGTACCGCCAGGCCCGCTGAAAATAAATACTGTGCACCCGGGCGAGCACGAGGCTGAAGAGGCTGCAGACTGCCCCCGTCCACGAGGAGGCCGGACTGCGCCACAGCAGTGCCAGCGGTGTGGGCAGGGTGGGGACAGTGTGTCTGAGGATGCTCTCTCTGTTAGTTCTCACAAATGCACAGGAATTTGCGATTACCTCAGTAACAATCTCTATTAAAAACCGTGAGTGGCAGAACACAAACCAAAACGTTATGGCGCTCTGTAGTGCTAGCAATAAAGAAAAATTTATTCTTTGTTTTCCACAATAAACATGAAATACAGTATAAGATTAGCATGGGCGGGGCTTGGGTCGTGGCTCAGTGGTAGGGCGCTTGCCTGGCACCCGTGAGGCACTGGGTTCCATCCTCAGCTCCACATGAAAATAAATAAATAAATAAAGGTATTGTGTCCATCCACAACTAAAAAAATTTTTTAAAAGGGGGGGATTAGCATGGGCATGGTGGCCGGCTCAGGAGGCTGAGGCAGGAGGATCTCAAGTTCCAGGCCAGCCTCAGCAACTCCATGAGCTGCTACTTAGTGATACCCTGACTCAAGGTAAAAAATAAAAAATGAAAGGACTGGGATGTGGCTCCGAGATTAGTACCAAAAAATTTTTTTAAAACTTTAAAAGACTTTTTTTTTTTAACTGGGGATTGAACTCAGGGGCACTCGGCCACTGAGCCACATCCCCAGCCCTATTTTGTATTTTATTTAGAGACAGGGTCTCACTGAGTTGCTTAGCACCTTGCCCATGCTGAGGCTGGCTTTGGATCCCCAATCCTCCTGCCTCAGCCTCCTGAGCTGCTAGGATTACAGGCGAGGGCCAGCACGCCCGGCTAAAAATAAGAATCCTTAACAAGGGTAAGTCCTTCAAGACTTAGGACAGGTAAGAAAAATTTAGAAAATCTAAGAATAATGAGTGAAGTGAACGCAGGGCTGTTCAACAAATCATCAGGTGAGCAGGGGAGGCCAGCGACAGTGCTGAAGGGGGCGGCGCTCTGCCACACGCCCTCCCCGTGCTCTGTAAAAGCGCAGGGCCCCCTCTCAGTAGCGAGGCCGCCATCCCCCAGGCCACCAGGCCCCTGGGAAGCTCTCCCCGCACCTTCCACGTGCTGTGCAAGGAGCTCACCTGTCACCCGTGTGCACTCTGCCGGTGGAGGTCCCTCCCGGGGGGCACGCGGTCCTGGGGGCACTCGCCTGGCAGCTCGGTCGCCAACAGTCGAGTGGCTTGCGGACCAACATGCGGGACAGAGTTCCCAGTGACCAGCGGAGCGCTGGGCACTGAGCCGCAGGACCCGGCACCACCTCGGCGAGCTGGGAGGAGAGGCCACCCGCGGCTCCGGGCTCTGGGAAGAGTCCCGGGCCGGCGCTGCGCTCCTCCCGCCTTCGGACCGCAGCGCCTGGAGCCCGGCGGCGCGGGGCACTGGCAACCCGGGGTTGAAGGAGCTTCTCCTGGGGGAGCAGGAGGTGGAGGGTGCGAGGAGCACGGCCGCGGAGGCCAGGAGACACGGCTGGGGGCTGCAGGGCAGCAGTGCGCCCAGGGGCTCGTGCTGGGCTAGGAAGAAAGTCAGTCCCCGCAGCAGGAAGACCCGCAGGCGACGGGACCGCTGGGCTGGGCTGGACTGGGCTGGTCGGGATCAGGCAGCGAACGGGGCGCAGAGAGTCTCCCTAAGCCCACCTTTCCCGCGACCCAGAGGGGCAGGAGGCCTGCTCAGGAGGCGGGACCCCAGCACGCCCGCAGTGGTGGCAGAAGACGCAGCAGCAGCTGAGAAGTTCTGGAGGAGTGCGGGGGTGGGGGAGGCGATAGGAGGACAGGGCAGGCACCTTGAGGCTGAGGCCGAGGACCCTGGAGGATGAGAGCCCTCGAGGGGACGCTAAGATGAGGAGGTGAGGTCCTCCCTGTTGAAGTAGGGCAGCGACACACCACATCTCCTCCCAGGAAAGACACAATAAAATCAGAGGGCCTGAGCCAGCAGAGGGGCTGCCAAAGGCCAGAGATGGGGCCTGAGCAGGGCCCAGGAGAGAGGCCAGGGGCCTCAAGAGGGCCTCAGGGAGGCAGGAGAAGCACTAGGCCTCAGCAACTGGGGGAACCCCTGTCACAGAATTTAAGAACAGAGAGGGGGACAGGCTGGGTGGACGTTCAGGGTGGAGTGCCCCAGGTCAAAACAGGAAGGTGGGGAGACTTGGCAACCAACTGAAAGTGAGGTTCATCACCCAGTGGAGATGACTTAAGATTTCAGGTTAGTGCCACCAAGGACAGAGGGGGAGAGGCCAATAACTCATCAACCTCAGAGTTCACTGTCTCTAAGCCACTCGATGGATTTCTCAATATGAAGAAAACATGCCCCGTGGATAAAGCAAAAATCAAAGTAACAAAACAGATAAAGCGATCCTCTCCGTGGCGGAACACGTTTCCCACAAGAAGTCCTTCCCAGAACTGCGCCAAGTTAGAGAACGCCCACGCTCGCCTTTGGACGTAACCTGCTTGTGCCATGCCACAGCTTCTGTGGTCACAGCTTCTGTGGTCACAGCTTCTGTGGTCACAGCTTCTGTGATCAGACAAGTCGCCCCACTCTGTGCTCAAAATTAAGTGAGGGGAAAAAATCCCAGACACTTCCACCCGGGAGCAGCCAGCCTCACGGGACCCACCTCGCTACAGTATTGCAGAAGCAGCCACCAAACCTCCCTTTCCGGGTGGGCACAGGTCCCCTTCTTCTGAGACTGGAAAGAGCAGCCAGCCCCAAGGCAGGGACAGAAAGCCTCCCGCTCGCCAAGAGCCTGTTCACCCTAAGAGCGGACCTCTCACCAGCCAGGTCGCCAAGCCTCCAGCCTTTCGGCAGTGTTTGGCAGAGGATAAAATGGGGTACAGTCTGAGTGTCCGTGGGTTGGGGGGAGGAAATATAGTGCCTGTGGGAGATGAGAGCTCTAGACACAAACCACTGTGTCCCGACACTGCCAGGCCCAGGTCCAGCTGCGCCATTCAGATCCTCTCCTGCTCCCCTCTGTGACTGCCTTATGCTACTGGCCCTCGCTCTAAAAGGTCAACTTCCAACCAGCACACCTGTTATTCCAGCTACTCAGGAGGCTGAGGCAGGAGGATCACAAGTTTGAGGTCAGGCTCAGCAACTTAGTGAGACCCCATCTCAAAAAAATTTTAAAAATTTAAAAAGTGGGGCTGGGGGTGTGGGGCTGGGGATATACACAGTTCAGTGGTGAAGCACCCCTGGGGTCAATTCTCAGTACAATAAAAGAGGTCAAGCTTCCTGTACCATGTGAGGCAGGGATGGAGTCATCAGGGACCAGAGACAACCTACCCAGGGGTTGACCCAGTCTCCTGGACTCCGAAATACCACAGTGGAGGGTCTGACAGCACGAAAGCAGGAGGCTCACGTGTGGCTTCGTGGATTCTCATGTAAACACCTTGAAAAAGAATCTTAAGAAATAGCATCAAGGGAGGCGAGGTGACCACTGAAAGCCATGACTTCCTGCAACGTGATGCATGCTGGAGGGCACAACTGAGATAGTGCACAGCCGAGGAGGTCACTCGTCGGGAGGCTGGGCCTCTGGCTTCGACACTGACTCGTGAGTCCCCACTGAAGCATTCCCATTCAGAAATCCGCCGGAAGGCTTCAACCAGACAAAACAGGAGAATCCAACGAGACCCCAGGACAAAACCAAGAGGTGAGGAAGACAGCAGCCCAGGAAGTGGCTCTTCAGCCCAGGAAGCCAGCTTTGTCACATCAGCGGGACTCCAAGTGCCTCGCATCCACCTGTGCTCCGGAGTCCAGGTGCCCTGGGGAGGAGAGGCACCCGTGCCCGCCTAACTCCGGAGGGAACCCGGGGGGCTCTGTTCACTGTGCCCAGCAGCCCCCGGGGGAAGCTGACACCAGGAGCAGGATGCCTGGGTGTTCCCACGTGGGCACTCCGGTCATTCGCAGCAACGATTCCACAGCACGTGCGTCCAGAGTCCAGACGGCAGCTCCGAAGCCTCTGAAGCACGACGCACTGTGCTTGAGGACAGCCTGTACCTTCATGCTCCGTCACCACCTGACCCTGTGCCAGTCAAAGTCCATCTGAACACTGTCCTGTGAACTGACTCAGAGACTTAAAGCAACAGCCTGGAGCCTCACAAGCCAGGGACCCACGACACATGGCACAGGCACAGTCCTACCCAAGGCTCGGAACATGCAGCAGATCACACCAGATCAAACAAAAACCAAAAGATGGTGCGCCAGCCGGCTCCTCAGCCCCTCTGCCACCTCGTGAGCAGCGCCGGCCTCCCACCGCCGCGCGGGCTACCGACAGCCCCTTATGTGTGGAGGAGCGAGTCACCATGACGCAGAAGACACCAGACAAAGCGGCTTATTACTAGTGTGTAGTCGGTCAAGCGGCACAAAGCACACAGGCGGGAAGCCACCAAGTCTGCTCACCACGACTACAGGCAGCACCACATGCCCGAGATTCCACATGCCCACAACTGCCAGTGGTCCCTGCAGTAGCCCTGGGGAGAGGGCGGCAAGGAGGGAGGCAAAGAGGGACAGCAGGACAAAGAGTCCAACTGTGGGTGGGGCCTCGGCCACACAGACAGCCTGCGGGAAGCCAGCCTCCTGGAACGCAGCGCCCTCTGCTCCCCACACAAATCAACCTCCCTCCTGAGCCTCCTGCCACTCACCCTGTCCTCAAAGCTTCAGTTCTACTTGTTCTCAACTGGTCAACCTCAGGTCTTCTATCCCGTTAAAAGGTGTGTTTACATTTAAAAACACTCGCAGTCACGCTGACAAATGCGCAGGAGGACGCCGGTGAGCCCTGTGGTGTGGAGAGAGCTGCTGTTTAAACTCTGTTACACTGAGGACTTCAGGAAGTTGAAGAGCAAAGAAAAGGATGCGGGACCAGGAAGAGAAGGGTTCCCTTTGGTCCCCAGGTCCGCCCTGCGACACGATCACCCTGGATCTCCGTTCACTTGAGGAACAACCCTTGCTCCTCGTCGCTTACACAGGGCTCTTCTATTAAAACAGGACGGAACACGCTGCAAATTGTGAAATTAAGTGCTTTCATTCTAAATTTAATTACCTTCACACAAAAATTCCAGTTAAAAGGCAAACCTAGAACACATAAATCAGCTGCAACAAGGCCAAACCAACCCTAAATAACCTTCCTCACAAGAACAGACGTGCCTGGCGGGGGCCCTGCCTGGGCAGGAGCAAGGTTAGGATCCACACCACGCCTTCCTCCTCTTCCATCCAAACAACGCCATGCATTTCGTAATATCCAGAAGACGGGCAGCGACAGGGACAGTTGAGAACCACAAACAACACAATAAACTTCGGGGCTAAAGCAAGGATACCATATTAAGAAAAAAGTTAAAACACAGACAAGGATTTAGTTTCAAACGCAAAAGCTTCACCTGCCCAGAATTTTTTTGAGAACTGTCTGGCAAGATCAAAATCTCAGGAAATTCCAAACAAATGAAATTCTAAAGGCAAATTACTGAAGAAAAGTGATCTAACTTCAGACCCCAGGCCCGCCCCCAGTCCCACCCAGTACCTTCACTTTTCAGAGGACCACCAGACCAAGCCCAGAACCATATGCTGACAAGAGCCTGCTTCCTGCAAGGGACAGCTCTCTGGCCTGACTGACTCCTGATTCCTGTCAGCACCGCTCAGAACCAGCTTCCAACCTCTGAGGCCTGAACCAGGGAGACCTCACACCACCACGTCTTGGAAGTGGCGGGCATGCCGCAAGGCAGAAGAAACCCACGGGCAAGTGACACTCAAGAGTGGCGGGGGCAGAACCTGCTGATGGAGACAAAGGCAGACCACAAAGGAGACTTAGTGTCATCAAGTTTCATCCAAGATAGGACAGCCCACCGCAGGTAAGCCACTAAGAGGGGGCACGCCAGGAACACACAGTTCCTGCTCAGAGAGGGCCTGTCACCTCACTGGGCACGCCACATGCGGAAATGAATAGATTAGGGAACAGAGAGGACAGAGTGTCTGCTAAATGATCATGGGTCAGTGACATGGTTCACACAGTACCGGAAACTCGAAACCTCCCTATTAATCAGTTTCTAATTCATGAATCTTCCAAACAGCACCTGTTCAGCATCTGTTCATCAGAACAACTCACTGGGCACCTTCTACATGTGGCCCGATGTTGGGTATTAAGGGACATAAATGGCTGAAATAAAAGCAGCCCCGGCCCCTCACAGACTACCTGGCAATAAGTAAGTAGCAAGAGAACAATGGTGTAACGAGCATCACCACCCAGGAGCCATGAGAGGGACAGTCCAGGGGACCATGGTTGGGCCTGGAGAGAAAGATTGGAGAAAGCACCCTAAGCCAGGCCTAAGATGCGACTGGAGACCAAGCATGAGCAGGGGGAAGGGAGACCGTTCCAGGCTGAGGAAGCAGCACATGCCAGGCTCCAGAGCGCCAGCGCCACCTGGCAGGACTCAGAGCCTCTGAAGGCTGCACAGGAGCGTCTGGGCCGAGCCCGCACTTGTGAGTTCAAGGCCACTGCAATCCCCAGGTGAACAGAGGAGGAAGAACGGGGGAGGAAGGAACAGCTAGGGTGCAGCCTGAGGAACTCCCTCAGGTGCCCACCAAACAGAGAAAATGCCAAGCGACCCCAGGATTAGCTGGAGAAGTTGGAGATGTGAAAGGAAAAGGAACACAGAGAACTGAAACCCAGGAAGGGATCATTCAGGAAGCGAGCAGAGGTCGGCCATGGTAATCGGCACCGATATAAGGGTGCTGCGTACCCACTGGCTTCGCAGGAAGGAGGCAGAGTCACCTCAGCCAAAACCATTTCAGTGGCTGCGTGCAGTGGAGCCCAACCTCCCTGGGTGGAGGAGTGACTGGAGGTGAACAGAAGGCACAGGCTGGGACTAGACAGCGAGTCTAGATGAGCAAATGCCAAAGGCAGGGAGAGAAAGAGCAAGGAGAGAGGGACGGGAAGCTCCCAGAGGCTGAGGGAGGACGTGGGATGCATCCATGCCCGGGATGCTGGGCCCTGAAAGCAAAGGCAGGCAGTGGGCTGCAGACAGGAGCGGGGCGCAGGCCACCTGAAACCACCAGCATCACTTGGGGCAGGAATCAAATAGCCCCTTGTGGCAACCCACGGGCCAGGAGAGCACATTGAGAATCCCAGCAACATGGGAGGATGAGGTAGGAGGATCGCAAGTTCGAGGCCAGCCTGGACAAATTAGCAAGCCCTGCCTCAAAATTTTAAAAAACGGGCTGCGGATATGGCCCAGTGGTTAAGCATCCTTGGGTCAAATCCTTAGTACTGATAAATTAACTAATTAAAAAAAAATCAGAAGAAAAAAACCCACTAAATCATCTCCTTCACCATTAAAAGTAGTCCAAACAGCTTCTAGTCTCCCTTGTCTTAACATTTGTAAGGAAAACCCATTTTCAGATCAAGTGATTAGTAATCGGCAACTGTTTTTTAAAAACTCTCTCTATGCATAATCTTCATAGCTAGAATTAAAAGGAGGAGAAAGGAGTAGGTATCTTTCACCACTTTAACGGTGTGCAGGGCCCAGTCCTGACTGCTTCCATGGGGCAAGGAAAGAGTCTAATCTGGAAATGGAAAATGGGCAGCAATCAGTAGGTCATTCAGAATCACTCAAGATAATTCTTGTTTTCAAATTTAAGCAATCATAAATGTCTCAGAATTTGTAATACTATCTAAAGTGAATGCCTAAAAATTAATAAGGGCTATCACTCAGCCTTTTAAAAATAAGATGATTATCAGCCAACTCGGGTTGTTTTACAAGGTAGCTGACTAGATGACTTGAAAGACTCGTTCACACAAAGCCACCTGCACAATGAGAACTGCTGATCAAACCACAAAGTGGGACAGGCCAGCCAAGTCACTAAAAATGCCCTTAAAACTCAGCAAACCCACGAGGCCTGCATTTCAGCGTCAGCTAGAGGTCAAGGGCCACCTAAGCATTTTCAATTTGTTCTTAGTAAGGCAGGCTAATACTTGAAGATTCTTTTTTAAAATTTCTATTTTACATATTAAAACATTTTATAATTCCCCTTTCTGCAGACTCAAGCTTCTCTGTGTACACACTTGGCTAAAAGTTTTACTCTGTTCCACAAGCGCCTGTGGTTAGTGCTCTGGGCTGTGAACTGGTGACAAGCAGACACCGTCCTCAGGGAGGGGTCACCTACAGGCTCCTCCACTACAGGTGGCAGGAGGCACGAGGTGGAGGCCCCAAAGGCAACCTCCATTATGCCGCCCTTGAAGGGACCAGAGGCCATGATGGCAGTCAAGAAGAGGCACTGGAGAGGGGACAGATCAAAAGAAAGCAGGAAATGTGCAGAGGTACCCACAGACAGAAAGCGGGGAGGATGCGCACACGGGGGGTATGAGAACCAGAGCGGAAGACACTGAAATGTGACCCAGGCTTTCCAGTGCAGGTAACCGGGACACCTACCAGGAGCAGAGGACACCTTCTTCCCTTCCCTTAGCCCACTGAGACCCTCACAGACCTTGCCCCACCTCTGGGCCTGCTCCCCACCCCTGATCACCCCTGTGGAGTATGCGCAGGATGCAGGCCTGGCCACCCGGCTGGAGCTGGATTCTCCCTGCCAACCCTTGCTGCCCACCCGGCTGTCGCGGTGTTGCTGGAGAGCTGAGTGAATGCCCCCCCCAAGAAAGTCGAAAGCCGGAGGGAGGGAAAGCGAAAACGGGAGGAAAAGAGTTCTAAGAAACTGGCCTCCCCTGATTTCAATTCCATACGCGGGAAACCGTAGGAAGTGGCGATGCCATCTGCCACATGACCCGGGAGTGCTCAAACAGTGTTCCACCCTCCAGGGGTTCAGCTTTGAAAGGAATGAAACACGTGGGACCAAGCCTTGACTACTTGATAATGGCAAAGGACCACCTGACCCCCTGCTCCTTCTGATGCGGCACATCCAGCTGCTCAGTGGGATGACAGACGTTCAGCCCATTGGAGACGAAGCACACGACGTGAACACTTCTGCTCCAACGGGGACAAGCCCTGCACAACACACCGTCCTCACAACCTGTACACTTGTTTTCTTTTTATCGTACAACATTCACTGAATCCCGTGGTTAAGAGTTGCAGGTAGAGAAACCGTGTCATCGAGCTCAGTCACGGGACACACAACATCACCTATCACAAAGTGATCATTAAATTAAAACCCAGCTTCTCCAGGTTTCTCAGGACAAGCACACCTGGGCAAAGGACTAGTCTTCTCAATTCCCACAGGGCCATTCAATTTAGCTTCTAATTTGGCCATTAGAAATAGTTCATGGAAATAGCTGATCATGGGACAAAAATACAGGCACATTCAGTGGCCCGATGTGGAAAAAATGGCAGGGCTTCCAATTTCCTCAAAACAGCAGGAGGGGGCTGAGGCAGAGAGGAGGGGAGGAGACAACACCCGATCCTGCTGTCCAGGACCTGCTCAGGCCACCAGCCTCTCACTGATTTACCTAGTGATACACCAACCGCAGCAAAGCTTAGCACCATGGCATTTCCAATACTAACGGCAAGCTTCCAGAGGAACCCAGCTTGGAGGGAGGGCTGCAAACTCAGTGCCTCCAAGGGTCAGGCAGCACAGACATAGGACAGACAGACCTGATATGCGTGCGGCTACCATAAACTACAAAACACAGACGAGTCCATCCAAAGCAGCCTGGGCCTGGCCCTAGCCAACCCCGCCAACGTGGGCCCAGACAGTGTGGTGTGCACACTTTTAAAGAGGTCAGAAACCAGATTGGTGTGTGATGTCCCCTAATTTATTACCAATGGCCAAAAAATCTAAACTCCTCTGTTTTCTAAAACCCGTTTGGACCAAGCAAAGTCAGACTGAGGGTGGCCAACTTGTGACATCAAGGTGAGAGGTTAGAAAATGAGGCAAAGGTCAAAAACTATGATCTCTTCATACTCCTAACAGGTTCAGCACAGCCCGGCCTCCCCCCAGCCACCCCTGGGAAGCAGTGCCCGTCCCGCCAGTGCTCCTGGGCTCAGGCCCTGGTCTCTGGGCTGTGACCTGTCCGTCCTCAAACACTTCCTGCTATTCTAGACCAATTGACAGTGCAGAATCAAAGGCCCTGATCACAGGGCCTGGGGCACAAAACCGAACTCAAGAAATGCCAGCTCTTGGTGGCTCCGTCCTGGACCAGGGCAGAAGAGGAGCAGGCAGCGTGCTGCTCAGTGAGGGGAAGATTTTGGTCCAAATACAAAACCTAACAATCTCTTCAGATATAAGGGTTTCAAGGAAACTGCCCGCATCATTTTATAACATGATCTGATTTACGTGCTCAAATTGCATTTTTTTATTTCCTAAGGACATAACGGGTTCTTTTCTTTTTTTTTTTTTCTTAAATATTTTGTTTTAGTTGTAGGTGGACACAATACCTTTGTTTTATTTTTATGTGGTGTTGAGGACTGAACCAGGGCCTCATGCATGCCAGGCGAGCACTCTACCCCTGGGCCACCACCCCAGCCATACAGGGTTCTTAAAGCTTTAATTTGAGTCAATGTGAAAATGTAAAGCTTTGCCCCACTTTCAGATGAGAGGGATCATGGACCTGCCATACAGTGCCATCCAATCCAGCCTCAGTGGGACCTGAAGCCCCAATGATTCCACAAAGGTCACCCTACTCTGGGTGCTGCACGTGACCCTGGAGTCAGGAAGTCACACCTGCCCGTGCTCTCAGGCCCTCTGGTCCGACCACTGCATTACAGATGCGTTGACAGATTGTGGCTGCACTAACTCAAGGTCCCACAGCACCAGAGGCAGACTCAGAACCTGGGCAGGCTCCTGAGTCCTCTTTTTGCAGGACTGCACGTGTCCCTGGGGTGTGCGTGTGAAGCGTGGATGGGTCCCGGCAACTGAGGGGCTCTGACACATGACCGTTCTGGGCAAGACTAACCAGCATCAGAGACAGCCATGAGGCCCTGCCCTGAGAACAGAACGCTCTGTCAGCCAAGGGCACAGGCCAGGGATGGCTCGTGTCCACTGCCAGCAAAGCCTGCCTGCAGCATCGCGGGTCAGTCAGAATCTTTTTTAAACCCTCTAACCTTGCATGTGAACCACTGGCCTGGAGCACAAGCTCCCAACTGCGTGAAAGAAGTTTGTGAACTTGCTGGAAAAGCAAGAGGCGTCACTAAGCAAAGGAATCAATGATTTTAAAATAACACTGCCAGCTTCAAACTGTCTAACTTGCAAAGCACTGAGAAAACATCTTTCGAAATGTAGCCAACTAGAATATAGATTGTGTCCTACATTCAAAATCTGTCTTTCTAGAAAGCATGTTTTAATGGCAAAGGATATAAAGTGAGCTTTGAACAAGAGACTAAAATTAGCTCAAACCACAAATAACCTGCCATACTTATCACTTCCTCAGGATCAACCTAAAAAATCAAACCCTGAAGGCATTTATGAAACTAGAGGTGTGAGAGGCTGCAGCCACCTCCCGCCTTGCCTTTAAAACAGACATGGCATTGAACGTGACCAACGGGCGGTGTTTTATTAGTTCGAAGGCAAGTGCAAGGGGAAGTGCAGAGCGCGGTTTTGCCTGCAGATGAAACAGCACATCCCAGGCCACACTGAGGTGGTGAGGGGAGCAGCCCCCTTCAGAGCTCAGGATGGGACATCTCCGGAGGGCCCAGCCCCTCTCCAGCTGCACTCCCGCTGACAGCTGAGGAAATACCAGCCTCCTGCCGCACACCCGGCACGCCTCGTCCCCAGAGCCATTTGTTTCCTACTTCCAGCATCTTCCAACAAACACAGTCTGTTGGGAAACACAAAATTTGTTTGTCGCCATCAAGCATGGAACAAGTTGCAAAAGAAGGTTTAGTTGACAAATACACATTCGTGAAAAAAAGGTACCAGGCTTGTTAAAGTTCAACTTCTTCCACACGGATTCCCTCTGATGTTTGATAAGTGTCATGTAAGCTTTTGGGGGAAAATTGAAGATCACAGAAAGGATGAAAGCAAGTGGTTAAGGATGAGCACAGAATCTGCCAGCTGCCACTGCCCCCGCCTCAATGTCCCCATGCACACTCGAAAGCATTCCCATTAGCAGGCAGGAAAAGAAGGAAGCAGCAGCGGGGGGTGTAGTGTCTTGTGGCATCAACAGAGGACATAGCATACCACTAATGACACTCACATTTCTTGGATTTATTCAAGAAAAAGTGCCAGAAGGATCCAAGGGAGGTTTGGAAATGCTTAAAACCTGGTGTGACCACGTGCTGCCTCTGAAGGATCTCACCACGCTTTTGCTGCACCCCACCGGGAAGGATGGCAGAGGGCGGCAGCGTCCAGGAAGCGGACAGCAGTAATGGTCACACTCTTAAACAACCCCAAGGTGCTGCAAAAACACAGTTCAAGACAGGGAAAGCCACGAAGCACAACAGTGACAACAACGGCTCCCTGCAGAAGACCCTGGTCCAGGGCCCGCCCTGCTCTGCCGGCGAAGGCAGCTTGTCTGTTCCTTCCAGAAGCAAACTGAGGCCCTACAGCTTGAATAGCAAAGTGTTCAAGGCCCAGGAGGGGTGCAGACAGCAGTGACCGATGCCCACCATCCAGGGAACTGCAAGCTCATTTCCATACTGCGCTAAAGGCAGTCTGCGTATCGGGCCACTGAGTGGAGGTATACTCAGAAGTGATTTCATCCCTTGACATGTTTAAGTAGCCCTGTTCTTAAGAGAAGTCCAACTATGTGCGGGTAACTCCTTGATGTTCCCTTTCCTGTAAGCAAGGCCCCAAGTGCCCGGCCCCTGTCATCATGAAAGAGAGCAGGCTGCTGGCGGGAACTCGGAGCTCGGCGTGGTGATGCTTAAACAACGCTCCCACATAGGAAGAGGTGTGCCAAGAAGGTCCATTAAGAAAAGAAGTCAGGGAGCAGTGTTTCCTAACATGAGGAGCGGGCTGTGCCCACCCTAATCACTAGCTAATAAATTTTAAAAATAGCCTTTTGGAAACCTAGTTTTGTGATGCTCGCCTTCTCTCTGCAAGCGGTGCCACTCACCCGCAAAAGCCACAGACACAGCCCGGCTTTTCCTTCTTCATCTATGAAAGAAAAACAGGTCTGAGAAGTAAACGAGAAGCCGGAGCACAAGACCACTTGGACCCTGAAGCTGACTTTGGCAAGTCACCCTCAATAAGGACTCAAGGGGATCAGCACAGACTGGCAAAGAGCAGGCGAGAACACACCTACTTCCTGGAGAAAATGTAGACCTTGTCACTCTGCTGACATGACTACGCTGACTGGGTCCACAGCTCAGACCTGACGCCTTGAAGCACTATTCCACCTAACGACCGTGGGCATCCGTTGAACTTTATTTACTGCCTTGGGAAAATCTGAAGCATTCGGAACTGTAAATGTCATTTAAAAAAAAGAAGAACTGAAAGTCTTTCCTCACGGTGGCTAGTATTTCGTCTGCAGGGTACATGTGCCAGGGCCTGAAGATCCACGTCTCGGGGGCTGGACTTCTCTCTGGCTGCTGTGGGGAGGTCTTCCCGGTGAAGCAGTCTTGTTTCCAGGTCTCAGATGTGCAAAATGACAAACTGTCAACAAACGCTCATGAGCATGTCAGGCTGCCCTGGGAAAGAGGAAGGGGCCATACTGGCCCCTGAGCGCCATTTCCACCCCAGGAGGAGCAGCTCCGGGGATTTGGGTACTTTCTTCTCAGACACAGCAGATGTGTAAACTAGCCTCTCATTCAAATGAGGCTCAGCCCAGCTGGAGGTTTCTTTCTAAAATTACAACATCAAGGGCAGCTACTCTTGGTGTATCTGGCTGGGGTTGAAGCTTTCGTAAATTCTCAAAAATCAGTTCCTCTATCTTTTACAGGAAAAGCACCCAATTGCTAGTTAAAGGAAAACTGCAAGTACAACTGTCATTTTCCCACATGGCCAGACTCAATGAACCCTCCTTTTAAAAATGTTTAATGCCCCTTAGGAAAAGACCCGATTCCTTTGAGTTGTTGACAATACTGACAAACCTGTAAGTTCTGTGGCCTAAGGGTGCCTTCCTACACCTTAGCAAACTGAGGAGCCATTGCAGTTTTTACGAACCTAAATTCTCTGTGTGAGTATGTTAATGACTTTTATTACTTGACTCGAGCTTCATGATCAGTGAGTCCAGGATTTGGTTTTACAAAAGAAGAGATGGAGCCTGAAGAGAGGAAGGAACCCATTCGGCACTGTTGGCGTTACAGCTGGGACCACGACCACAGCCGGACGCCGAGGGCATTAGAAAGAGCAGCAGATTACCGCCTTCCCTTGGGACTAAGGATGATCTGATCAAAGGCCAAAAAATACTTGCCTTTACTGGTTATAGTCTGAAAAAAAAAAAATTGACTTTGTAAGGGTTTCTACTTTATGGAGAACCATATTTCATATCCCATAATCAAAAAGTATTTTATGGCTGAGCACAGTGACACCTGTCTGTAATCCCAGCTATTCTGGAGGCTGAGGGAGGAGGGTTGCAAGTTAGAGGCCAGGCTGGGCAATTGAGCAAGACCCTGTCTCAAAATTAAAAAAACTTTTAAAGGGCCAGGGAGAGGAGCGCAGTAGTTGAGTGCTTGCCTAGCATGGGCGAGGTCCCCAGTGTGGGGATGGATGTGTATACATGTAAAAACCGGGTTCCCACATGTCCTCTGGAAGTTTGGAAGAACAAGTCAAGAGTGATGAGACTGGAGTAAATCAACACTCAAGGAGAAAGTCATTATCACCTCCTACTGCCTGTTAAGTTGTCTCCAACCGAGTACATTTACACGCAAAGCTAAAGGGAATTGAACTGAGAGTGTCCATTTCTCCTGGGTAGGAATTCAAGCCTTCCTTCCAAAGCCACACAGCAGGCAACACTCAGGCCATGACTCCAATCTGGTAGTTCTCCCCTGGAGTGGCCTCTGCTTCTGCTCCAGATCCAGGCTAGTCCACTGGCTTCTCTCATTCACCCCTTCAGGCACCGGGACCTGGGAACTCCATCTTCTACATCCCTATACATGGCCAGGCTAGCAAAGCCGGCAACCAACTCAATCTCAACACTTGTTGGGCACTTACTTCATGCCAGGTGCAGAGACTGTAAGATCAATGAGACAGAACAGGTGACCTCAGGAAGCCTGGGCTCCAGAAGAGACAGACCCAGGATATAGAGATGGCCACGTTGGAGTGGGGTGAATGCAGGAGAGCTGGGGAGGACACCGAGGAGTGACAGATGAAGCTGACTTTGGAGAAGAATGCATCTTTCAGTGGGATTGAAACAGAAGGCCCTGGAAGCGGGCATTACAGGAAGTGGAGACCTGCAAGCCGGCCGCCATGCTGAGCCTGGACCTTGACAGGCACGAGGAAGCACTCGTAGTTACACAGGAGTGGTGGGCTCAGGCTCGGCTCTGGGTTTAAAACAGGGCTCCAGCAATAATGTGAAGAATGTACCTGGTGAGGAGCAGGGAGTGGAGAGTGGAGAGGGACCGGATTGATGGGTCACCAGTTTCACTCATTTCTGCAGCTAGAAGCTACAAGCAACTGAGGTCGCATGCAAAATTTGAGAGCCTATATCCCCAGGGGTGGACGCCATGGTGACCCACAGCTGAAAGGTGGACGGGGAATCACAGGCTGCTCCAACTGTGCACACGGTGCCAAGCTTCATCATCTGGGAACAATGACCCAAGCAGAATCCCAAGTTCCCTGAACAGGGCAGCATGCAGGAACATGGCCAGCCTATCTGCCCGTATTAGATGTTACTGGGAACAAGTTAACATAAACACCGCAGGGAAGAAGGCCAAACTGGGCAGGACACAGCCCAGGGAAGAAGGCCAAACTGGGCAGGACACAGCGCGCGGAGGCCGGAGAAAAGCATCCGCGATTAAAAGCACAGCGCAGAAAATTGCCAGAAGGACTCTGCAACCAAAAAGATCAGGAAACAAACAAAGGAAAAGGAAGAAAAACAAGAGGGAAAAGAAAGACAGAAAAGGCAGCTATTTCAGGAGTTCATCTGAGGAATCTCCATGGGAAATTTCTTACTTCTATCAAGAAATTCAGGATCCGTTCAATTAGTTACATATTCAATACCAGCTGTGTTCTCTGGGTTTGGGAGCTAAACATACTAAAATGGGTCCTGACGGCAGGTAGGTAAGTAACTGGCAGCCAAAAGCCATTTGCTTTTATCCATTTTACCATTGTCCTCCAATGGCTGGCTTTTCAGAACCATCTGACACTGTCCGCTGACCTCCAGAAGGACCAAGTACAACTACATACACACTAATCACGCCAAATAACAGTAACAAAAAGTTCTTCCCTCCCACCTCTCCTACTTGAGTTGCTAGTTAATTCAGTAGGAACGCGACGATTACAAAGGTCTTTACACCCTTTCCAAAGTGGTGATCAGACACCTAAACTTAGTTCTCTCAAACCAGGGCTGAGCAAGAACCTTCCGATCTACTGGGTCACACAAGATGACTAGAACTTCCCAGTCTCTCCATGTCATTTCCGTTTGTCTTTTTTTTTTTTTAGGTGAAGTGAGTCATCGAGTATAGATCTTTCTCCTCTGCACAATATAGAGGTTTTTCTTTTTTCTTCTGGAAAGAATGGTGTTTAAGTCAACATTATTGGGAAGTTTATATTCATCTTCTTGGAATACAACAAAAGCTGTAAGCCAGGATGGAATCCGAGTGCACAGCTATTATAACAAGGCTTGAACCCAGTCGGGCATTGGACTGCGCTTCATAAGGAGCGCAGCTATGAAAACAGCTGTCAGCTGGAAGGAGGCCCCTTTACAAAGCCTTCCTCTGCCATGAATAAATCTTGCTTTCAAGTCACAAGCCACTGTGGCAATCTCCTTTATCCAAAACAATCAGATCATTCACACTGAAGAAGAGTGCACTGTGACAGAGAAGCACAGGGAAACAGCAGAACACCTGACCCAGCCTCAAACCACAGAGGAGGGCCCCACGGCGGCTCTCCATCCATGGGAGGAGCGCTCACCGCGGCCACCTCGGCTGCGCTCTGTCTTTTGGATGCAGGACCAACTCCAACACCAGGCTGACTCCCACTTTTCAAACCAGATTCCTTCAAATCACTTAAATGCTAGAAAACGATTTTAAAAGCCATTTGCATATGCCAGCAGGGCTGCCTTCCTAGTGAGTGCCTACCAGCGTCTGCGCCATCTATTAGCATTAAAGATGAAGTGCGGTCACGCTCCAGTGATCACAGCGGGCTGGCAGCCTCTGCTTGGAACGCCTGTCTTCCAGGCTGCCATCTTCCCCGGCACTCAGAGTGCACTTCACCCTGGGTTCAAGTTCCTCATCCTTTTACTCTCATTGGAAGACAAAAAATTTCTATGTAGAAGACATAGGAATTACTATACTGTGTTGTTTATAAAGTTTTAAGCAAAAATTATGTATAATTTTTCTGCTGACAATAGACTAGCTCAAAGTATGACTCTATATAATGCTGTCCTCATTATAACATGCTATGAAATACTGTTTTTAAACTTCCATTGTCTACCAATCATAAACACATTTCTTGGAATTCTTAAAATTTAATGGTTTTGATAAATTGACATGACCTTGGAAAACCAGCCACTTTTGTTTAACCCAAGGTCACTTGAATTCTACATTATTAGAAATGCCACAGTGGGAAAAATAAAGAGTCACTTTTAAATTTAAAAAGAAGAGCTTCTATTTTTTTTTTTTTTTTTGTACTGAGAATTGAACCCAGGGTGGCTGCACCACAGAGCGACACCCTGGGCCCTCTCTATTTTTTATTTCAGGACAAAGTCTCAATAAGTTGCTAAGATGAGCCTTGAACCAGAGATCTTCCCAGCACTGGGGTTAGTAGAGTCACTGGGATCACAGGCTTGCACTTGTGCCACCAACACAGGGACGGCCTCTGGTTTCGATTTTAGAAAAGTAAAACATTTCCATGGTCGAAGTGAGAAAACCCCATAGTGACAATTCTTTAAGATCAAAGGAACCACCTCCAGGAATGTGGCAATCCAATAAGCAGCTGGACAAACTAACATCTTGATTAATCTCTGGGATTTAAATGTGATGGAGAAATTAAGAACAATGAGGGAAATTAATTGAAGATCCCATTGAATGTTAGTAGGATTTCTTAACAGTTTTAACCATGCTTGGGTGTCAGGTCGGGCCACTGACCTCAAACTACATGAAATCAAATTCAACCATAACTTATTAATGATATGAATTTGTTGCCAATTTAGTCAGTTTCAGTATAAAAAAGATTTCCTCCTACCGCCTCCACCGTGAAGAGTATCACTACCAGCCCCAACGTCTCACCAATTTTCGTGGAAAGCCATTCTGGGCTCTACTGCATTCAATCCAATACAGACAAAGTGTCCACATATTCTCAAAGTCACTGCTGGAATTCATTCAATTAATTCAGAGACTAGAAATGGAATACAAACTTTATATATTGATCAATCATGCTTAGGCATATTATGGTGGTTATAAATATTAGTCCATCAGAAGCTAATAAACATGACAGCACAGGAAAAAGAAACCTATCAAACCAAGGCTAGGCCAAAAAAGGCTTTTGTTAGTCAAGCATACCAAAGAACTGCCCCATGCTTTCTTCTTTTTTTAAGTGAAGCTCAAAATAGACTTTAATACTAGTTGACAGATCTCACAATTTGCCTTTTGAGCCTAGAAGCTGAAAACAGGTACCCTGCCTTCTCCCTTTACACAAGCAACAATCTATGTTGTACATGTCTTATTTAAGACACTGAGCAAGTGTGGTTTTGGTTAATCCTCACAACCCCCGCAATGACATTTAATCGGGAGTACATATTTTCTTTAGAGGATTTCGCTGCTTGTGAAAGAAGAACCTCTTCGTGTTTTCTATCTGTTCTACAGGTATGTGAGCTACCCGACCTGCCTAACTTTATGTATTAACGACGTGAACCCACAAGTAGATGAGGTCCCCGAAGACAAGAGCATCACGTCCCTGAGCAAAGGACAACATGCTCATTGAGGAAAGATGCCATTTTAGAGAGCATTTAAACGTCTACCTTCCCTACTCGCTGCCTGAGAGGGTGACATTCTGGCTCCCGAGGAGGGGGCTGCGGGCTGCCTGGCTCCTTGGCCTGATGCTCCAGGGCTTGCTGCTCCACGCTGCGCACAGAGCCAACATCTCTCTCCAACAGACCTTCCCTGGCTCTCTGAGGCAGCCGGCCCTCCCGTGCGGCCACCCTCCACCGCGTCAGGAGGGCGACAGGAGGCTGTGCTCTTGGCAACACTTGTCACCATCAGAAACGATCTGCTCTGTGTTCGACCGCCCTGGCTCCCCTAGAGAGGGTCTCGCCCGTCCTGTTCAACACACGCTCGCCCTGTGCCTGGCAGGGAGCAGGCTCGCCGGTGCGCATCCAACAAATGAATGAACCGGAAGGGGGAAGGGGACCGTCACCGGGGGCTGGACGCGCTCGGAGACCCGGGGAAAGGAAACGTGCCGGGGGGAGGGGGGCAGGCCTCTCCCCAGGGAGACAAAGGAAGGGCGTCCCAGGTGGTCCTGCACCGAGAAGTCGCGGGGGCGTTAAGTCACCCCCGGGGACAAAGGGTGGGCAGGCGAGGGGCGGGAGCGGGGACCGCGCCGAGCACCCCCGGCGGCCCCGGGCGCGAGGTCACCAGCGGAGGGTTCGCGGGGTGCAGCCAGGAGAGGCTGGGGGCGCCGGCGAGACGCGGGCCCACGCGGCGGACAAAGAGAGGGGGTCGCCCGGGCAGCCGTCCGGCCGAATCGTCGAGCCCCAGGGCTGGGGGACTGGGGGGCCGGGGCCCCGGGTCCCAGGGGAAGGTTCCCGCGGCCTAAGCCAGGGCCCCGCCGCGCTCCGGCGCTCCCGCACCTGGTAAATGGCCGCCCAGTTCCCGGCCTTGTCGATCTGCTCGAACTCCTTCTCCATCTCCATGGCAGGCCAGGGCGGCCGCTGCGCCTCCTGCTCGGCCCACCGCGCCTCCGCCGCTCTAGGCCGCCTAGCGCTTGGAGCCCCGAGGCCCGCTACCAGCCTCGACTCCCGCCGCTACCGCCGCCCCAGCCGCCGCTGCTACTTCATGTCAACCCGGCAGCCGGAAGTACGCACGGCCGGCCTCAGGCTCCGCCCCCGAAGCCGCAGGACCAACCAGCGCTCCGGAATGTCCGCAAGCACTTCCGCGGGGCGGAGCCGGGGGCGGGGCTGGGGAAGAGGCCTCAGCCCCGCGAGACGTCGGGCTGCGCGCGCTCCCGCCTCCCCTCCCGGCTCCCGGCTGGGGCGTGGCGCACGCCGGTTGCCTAGGCGACGCCGGGCCCCGCCCTTAGCGCGTGGGCTCGCGAGGCGCGGGCGGATCTTGAGTTCAATGCTGCACCCGGCGGGTTGAGTCACGTAGTGAGTGACCTTGAGATAGGCATGCGTCTTTCCTGCAGCGCCCGGGCCCTGGCCTCGGGGCTCCGGGTTGGGGTGTGAGCGGTGGGCAGCGTGTTCCATTTATTGTCTTGGCCAGATGTCCGCTCCTTGTTCACGAAACTTAGCAACTTCTTGATACTTAGGCTGCTGGGGAACCCCACCCTCTGTAGGGGTAGGGTCTCCGTTCCGTTCGGGCGCTGCAGGAGTGAAGGGATGGGGTCCGCGATGTTTTTCGGTATTTCCCAGAGTATCAGCCTGAACTCAATGGAGCACAAATTCCGAGAGGCCTTAGGGCGACCCGGGAAGCGTGTTGGAGAGTGCAGGCTCCTGGGCCAGCCGGGAAGGATGCACACAGCTTTGACCTAGGGGAGACCCAGGCAGCCCCAGCCAGTTGCAATACGCATGGCTCTTGGAGCTCACTGCGAAGGGCTGGTGAGGTTGCCTTCCTGCCAACTCCAGTTTAATACATCCTCCCTGGGCTTCCCGGTTTTACGGAGATGGGTGACCTCATTCTCTGTTCTGTGACCCATCACACGCCTGCCCAGAGCAGCTAGCAGGTACTACCGGTTGAATTCTAGCTCGTGCCTTGGGTGCTTGTGGCAGGCACTGTATCTGGCATCCCAAGTTCTCTTTTTCCACAACCACCTCCAGAGTTGAGGAAACCGAGGTTCAGAGAGGCAAAACCCCTTGTCTGGAGAAGCACTGCAAATTGGTTTCTAACCTGGTCTTCTGAGGAAGCTAGCTTTGTAGCCAGGCTGTCGCTGCCCAAATTCCCCTCTACTTAACCCTGGCGGTGCAGCCTTGGGCAAATTGCTGGTCATCTCTGTGCCTTTGTTCTCTGCTTTCTAAAATGGAGGCAATAAAAGTGCCTGCCTTCTACAGGGGCTGTGAGATGAATGAGAACATACAGTCTTAGTGGCGCAGTGGAAGTCCTGATCCTTATATGCCTTCAAATAATAGCAAATGGGCTGCTTGTGAATTCTCATAATACAGCACATAGGCTATGTGTGTGTGAGTGTGTGTGAACATATATCGTTTTTTGCTTTTAGTGTAGACATAAGAAAGGTCTTAGGTCGCCCAGTTAACTAGGGGATGGAGAGGGTCACTGAGGGAGGTGGGAGGGGACTGCAGGGAGGCATGGAGGCTGGTGTCAGTCGGGTGTTGGAAACTACTTTATTCAAGTCTTAGCTCATTTAAGCAACTCTCTGGCTCATGTGCTTTTCCTGCCCCTATTTATGTATTTGAAGATGAATTTGTCTGGACCCCCAACACTGAGAGCTTCCTGGGGCAAAGGACAGTGGAACCCTTTGGTCACTACCCCCAAATGCAGGCCAGGGAGGCAGTGAGTCAAACACCCATCCTCAGCCCCAGTGGCCCTCAGATCTGCAGGGGTGCCGCCCAGTGACCGCCTGACCTTTGGTAGGGCCAAAGCTCTAGGCAGGGTTTCTGTGGGGAAGAGTGGGTGAAGGCAGGCTCTAATGGGGCCCAAGTTTGGGCTCCCCAGTGGCTGTGCTAGTTTCCTAGGGCTGCTGTAACAAATTACCACAAATTTGGTGGCTTAAAACAAGAAAAGGTTATCCCCCCACAGTTCTTGAGGCCCCCAAGTCTAAAAGTAAGGTGTTGACAGGACCATGCTCCCTCCAAACCTCTAGAGAGAACCCTCCCTGACTCCTCCAGCTCTGGTACCCCAGTCACTCCTTGGCTAACGGTGACATAACTGCCACCTCTGCCTTGTTCTCTTCTCTCATCTCGTCCTGTCAAATCTCCCTCTGTCGTATTATCTTTTTCTTCAAGGTATTAGGGATGGAATCCAGGGCCTCACGTGCCAGGCAAGCTCTCTGCCACTGAGCCACATCACCCTTTTAAATTTTAAGACAGTGTCTCTCTAAGTGGCTGAGACTGACCTCGAACTTAAAATCCTCCTGCCTCAGCCTCCTCAGTAGCTGGGAGTACAGCCTGTGCCACTGCATCCAGCTAGTCTCATTCGCTTAAGGACGCCTGTCATTGGATTTAGGCCCGCCCTAATCCAGAATGATCTGGCAATTCCAGACAAGCTCATCTCAGATCTTTATATTAGTAATATGTGCAAAGATCCTTTTCACAAACATGAACTGGGTGTTAGGACTTGGGCATGTGTTTTGGGGCGTCCCCTCTGGTGGCAGAAGGTGACACCTTATGACAAATATTAACCCTGAATGAAAGCCCTGACCTCAGGTGCCCCCTCATTTGCCCTTACATCTAATTCTCACACGGCAGCAGCCAGAGAGCTCTGAATATTGGATCCCGAAGCCCCACCCCCCCATGCAAAACCCCCCACCAAAGACTCATCCTCCTTAAATAAAAGGTCATCCTTAGCCCTGGCTTGCAGAGCGACTGACCTGGCACCCCACCTCTCTCCCTTACTTTGCTCTGTCTCATGTCCTTCTTCAGTACATCCAGCTAGTTTCCACCCCAGAACCTTTGCACCAGCTGGTCCTTCTGCAGGGGTCACTCTCACAGATCTTCTCACCCTGCAGGTTCAGGTCAAGTGTCACTTCCCTGAACAGGTCCGCTGGAGCCCTGTCTAATGCAGCCCCCAGGCGCTCCTTCTTCACACCTTGCTCCTCTCATCTTTTTTCTTTGCTGGCTTGTTTCCTCAACTTGACCTCAACTTTTTGTCATGTCCCAGGAACCTCACACTGGTTGAGAGCAGGAACTCCAGACCCAAGTCTTCTGTGACTCGGAGGCTGGGCCTTCCCTCTAAAGCTCCACTGGTTCTCAGGAGACCTGACAAGAACTCGCCGGGCCCCGGGGCCCCCAGCCACGTGATGACAGTGACTGGGAATCTTCGAGTGACGACTGGCCAGAAGATGTCACGCTGGGTAGGACCTCTTCCAGCAAACGTGCCTGAGGACTGCTCCTGCCTGGCTTCCCGGCCTTTCCTTCACAGAGTTAGCTAATGGAGAAATCAGAAGACCATCAATGGCCCTTTCAACTAAAGGTCCCAGGAGCTGTCAGAGGAGGACAGCTGGTCACCGAGCCTCCCACGGGGCTCCCTGACTCCTGACGGCACCTCAGCAAGCATCCGGGAAAGGGGGTCCTGGTCTTCCTGGGAGACCCTGCAGCCTGCAGAGCTCAGGATCCGGAGGGAGCCAGACTGGGATCCAGTGAAGCGTCACTTCTGCTGAGAGGCCCTGCTGACCCTCCTCACAGAGAGTGTGCTGTGGCCCTGGCCACGCACTTCCTGGCACTGCCTCTGGGACGTCCTCTCCCTGGGGTGACCGTGCGGCAGTGGGTGCATGCTTTGTGTGGTTCTCATCTGTCTCTGCTGCTGAATGTGAACTTCATGAAGAAGAAACGCTGAGCTGATTTGATTCAGTGCTGCCTCCCTGGAGCGGGGGGTCGTTCCAGAAGGGCCACCAGCTCTTCAAATTCAGATGCCAGGGCTGTCTGCACCTCACAGCTCCAAGCACCAGGGTCCCCAGGGAACCCAGCTCCCTGGGCTGCCAGGAGGGCACACAGTCCAGAAGGGAGGTGGCCCTTCCCTTTGAGACTCACACACACTCTCCTCACAGGCTGTGGGCACCTGGCCTGGGTGGCCTATGGGGACAGCCAAAGACACCCTTGACATGGAGTAACAATGGGCAAAGCCAAGGCCCAGGCCCTAAAAACTGGAAGAGCAGGCCTCAGCCTCCAGCCACGAAGGGTGTCAGCTAACGGTGTGACCTTGAGGGTTCCTTTTCCCAACAGGCCTGCAGGCCTGGTGTTACCCCATTTCAAAGATGAGAAAATGCTGCCTAGGGAGGGGAAAGACATGAATGAAATCAGTGAACTCCGAAAGGGAATGCTGCCTGGAGGGTGGAGAGATGAGCACAGCTGGCCAGAGCTTCTAGGTCCTGAGTGACCTTAGCTAAAGTTGACCTCTCAAACTTCCAGGCCTGGGGCAAGTTGCTTAACCTCCTGATATCAGCCTAGATGCTCTTCTGTGAGAAAAACCCAACCGGTGGCCTTTGCAAAATGGGGAATTTACTGGCTCATGAAAATGGGAAATTCAAAAGTGGGTTGCTTCAGGCGCAGTTGGATCCAGGCGCAATGTCATCATGACTTGTCTCTCTCTGGCTTGCTTATCTGCTTCCCTTTTGCTGGCTTCCCTCCCAGACAGGCTCTCCTCCCCAGATAACCAAGATGGCCCCAGTAGCTCCAGGCTCACAGCCTGCTAGCTCAGCAACCTCAGGGGAAAGAACTTTTCCCCGGTGGTCCCTAGCCTTGAGTCTCACTGGTCCAGTTGAGACATACACGGTATCTCTAAGCCAATCTCTGTCTAGGGGAAAACTTGGCAAACGAAGAAACTGAGGCTCAGAGAGTTCAATTGCAGCCAAGGTCACACAGCTAGGAGGCAAATACAGGCATCTGGCTTCAGAACCTGTGTCCTGCTGTGAAGTTTCCCAGAGAACGCCCAGGAGCTTTAAACGCAGTAATGACGAGGATGATAATGACCGTGACAGTGACTCTCACTTAACAGCAACTCCACGCAGCCTGTGCTGCATTGATCGCCATTCAAGTGCATCACAGAGAGGTGGAGTAACTTGCTCACGGCACACAGGTAAGAAGGTATGTGCCCAGGACTTGAACTCAGACCAGCTCTTCACGCCGCTCCCAGTTCTGAGGTTCTGTAATGAACAGAAGTTCCGCACCTTTCCGGAGCTCAGGGGAGGGGGAGCCCGAGCTCCTCACTCCCCTCCTGTCTCAAGGCTCTTGCCATCTCCCCACCCCCAGAAAACCTTCAGAGCCATCCCAAGCCATCAAAAACGATACGTGATACCATCCCGAGCAGGCGTCTGGTAAGAGTGGCTTCCTGGGGGCCAGAGGAGGAGAGGCTGCGGGGGGGACTCGAGGAACCACCTGTGTTCTGAGAAGGGAGGTTCGCGGGCCTGGGGGCAGGTTCCAGAGGCCGTCAGAAGCCAGCCTGGCCCCAGTTTCCCGCAGAGGAGGCCTCTGGGGAAGGTTTACAGAGGCTGCACCACCCCCCACCCTCCAGTTCACGGTCAGGGTGAGGGACCGTGCGCAGTTTCTGTGTGCAGACTGCAATCTGGGCAAGCCCCCTGCCCTGGGGTCCTCAGCTCCCCATCTTTCACTTCCAACAGGCAGGGCGTGGCGGTTGAGGGTGTGTGCGAGGCTGCTGGCCTCTGGTTCGTGGTGAGGGCTGATAACTTGGGGGCTGGTGTTCCCAGGCTCTGAGGGGAAGAGTGGGCTCCGTCGCCCTGGGACGCTCGTACCTGCTGTTTTACCTCTAGGTTCTTCCGTCGGGCTGCTGGGCGATCGGAGCTGGCTTGGTGGGTGCTGCAGGCTTGGTGGGTGCTGCTGTCCCTGTCCTGAAATCCTTCATGTCTGGAGAGGGGCCCTGCATGTTTGTCTGGTCCTGAGCCTCCCCGATTCTGCAGCTGCTCCTGGGGGTGGGGGTCTGCATGTTCATGTTCCTCAAGGGGATGAGAGGCCAGTCTGTCTTTGAAGATGCAAGTGGTCTTGCCCCTTCATCCTGGGAGAAAACGCAGCACGTCCTTGGGGGACATCCTGACACAGTGTCGTTATCTAGATACACTCTCCTGTGTTGAGTTGTCTGGCGAGGTGACAGTAGATGTAACAGTGTCAGTTGTGGCTCTGTGCTGAGCGAGCACTTGATCTCCATCATCTTCCTAATCTCCCCAACACCTCACAAGGAAACTGAGGCTCAGAGTGGTTGTGTGACTTGCTCACTGTTACACAGCATTGTATGTAAGTTGGGTCACTCTGTAGCAGGACTGTACCGTTTTAGGGCAAGGAATTCATTTCTTTCTCTCTCTCTCTCTCTCTCTCTCTCTCTCTCTCTCTCTCTCTCTCTCCCCTTTTTGGATTAACCCAGGGCCTCATGCATGCTAGGAAGGGCTCTACCACTGAGCTATATCTGCAGCCCAGGTAATTCGTTCCTCAGTGTAGACAGGTAGCAGTGCCCTGGACTCCGTGGGACAGGTGGCCTTTTGTAACAAGCACTTGCTCAGGTAGCCTCTGTGTTCAAAGATGGAAATGTTCTCTGGGATCCGCCAGGTGGAGAGGGCGGGGTTGGCTGGACCGTCCCTTCTCTCATGCTGCAGAGATGTCCATGGGGAGGACTCCCATTCAGAGTGACTGAGAGCAGAGGGACCCAGACGTGGCCTCACCGGGCCATGGAGACCCACTTGGGATGTAGCTTTCTTCTGAAGGCCACAGCTGTCCCCACTGCCCATATCCTGGGACAGGCCGACACCCAGCTCGCTGTGGATGGGGAGGGCCTTTTGCTTCATCAGGGCCCAGAGGAGGAAGAGCGAGGCTGACCCTGTAGAGAGAGCCAGGCAGCCTCCGTGCAGGGGGCATCGGGCCCAGAAGGTATTCATCTCTTCATTTTGGGTTTTCCTTTTCTGCTTTGTACTTCCCGCCTGTCACCCCAAGTCTTCAGTAACCTTTCCTGTACTCCAGGGGCTCTTCCAAGTTGTTGGGTCAGACACTAATTGTCCCCATTGTCAGTTCTCTTGTTCTGACATAGAAATAGGACTGTAGATGACACCCGCCTGCCCAGCGGAAGACTACACTTCCCAGCCTCCCTTGCAGCTACGCGTGCCGTGTGACCACCTGCTGACCAATAGGACCAGGGCAGAGTGCTGGTCCACCTGAGAACCATGCCCTTCCAGGCTGGCGGGGTGGGGCCGGGCTCGTGGGTCTTTCTTTCACCTTCTCCTCATCCTCCTGCCTGGACTGTGACGGGGTGGGTGTCGCCTTCACAGTGCAGCCCAGGGCGAGGTAGAAGGGATGGAGAAGGAGGCAGGAGCAGCCTGAGACCCTCCCCCTGGAGACCTTCCTGCTTCAGGCTGGTGACAGAGACTTGCACGGGAGGCTTGGGACACGTGCAGCTGATGTGCAGAGTTGGTTGCTCACTGGTGTCACTTCTTTAAGTCACCGTGGGTGGGATCTCGTGGCAGTAACGGAACCTGTCGCCTACTCAATCCAGCCGTGTTCTGGGGTCCGTGAAGGCTGGGCACCACTTCTGGGTGGAGACGGTGTTGGGGCCGGGTCAGCGTCTGGTGCAGGCAGCTCAGAGCAGACGAGGGTGCTGAGCCTTGGAGAACTGGTGCAAGGTGGTTGCCAAGCAACCGTGCAGGTGGTCTCCAGGGCATGTGAGCATTCCCCGGAGATTCTGAGTAACATCCTGCAGAAAGAACCCGATGGTGGTTTGTCTTCTTAGAGTCACGGGGTCCTGTGATTAGCTAGACATTGAAGAGGAAGCTGGAAAGTTAGGGGCAGCCTGGGCTGTGACCGGAGCCCCGCAAATGTCAATTCCCTTTGGGGGCAGATGCCCTCCCCACCCATCATCCCTTCCCCCTTTCTCGGCTGGAGGAGGCGGAAAGTGACAGGGCCTCGTCCACACCTCCTTTGTGTGGGGTCTTGAGCGCTGACTGATGGGCACGAGGCACCGTCTGCCCACGAGCTCCTGGGACGGTTCCCCTTCTGTAGCGGAGACACTGTCCTCGCCAGCCCGAGATGTGAGAGCCCAGGAGGAAGCGCCGGGTCCTGGAACCACCTGCCCAGGGCTTGTCATGGCCACCGTCAACGTTTGGTGATCCCTGTGGCCACCAGCATACAGGATCCTTGTCCTCTGCCTCTACCTCCCCTGGGGCCTCGTGTGCAGCCACATTCCTGCCCACAAGCAGCAGTTGCTCTGGAACTCGAGATCTTTAGGAATCCACCCGCGAGGACTTGCTCACTCTGTCCTTCTAAGTCAGAATCTCCCGGCCGCTCCCGACTTCCTCGTTTCAGGAGGCAGATCTGCATGTGGAGGGGCGAAAGCAGAACTCTGGCCTGCGTGTGAAGCCCCGCCGCGGTGTGGCCACGGGCCCCCGGAGGGCCCGCCTGGTCCACACGTGTGCCCAGCCCTCGGGGCATGACCTCGATGTCCCCATCCAGGTCCATCCCCAGGGTTCACTTGGGATCTGGGCAAGAAGGAACTTGCTCCTCAATTTCACCTCGCTAATTAGAGTCGATTTCCTGCCCACGGGCCTCCCGCGTCACTCCTCCCGCGTCACTCCAGGACAAGACCATTCTTGCCAAGAAGGTGCTGGGGGGGGGGGGGGAGAGGGGGTGGCCAACCCACCCCTCAGCGCCAGCCAGGCTGCTCTGGTCCAGGATGCCCTTCCGCTGCCTTCTGTGGGCACCCAGGTCACCTGACCCGGGTCTTCTCCAAAACAGGAAGAGGGAAGGATGGAGAGAGGGACAAAAACGGAGTGAATCTCAATCACTTTGAGAAACATGGAAGAGCTCAGGAGAGACGCAGCCTGGCCTGGGCTGTCCCCAGGCTGTCCCCGGGCGGGTGTCCACTCCAGCGCTGCAGGTGGGGCGTTTTTAGTTTTCTCATTTTGTTTTTTCTAATCATGAAGTAAAACACAAAAGTACAACAACAACCGATTCATGAAGGCAATTTGAAAATCAGGAATGAGAGAGGCACAAGTCACTGTCCGGTCCCTGGTCTCAGGTCACCACCAGAGTCCTGGCGAGCCGATTTCCAGCGTCCCTTTCTTCTCCCGGCCTCTGCATCTCCAGCTCGGGGCCCCTGTCCAGCGCTGCCCCTTCCTGCCCTCAGCCGCCTGCCCTTCTCCAGCTCCGTCTCCTCCTATCACGCCTCAGGGCCTCCGAGTCTTCATCCTGCACAGGGGTCCTGTGTCCCTTTACCAACCAGGCCACCAGGCCCAAGCCCCATCTCTTGACACCTCAGGAAGCGAGTCCCTGTCCTCCGCATGGCCTCTGGGAGAGCTGGATACAGACACAGACGCAGCTTGCTCCTTGCCTCCCGCTCAGTGCTGCGGCCTTGACCTCACCAGCTTCCATCCTTCCCGATGTCTTAGGAATGCTTCTGGCTGCAGGTAGGACCCCGAAGACCGGTGGTAGCCTCAGCAAATCCACGTTGGCCTCCCCACAGGACAAGTCCAGGGACACCGAGCCCGCGATGGCCATTTGCACCTCTAGCCCTCAGCCTTCCAGCAGCAGCTCCCTGGCCAGGTGCCGTCTCAGTCCCCTGGAGCGGACCCAGCTGCCTTGGGGCCCGGCCAGGGGAGCCAGCAGTTCAGCTTTAGGGGACGCGATGGATGGCCACCTCAGTTCCCAGCTCCGAGGGCAGGACAGCTTTGGAGGATGGCCGTCTCCCAGAGGTCCCCATGGGATGGAGCCCCACTTGCCTAGTGACAACCTGCTGGTCAGTGTCCCTCCCTGGCCCACTCCCTGCTCCTCAGCTGGGCCTCTGAGCTCTCCTCCTGCCTGAGTCGGCACTGGGAGGAGCTCCGTCCAGGAAGGAGACCCGGGCTTTTTCTTTTGAGGAACTTCAGATGGAGACGTTTTCTCCTACTGGCCGTGAATCCAAAATTCTCTGGTACCATTGAAAGACCAGCTCCCAACATCCAGTCCTCTGAATGACGGAAGTCCTGGGTTTCCAGCGAGGGCCCCAGGACACCTGCTCTGTGTCGGGCACTCTGCGTACGCAGGGAGGTGGCACTTGGGGGTCCTGCGTGCCCCCGCTGAGTCCGAAGGTCGTCCAGCACTTAGGGCCAGTTCCCCCCGCAGGGCCCACTGTGCGGTCATCTCAGGCACCACCCCTGCCAGTCCCCCTAAGGCCCAGCCAAGCCCCTCGAGCCAGCGCATCCTGGGGCAGTGGGGGGCATAGAGGGGTTTAAATCAAACATGAAATCAAAGCTGTGTTTTAGGAAAAGTGTATTGCGTTATAAAACATATACAGAAAAGCATATTATACATGTGCACCTACACACATGTGCATACACACACATAACACGCAGATGGCTTTTCCGTTGTATATCATGATAACATACATGTATGTGTATACGTAACACATATATCACACTTTTTATTATTGCATATATGTATATGTGCTTTTCAGTACGTCTTATAACTCAATAAACATTTCCTGAAAAAACAGATTTGATTTAAAATCCCTCCATACCCCATCGTTATACATATGGACACACAGTAGGTGTGTGTGTGTGTGTGTGTGTGTGTGCGCGCGTGCGCGCTCAGCTTAACGAATTCCCACCGACGGAGCACACTCCCCCAACCAGCATCCAGTCCAACATACAGAACTCGTCCGAGCCCCAGAGGCCACCTGGCAGGGCTCCGGCCGCTGCCCCTCAGCTGCCGTCTGGCCTGGGTTTTTGCCTGGTTTGAGCTTCCACCATGGGAGGGGTGGGATGCACCCGTCTGCCCTCCTCCCATCCCCACCGTGACCATGCCACTCATCTGCGATGGGCACAGCTGCAGCTCCCTTGTTGAGACACTGACACTTCAACCTGAGGAGGTTTGAGTTCGAAGAAAGAAATGAGCCAGCTTTGGTGACCAAGAGCCCGGCACGTCGTGGCATTGGGGAGAGGGAGAGGTGGGCGCCGCCCCTTGATGGATGGGTGACTTGGGGAAGCTCTTCGGCTGTTTCTCTGTTTCTGTGACGTGGGGACCATTCTGGTTCCTACCTTGGAGGTCACTGGGAGGATTCTGAGAGTACGCGCCATGTTCTGGAGGCAGCGGGCATGCAGGAGTTGCCCTGGGGAGCTCCCGCCTCTGCCCCACGATGCCACTGCTCCAGGACTCCGTCACCGCAGGCGGGGGGGCCTCCACAGAACAATTAACCTAAAACTAAAGTGATTCCATTGTTGTTCCTCGAGGAGTGAGACCCGTCACCAGCCCGCTCAGCCCGTTAGTCATCAGTTCAAGTTCACGTCAGTCCTGGGAAGCTGCTCTGGTGATGCTTGTGGACAGAGGAGGTGACCGAGGCCTGGGCACAGAGCAGCGTCGTCCGGATCACAGAGTGAGTTGGCAGTGGAGCCAGGGTCTGTGACCACAGAGCGGCACATGTCCTTCTGCCTGATTCTCATCTCTGCTGGGTGGAGTGGCCCTCAGGGGCAATGGCCTGGCCCACAGGGGTGGCCCACAGGGCTCCGTGGCATGACCCCCCGTTGAGGCCCCACCCAGAACTCACCAGAATGTCTTCTGCGGTGATTTCCCACCAGTCTGCTCACGAACAGGCCCCGGCTGCCTCCTGGGGTTGGCATGGTGGCCAGGAAGGTTGGGTTTCCCTGCTGGAATCAGCCAGCGAGGTGCCACAGTCCTGCCAGGACTGTTACCATGATTGGTTCAGACCAACAGGAGCAGCCGAGGAATTTACTGGAAGGATATGAAAGTTCTTTGGAGAAATGGAGAAAGTTCCAGAATCTGGCTTGGAAAGAACTGGACACAGGAGGCCCGGGGGATCCAGATCGTTTCCTCTGATCTGTGTTCTCTTCTGCTGCATGGATGTCACAGAAAACTGGATCCAGTCTGGCTGGAGCAGGGAGGGGGTGTAGGTTGGAAGAACCACCCCAAGGCTGGTTGTCGGGGAGGCTCAGGGACGTGACTGGGGACCCAGGTCCCTCTCTTCCGTCTACCGTGCATCTGATGGCTTCATCCAAAGCCACTTCCTTGTGGCAAAATGAGGCTTCCAGTGTAACTACTCAGGCCACTTGTGACAACATCCAGGGTGGGACGGAGAGGGGGCGTGGCTTTTCAGGCTCCCTCCCAGGAGTGAGGTGCCTGCTGCCTGGACCCCTGGGACATCTCAGGTGCCTCCCTGGCCAAGCCAGCCTAGGCCAGTTCACCCAGGAACCCACCAGGAGCAAGAGACACGAGGATGCTGTTTTGGCCCCAGAAGGCATTTGACAAGGTCTGAATACTTTTTAAAATTTAAATTGATTTTTTAATTGACACATTAAAAACGTAAAAATCGCACTTCGTGGTGGACCGCGTGAGGTTCCAGCACACACGCCCGTTGGGAGCTGCTCAGATCTGGCCGTGCTCGCCTGTCTCCGCAGACGTGGGCACATTCCAGCTCCCCCGGCTTCTTGAAATCCTGGGGCGCTCATCACCCACACCCGCCCACTGAGCAGCTGCCGCAGACCTCTGAGCAGAGGCCCCTGGGGACCTGGGGACCACCGCTCACCCCCCACCCCTCACCTGCTCCCCATGGCTCTGGCAGCCTCTATGAGACAAGGTGGTTGCATGCCACGTGAGTGAGACCGGTGATCCCTGTCCCCTGTGCCCAGTGTCCCACAGACTGACGAGCTTCGGCCCACAGGGTAGGGACAGCGGCATTTGTCCCTCCTCTTCTTTATCCTTCGCCAGTGGAGAGGCGCCCGCACTGAGACTGCTGGCCGCGTGGTGGTTGTGCTTTACTTGGGGTTCCCACCACCCTGGTCTCGGTGATGGCTGCTCTAATTTACGTTCATCCCCATCCCCACCGCCTCCCTCGCCCCCACATCCTCGCCAGCTCTTCTCTTGAGCCGTTTTGACGGTCGCCATTCTTCCTGGGGGTGGGGTGGTGACTCGTGGTAGTTTTGATTTGCATTTCCCTGATGATTTAGTGATGTTGAGCATTTTTTTACTTACATGTTGGTTATTTATCTGTCATCTCCTCCCCCTCCTCCTCCCCCTCCTCCTCCTCCTCCTCTCCCTCCTCCTCCTCCTCCTCCTCCTCTCCCTCCTCCTCCTCCTCCTCCTCCTCCTCTCCCTCCTCCTCCCCCACCCCTCCTCCTCCTCCTTTTAGTGACATGAGGGATTGAGTCCAGGGCCTCAGCATGCTCTACCACTGAGCTACATCCCCAGGCACCCATCTCCACCCCCACTTGCCTTTTTGGAGACAGGGTCTCGCTAAGTTGCTGAGGCTGGCCTTGAAGTTGCGATCCTCCTGCCTCAGCCTCCCAAGCAGCTGCAGTTACAGGTGTGCTCCACCTCACCAGGCTGAAGACATTTTTGATGACCATAAATGGTGTGTCCAGTGGCACCTGATGGGTATAAGCTAGAGATGCATCTGAATATCTTACGATGCACAGATGCTCCTCTCCCTCCCTCACACACGAGAAAAAATCACGTGTTCCAAAATGTCAGTGGTGCTTGAGAAACCCTGGCTCAGTCACACCGAGCGTCCCCGCCCCTGGGGCAGCATAGCTCGTGAAATCCCCCGTGGTCTCCAGTGCACACAGCGTCCACCACTCTGTTCAAGATTCAAAGGCCAGGGAGGGCGTGTTTGCTTGGTCTGGGTCAGAGGTCGAGAGGCTAACGAAGGGCAGACGGGGTGGGTGGCCATTAGCTCCCCCCGCAGGAAACTCGGGACACTGGCACAGGAAGTGGGAAGGGTGTCAAACGAGAAAGGGAAGGTCCCCCTCAACTCCTCCAGGAAGCCTAAGCCCGTGGCGGCTCAGGAAGGGACGGGTTTCATGTCCCACAGAACTTCCCAGTGACACTCCCCTCAAAGAAGAGGGAGCTGCCCAGGGTGACCCGGGAGCAGAGCCAGCTGCGAGGGCTCCACTTCACAGCCGCTGCCACCGAGGGACCCTCCCCACATCACAGCCACCCCTCGAGAAACGGGGCCTGCCCCTCCTCCCCTTGAGCCTGGAGGCCTGGCCTTGGCCTTGGGCTCTGTTGACCAGTGGAAGGTGGTGGAGGTGGTGCGGCTGGCCCCTGGGCCTCCAGCCCTCGTGGCCCTGAGCTGCCGTGGAAGGAGTCTCGCCCTGGACAGGACGCCACTGGGACTCCAGCCCGAGTCCAGGAGACGTGGACCCACAGTGACAAAGACCCACGTATGAGAGTGACCCAGCTGAGTCCAGCCCTGCCGCAGAGCTGAGTGCTGAGTGGAAAGATATATACATTATATATAATAAGAATATATCTATATTATATAGTACGAGTCATAAAATACAGCTGTGTTATATGTAATATGTCTACAATATTATATAATGAAAATACGTAGTTTATATAATAAAATATATTACATATAAAATATTTATTTATTTGTTTATTTTCTAAGACAGGGCCTCACTGTGCCACCCAGGCGGGTCTTACACTCCTGGGTTGAAGCAATCCTCCTGCCTCGGCCTCCCGAGTGCTGGGGCTCTAGGTGTGTGCCGCCCTGCCCGGCTGCTACCTTACTGTTTTTAAGCCACCAAGTTTGGGGATGCAGCAATTGATAAATGGAACAATATGAGTATGTTCATATTTACTTATATTTTAATTGAAAATATTTTATTATAAAAGTTATATAAAAGCATTATGGGAAAAAAAAGGAGAAAAGAAACCACCGCTCCGGTTACCAGGCTTTAGCCCCAGTGGCTCAGCCTTCCTTCCTCAGCTTTGCCTTGTCTGCTTTTTCATGGTGCCGGGGACTGACTCCAGGGCTGCTCGACCTCCGAGCCACAGCCCCAGCCTTTATTAATTTTTAATTTGAAATAGGGTTTCCCTAAATTTTTGAGGCTGGCCTCAAAGTTGGGATCCTCCTGCCTCAGCCTCCCAGGTGGCTGGGATCACAGGTGGGTACCATGCACCCAGTGATGTGCCCTTTCAACACTGCGTTTCTGTTGTCACTGTAGTTGTCCCCACTACCACAGAGTGTTGCCACCAGCAGGCTCCTCCTGACAGCCACCAGTGGGAGACAGAGTGAGGGTTCTCCCCACAAGTCTCCGGCCTCGTGCCTCCAGACTCTGTTCCTTACGCAGCAAGAGGGACTTTTCAGGTGTGATGAAGGCGAAGTTCTCGAATTTGGGGGGGTTATTCTGGATTATCAAGCCAGGCTCAATGCCAGCACAGGGCCGTTATTAAAAGGGAGGCAAGAAGGTCAATGTCAGGGCGACGTGGGGAAGGAAACGGGGTCAGTGAGAGACTGCAGATGCTGCTGGTTGAAGGTGGAAGGATGAGCCACAGGTCCAGGAATGCAGAGGCCTGCAGAGGCCGGAAGGGCAGGAACTCCCTCCCCCAGCCTCCCCAGGAATGCCGCTCTGCCAACGCCTGCTTCCTCCCTGAGACCCAGTTTGGGCTTCTGACCTCCAGAACTGCAAGGCAATGAGCATGCACTGCCTTAGGTCACCAGTGTGTGGCGCTTTGTCACAGCAGCACCAGGAAACTCATACCAGCGTCACTTGCTACTTCACACTGCCATCTCCTCTAATTCTCAGGCCAGCCCGAGCAGGCAGAGGCCATTGCGGCCTCCATTTCAGAAATGGGGAAACTGGTGCTCAGAGACAGTGGAGGGACTTCCCCGGGACACACAGCTGCTGAATGCAGAGGCAAGAACACACGTGGTCCCTGCCACGATGGCGTCCTTCACAACACCCCCGATGGGATTCAGTGGAACTGTGGGAACACCCAGACCGTGCTCTGTGCCTCTGTCATTTTGTCCTCTGTTTTCGTTGTTGTTCCCGGTATGAACGCTGTGACTTCTGTGGAAGTCCCCACCAGCAGTGAGATGGAAACTGCAGTTTTGAAATCTCATGGGATGAAACCCTTAGACGGTTTTTATTGTTATTGGCACCAAAAGGTTTCATTTTAAAAAAGATGAAATCCCGGTTTGGTCTGGGGCTTAGCTGGGCCAGATGTCATCTTGAAGACCTGCCTGAATTTTAACTGCTGGATCGACCTCCGATTTGTGAGACTGGGTTTTGTGACACATTCCAGGAAAGTCTGCAAGGCCTCTGAAGTGGCACTGGGTCAGGGGCGTCTACCATGAGACGCAGGCCTCGCACTTGAGCCAACAGGGCCCTCGCCTGGCTGGTTCCTCCTTCAACAAGGCCCGCTGCCCAGGAGCTGAGGTCGTGGGGTCTGCGTGAGGCCCGGCGTTTCCCCAGCTGGCTCTGGCGTTGGCACCGGCGTCCACCTATGGCAACCGTCCTTGCCAACCTGGGAGGCAGGCTTGCTCACGTCCAACACTGGCACCTGCCCTTCCTGTGGATCTCAGTGGCTGCCCTTGACCAAGTCCTAGACTCTCGAGCTTCCTGCTGCCCACATCCCACTGGACTTAACATCCCCCACCCCCATGCCCCATGGGCAGTTGACAGTCCTCTGATAGGATCTTGTTTTGTTTTTCTTTCTTCCTTTTCTTTTCCTTTTTGCTCTACTGGCAAGCGAGCCCGGGGCCTTGCACGTGCTAGGCAAGAGCTCTGCCACTGAGCTGCACCCCAGCCCTTTCTCTTCAGGATCTCCATAAGTTGCCCAGGCTGGCCTCCGATTTGCGATCCTCCTGCTTCAGCCTCCTCTAGTAGCTGGAATGACAAGGATGCACCACCATGCCTGGCTCATTTTTTTTTATGAAGGTATAATTAAGGTATAATTTTATTAAGGTATAATTCGCCTGCATAAACTGACCCTATTCAGTGCACAATCTGTGAGTGTTGAAAAATGTGCACAGACGTGCGGCCAACATCACGGTCCAGGTGTAGAAAGTTCCAGCACCCCAATCCTTGGGGAGCCTTTGCCATCTACCCTGGCGCCCACCCCAGCCCTTGGCAACCAGCCACCTGTTTTTTGTTTTTCTAGTCTTACCTTTTCCAAAAATGTTCTATAAATAGAATCCCACAGCGCGGAGCTTCAAGTCTGGCTTCTTTAACACATGGTGCTGCTTCTGAGGTCCTTCCACGTGGTGATAGGCGCTGAGTCCCTCCTTCGTGCAGAGCAGATTCCTCCATGTGGGCACAGTATGGTTGGCTTATTCACGGCTCAGGGGAGAGGCACAGAGAGCGTCTCCCATTTTCCTTATTATGAGTGAACACTCCTGCACAGGTTTTTGTGTGAACAAAAGGTTTCCTCCCGTGAGGGCGAATTACTAGAAGTGGAGCTGTAGTGTTGTTTAATGTATGTTTAACTTCATTTAAAAAAAAAAAAATCAAAAAACTTCCCAGACCGTTTTCCAAAGAAGCGGTGCTTGCAATCCCTCTAACAAGGTTTGGGAGTTCCAGTTGCTTCACATCTTCGTCAGCACTTGATGTTGTCTGTTTTTGCTTAGTTTCATTTTTATGGTTGACATCCTTATGATAATTTAAAAAAATAACTTAAAAGACCTAAATAACTGAAAATATGACAAGTGAAAGAAACCATGGATGAAGTTTAAAATCTGTAACTCAGACTCTGTGCCCTGTGTGGCCCACGCCCTGCGTGTTGAACAGGGTCACTCTGCCCACCGGCCACCTCTGGGAATTTGCTGCGGGGCCTTTCTGCTCAGGTCCCGCCTTCTGTATGGCTAATGCTACTGTCATAGACGTGTCACCCTAAAGTCACTTCCTCAGGGGTGTGACTGGTTCTGCTCCTCTCTCGTTACAGGTTTCTAAATCTCCCTCTGCTTTTTTTTTTTTTTTCATCTAGCTCTTACCGTGGGGTCTCACCTGGGGGTGATCTTGCCCCCCCAAGACATCTGGCAATGTCTGAAGGCATTTTGGTTGTCACAATGGGGAGCAGGGGTTTGCTACTGGTGCCCAGCGAGGCCAGAGATGTGACTAAACGTTCTCAACGCACAGGACCTTTTCCCATGACAAAGAAAGTCCCAGCCCCAAATGCCACAGGCTGAGGTTAAGAATCCTGCCCCCCAGCGTCAATGAAGGAGTCGCCTGGTGGTGGTGGCCCACCCTTGCTTCCCTGGCCTCCCAGGGCATATTCGGTTGTTTAATGTCACTCTTCCTTCCCTGCTGCAGATCCTAGGGGGTGAGGATTGTGTGTGCATGGTGCTGTTTGGGGCAGATCGAAAGTGCTTAGTAAGGAGATTGAATGAATGAAAGAGCAAGTGAAAACTACCTTTTGAAAAATATCTTGTTAGTTTGAGGACCCAGAAGGTTTTCCTCTCGATTTTTATCTTCATAACTTTCTAAACACCACTTGGGAAAAAATAAATGTGCAAGAGATGAGAGGGGGTCGTGGGGGAGGAGGAGGAGGCTGGGGTGGAGGAAGAGGGAAAGAGCCCCTGCAGACTATGCTGGAGAGGGGTTCCAGCTGCCTCCCCACTGTCACACAGCCCAGGACAAGCCACACCACTCGTTGAACCCCGTTTCTTCACAGTGAAATGGGACTTGTAAAAACCAATACTTAACAGACGCCAAGTGTCCTGCCCTTTACAGGCTGGTTCCAAATCTCCTGTCCTTCCCCTTCCTCTGGGGTGCCTGGCCAGTGTCCCGTCCACTCTCACCCCTTGCTCAGCAGAGGGCTGCCTGGAGCTGGTGGACAGTTCTGTAGGTGCCCATGGCTCCCAACCTCCAGCTCTCAGACCAGATGCAGGTCACAAGGGATGTGGGTGCAGGTTCTGATGGCTCTGGGCATTGTGGGTAAGCACCCAACTTCCTCATTCCCTGGGAGGGCAGCTGTGAAGTGTCTCCACCCCTCCCCCAGAGGCTGGGGCTGAGCCCTGGTGCCCGTAAAGATGACCAGCTCCTCCCCGGGACTCTTCCCAGGGTCTTGTTCCCGCCCTCCCCACCTAGCTTCCCTCTCCCTCACGTCCTCCTGGGGCTGCCTCCCCAGTAACCAGCCTGCACCTGGGGAGCAGCTGCTGTCACCTGGCACCATCTGCCAAATTCCAAATGCTGGCACGGGCATCTCTTTGCATGAGGGGGTTTTATTTTATTTATTTAATTAATTATTTTTTTGTTACCTGGGATTAACCACTGAGCCACATTCCAAGCCCTTTTCTGCATTTTATTTAGAGACAGGGTCTGAGTTGCTTAGCACCTTGCTAAATTGCTGAGGCTGGCTTTGAACTTTCGATCCTCCTGCCTCAGCCTCCTGGGCCCCTGGGATGACAGGCATGGCCTCCTTCCCGGCTTTGTTTTATGGTTTTGTTTTGTTCTTCTTGCGGCTGTTGGGATGCAGTGGCCTGGATGAGCGGTGAAGTCAGTCCCCTCTTCCCTGGGTGGTGTCCACATTCCAGGCCCCTGACCCCTGGGGTGGGATGACCCGGGGCACGTGCTCTGCAGCGCGGGGACTGAGCTCCAGCTGCCCACGGTGGCATCTGGCCTGGTAACTTGCTTCTGAGGGCCGGTCCTTCCTTCCCTGGCTCTGCCCTTTGCTGCTGGTGTTTCCTTCGCTGATGGAACAAACTGCCCTAGGATCTTCTCCCAGGGTCTGCATCTGGGGAAATCTAAACTAACACCCAAGGGCTGCAACTGGGAAATGCCAGAAGAAGACAGATGTCACCTCCATCCAACTGCATAGTCGTGCTTTCAGTCTCTGGGGGGAAAACCAAGTGGGCCACGCTGGCCTTGCTCGGCACCATCTGGGCGAGGCAGACGACTGCGGTTCCCCAGGGGAAGGGCTTCACCTCCTCGCGGCATTAACAAGCCTTGGGACGTCAGTCACCCTCTGTCACGTGGACTTCTTTGTTGTATTTCACAGAAAGTTACTCTCTCTCAAGCGCAGAGATGGTGCGCGGGCAGCTTTGGAAGTGTCTCCCGGGCCCCTCGCGGAGCCACCTCCCGCTCCTGTGTGGCTCTTTCCTGGGAACAGTCACGTGTTCCGCGCTGGCGGGGAAGACGGGCCTGGTTCGAGGTTTGCATTTGCCAAGAGGAGTTCTGCAGGCGGCCGACAGGAAGCCCCGCAGCAACGCCTAATGGGACGACTGCTGTTTAATTTGACATTTTTTCTTTTCCTTCACAACGCAGCGTGCAGGGTGTCCGCACATCGGGCCACCCTGTTCCCGGGACGCTCTCCTTGGTGCCAAGCACCCCGCTTCCACTCGGGAGGAGGCGCTGCAGCGCTCTGCTCCCAGGCCCTCCCCGGGAATCTCCGCCCTATCGGAGCACGTGACTCAACACCAGCCAATCAGAGCTGCCGAGGCGCAATCGCTCCAGGGATTGGCTCAGGGAACGGAGGTGGTTCAAATCGGCCCAATCAGAGTCCGTCTCAGGGCGTGCGCGCAGCCACTAGGAAGGCGGCTTCCCCGGCTCCCTGCAGAGCTCGCAGGGGTTGGAGCGGCTGCCACGTGCGTCATGGACGCTGCCTGGACCCAACGCCTGAACGGTGATTCCGAGCAGTCTGGAACTTTCCGGTCGCTTTGGCTTGTTTTTAAACTCTCAGGCTGAAATAGTTCCAGAATCTAAGCAAATACTTACTTGAAATCTTACATCGGTCAGGATATTAGTTAGCTGTTGTGATAAAAGCCAAAAAAGTAGGCATGAATGAAAGGAAAGTGTAATTCCCTCCCAAGGGACAGGCCAAGTGTCCCCAGGGGCTGTGTGCTGGTCCCAACGGGGCTGGACTTCGCGCTCTCACTGTCCTGCTACTTGGCACCCTCTGTGCTGTGGCTTATGGCTCTTGGTCTAAGGTGGCTGCTTCAGCTCCTGACCTCACATCCGTGTTCCTGCCAGTAGGAAGAGGGGAGGGAAGAAGAGGGCACCTCTGCTCCTTGTGGTGGCCCCGGCCTGGAAGCTTGCCACTGCACGCTGGTCTCCAGCCCAGGCTCCAGCCTGTGCCGGGGTTGGGCTTGGTCATGAGATCAAAGGGCTCTCCTGCCTTCTGACGGATTGGTCAATGGGAGACCAGCACCTAGGCGGCCGGAGCGGAGCCCGCCTGGTCTTTATTCCTCAGCTCACTTGGGCCTTCTGGGCAACTGTCCCCTGACTGCAGGAGGGCGCAGCTTCTGTGGGCCCCTTCGAGGTCCGGCAGCCTAGGATGGAGATGCCACAGCCTTGCCTGTGGGCGCCGAGCAGCCCTGTGGCTCTCTCGCTGTGACAAGCCCCTCTTTCATAGTCCTGGGGTTCGCAGCGTCCCCACGTCCCCACTTCCGTGCACCCAGCCCTCACTTGTGTAAACCATCCAATCTCAAAGCTCTCCTGCCGGGACCCCCTCGGAGGTGAGTCCTCCCACGGCCCTGGGCAGCGAGACCTCCGTGGGCACCGACGGTGTGGAGGAGAAGCGGGGCCCTGGTTAGCTCGGTTCTGAACTGGAGCGATTTTCCAAATTCAACATTTTCATAAAGTGTTAGGGCTTTCTGACGTCACAGAGCTGGCAATGGTGGCACAGGTGTCTCAGACAAAGAATGCGGGAGTCACGTTCTTCATCATGCCTGGGACTAGGCAGCTCAGAAGTGGGGACAGTAGGGACCGGGTTGTGTGGCCCCCGGTCATCGGCAGAGCACCTCGGTGTCCTCATCTTTTTGGTGAAGGAGTTGAGCGGGTCCAGGACTGCAGACTTGAAAACCAGCAGGGCCCAGAAGTGTCACCAATGAGGGGAGGGGACTGTTTCACTGTCTCCTCTGTTTCTTTAAACACACGCTCCTCTCGGTGTGTCTTTCTCCACGAGCGACGAGAACTGGACACAAAGATAAATCATATACAAATTGTGCTTGTTTGATGGTAATACACTCGACCACAGTGGCTTCCACAAAGTTGGTATTTATTTCTGTCACTAAAACCAGAAGTGAAAACTTCTAAAACTTAGAAGTCTTCATTCTAAGAAGCAGGTTTGGCAGCTCTGCGATGTTAGAAATGACATTTTCTTCCATCTTTAGCATAGCCCTTCCCTCCTCAAGGTCACAAAATGGCAGCTCCAGCTCCATCTATCACATCTGCACTTCAGGGAGAACGGCAAGGCACCAGAGGTTCTTCTTGGAAATTCAGCTATCACCTTCCACTTAGGGCATTGGTTGCTCCACATGCACCCAGGGCCCTGGGTTGTGGGCGGGCGCCTTCAGCACTGCAGGACTGCACAGTAGCTGGATGTCCACAGCACCCTCCTCCCAAGAGAAGCTGGGAAATGTAATTTTCAAATACATACGGACCCCAGAGTGTAGAGTTTCTTTAGTAAGAAAGGCATGGAGATTGTCCATCTGGCTGGCAAATGAACAGTCGTTGCCACAAGAGAACCCCTCCTCTCTCCTCTCAATTCTACCTTAGAAGAAACAGTGACTCAAGTGCAGACAAATAGTGTTGGGCAGTAGGGGATGGCGGGGAGTGTGGCAAACTGAGGACAGAGGCCCCACCTGAGGGGACGCAAGGTGTTTGTGAGGAGCACTTTGCCTGCAGGTCGCTAGTTTGCAGTGAGTGTTCTCTACGCTTCCCAAAAGCTGGTTATGGGAAATTCTGCACATGCAGACAGACCAGAGAGCCCTGTGGGTGACCGCGGCGCCTCCAGACGAGCACCCACATTTGCCGATCTCACCCTTGTTCTCTCCCCGAAACTGGCTCCTCCTTGAGAGGGTGTTTCATGGAGGTCCCGGCCTCTTGTCCTGCCTCCAGCCAGTGCTGGTCATCACACTCCTGTCTCTCTGTCACCATGACACCTTTGTCCCTCCTTCACCTGCAGACAGACACACAAGAGCAAGACAGGCAGACAGACAGACACCCTCCATCCGTCTTCAGGAATGAAGCGCCACCCTGACGCTGACCTGCAGATGGTTCTGCTGGGCTGGAACGAGCACCCGCCCATCCCTGCTCACACCTGCCATCTCCCTCGTGACTCACGACTCACATCTGACCCTGAACTTGTTCTCTCGCCCAGGCCCACCGGCCCAGTGAGGCGGCAGTGATAGGAAAGTGTCCCACTCTCGTGTGTGCGAGTGGAAGTGCTCAGCGAGGGCCAGGACCGCAGCAGCAATGGTGAGACCATGAGGAGCCCCAGCGGACACTCCACGGGGCTGGGGAAGGCTCTGCTGGTCCTGCTCTGACTCTGGACCCTCTGAGACCCACGGCTGAGCTGCCGCTGATGCCTTTGCCTTCTGTTCATTTCTGGAGTCACTTTTTGGTGGCCTGGCTGGAGAAGAGGTGGCTCCAGGAAACTCGGTTTCTCTTGAGGTCACTTGAGAACAAGGTGATTGGCCTGTTCCTTCCCTGGCCTCTCAGAAGGATGACCGTCAGTCTGTTTCAAAAGAAGGCGTTTGGAAGGCCTCCTGGTGCGTCCTCCTTGCTGAGCAGACGGGACGGCAGCAGAGTCGGAGTCACAGGTGCCCGGTGGCAGCATTCCAACCCAACTTGTCCCGAGGGGCAGACGGTCACTCCCGAGGCGGCTCCTGCCCGGGGCTGGGGACACCGAGCTCTGTGGCCCGAGGCTCTGCGTCCTGAAGCACAGCCCTGGACGATTCTGTCCTTTGCACAATGTTCTCCAGTTGAGAAGATTCGGCTGTGGTGAGCAGGACAGCCCCGTGGTGACCGTGACCTGAGCCACGTGGTGGTGACACTGGTGACTTAACGACTGCAGGGGCGTGAGAGCCACCTCACGCTGCGCCCGCCCCGGGGTGGCCTCTCTGCAGCCCCCCAGCGGGTGCAGCTGCTTCCCAGCCGCACCCCCGGCCGGACAGGAAGCCCCTGGGACCCAGGCCGAGCCCGCGTCCCTCGGCCGTCAGGCGGGGTGGCCTCCCCGGTGCCCTAGCCACCCTCCGAAATGGCTGGCCCTCCTGTCCTGGAGGTCAGAGTCCACGCCACGTCTGGCCCTGTGTCCCCTGGACCCTTTGTGGACCACAGTGATAGGACCTCGAGAAGACGGCCTCGTTCCTCTGAGCCTCCCTCTCTCCTTCAAAACAGGGTGACAACGGTGCTACTCACAGCTGGCAAGGGGTGCTCGTGCCAGAGAAGCCGACCACCCTGCCAGCACCCTTCCTGATGGCGGGTGGACTCGAGTTCTGTCCTGGGCGGCAGTGGAGCTCCCGAGCCTCAGTGGTGAGAAGGAGCGGGTGGTTGGGTGGGACCGGCCGTGAGCAGACAAGGATGTAGATGTGATGGCTGGCACTCTGGAAGCCATTTTTGGTCCATGAAGGCAATCTTGGGGATGGTGGAGCAGAAAAATAGAAGTCTAGGACCTGACAACCATGGAGTCGCCGTTCCAGACCTGAATGCCACATCTTTTGGTTTCTTAGCTCTGTATGCGTGTGTGTGTGTGTGTGTGTGTGTGAGAGAGAGAGAGAGAGAGAGAGAGAGAGAGAGGACAGCCCACCTATCCAGCTTGTCCTCTGTGCTGTCTCGCAGCCATCTCAGTGACAAGCTTTGGCCAGGCCGCAGGACGAGCTCCCGGCTGGTCCTCCTAAGGACATGCTGCGTGGGCCTCGCAGCTGTTTCCTGTCAAGGGCCTGGGGCCTGGAGGAAGCGGCCTTCCCCAGAGCTTGGGCTCTTGGCCGCGGACTCCCGGGGCTGCCGTGCTGGGATCTGGAGGCCTCTGGACTCCCTCGCCACTTACTCACTTATCAGCTCATTTCTTTGGTAATAGACATTTACTGAGCCAGCTCAGCAGACCACGTCAGAGCCTATGGAGATAAACCAGATGGCTGCCTGTCCTGAGGGAGCCCCCGGGGGCGAGGTTGATATTAGTTCCAGGGCCAGTGGGTGAGCGAGGGTCCCACAGACACACGACCCCAGGAGCACTAGCCACACAGGCCTCGAAGTGAAGAGCACCCCCAGAGTTGGGCAGTGCACAACCTGGACGACTGTACAGCAGATCTGAGAGGCAGATTTTAGTCTACTTGGGGCCATTTCCTCCCTCCCAGGAGCATCTTGGCTTGTGCCCTGATTTCTTTTCATTGACATGGGTCTCTGTCTCACGGGAAGCGTTTCTCGGACGTCGGCTCTTTGAATCTTCGTTCATGTTGAGAGGGAGGCACAGACGATCTCTGGAAGCTCCGTGTGTCCCTGTCATGTGGCTGGGCGGTGGCCAGCTTTTTCACTGGGGACCTGAGTGTCCTTATGCATCAGCCCGTGTGCTGGGAGCTCTATTTCCTGCTCTACCTGGAGGGCTCCCCAGGTGTCCCGCCGAGGTCCTGCTGGGGAAGGGGGCAGGTCTGGCCATCCTGGTGCCCAGCCTCTGCGGTGCCACTGCCTCCTGTCCCAGCCCCTCCAGGCCTGCCTGGGGGGCTGCCCACCTGCTGTGCGAGCCCAAGGGGGCTCCGAGTTGGCGCCCAGGGCTCCGAGGGCACCTGTGCCGGCAGAGCTCGTCTAACTGAACGGTCCCCGCCCGGGGCCTCCAGTTGGAGGCGCTGCAGGGCTCGGTCCCTCCGATGCCCCTCGGTGCTGCCCCTCAGGCTGCCCCTCAGTCCCGCCTGTGGTCCCTGAACAGCCGCGAGAAACTCTAGCACAGGGGTGGGATCCTGCGCTTCCATCGGCCTTCCCACGAGGCCGGACTCCTAGAGGCCACTGCTTGTCGCCTGCCCCCATCGGGGTGCCCTGGTCCTCTGCTCCCCTGAAGTGCGGCTCCCCCTGCACCAGGCAGGTGTTCGATGGGCCGTCGGGGCTTTTCCCAGACTCTCGAGGTGGAGTCTGGATTCTGCGCCTCCGCCCCCAGGTCCCCCAGGGTCCCCCAGCACCCCACTGCCGACGGCCCAGGAGGCCACCCTGCGCCCAGCTGCGGCCTCCGGAGCCACGGAGCATCGATGGCTGCCTGCGCCGACCTCCAGCCCCGCACAGCCGACACTGAGCCTTTTTCTTGGTTCTTGGAAACACTGTCCGTGAGTAGCTGTTCACACGTCGCTCGGCACAGGCGCGAGTCACCCTGCAGGACGAATTCCTAAGAGCAGAACCGCTGGGCACCAGCTGGGCACTGTGCATCCTGTGACCGGCGCCAAAGGCCCCTTCCCGGGAGGAGGCAGTTGCTGCCCCTGCTGACGGAGTGGGGCCTGCCCATCTCCGCAGCTCCCTGGGCTCGGCGGGTGCCCCACAGGCCCTCGGTCTGTCCAGCCGGGACATGGCTGCGCCTCCCTCCTGCTGCCCACCGAGGGAAAGCTTCCACTTCCAATCTAACCATATTCCTGGAGCATCTCTGACCTGCAGGTTGCGAGCTGAGCTCTGGGGCTGGCCTCAGTTGCTGGTGGGGGTGCTTCTGTAGGTACCACATGCTTCCAAACATTTTCTAATTAAAATAACAACTATTAGAAATTTTAAAATAGAAGAAGTACCAGGCGCAGTGGTGATCCCAGCTGCTCAGGAGGCTGAGGCAGGAGGACCATAAGTTCGAGGCCAATCTCAGCAATTTAGGGAGGCCCTAAGCAACTTAGTAAGAGACGCCCTGTCTCAAAATAAGAAAAAGGGATGGGGATGTAGCTCAGTGGTAGAGCAGCCCTGGGGTTTAATCCCCAGTACCAAATACGCTAATAATTAAATAAATAAATAAAAATAAAATGCAAGAAATATAAGGACAAACAAAATGGTCAAATAACTCTTATTGTTTCCCTGTTTTGTGGCACTGGGGATCAGACCAGGGCCTTATGTGTGCCAGGCAAGTTCACCACTAGGCCACATTGTCAGTCCATTTTTTTTATATATATTTTAAAAAATATAAGTAACACTTGTATATGGTTAGAAAAGTGAAGCTGTTCAGAAAGGTTCTAAAAAACTTCAGATGTAACCAATCACCTCCAAATTCAGGGCATGAAAGTAATTACTTTTTCTTTTTAAGCTCACAGAACAAAAAAAGAAGAGAAAGAAAGAAAAAGACACCTAGTCTCTCTAATAACCATTTCCTGTGGTTTCTTCTGGAAAATTTTTATGCATATAGAATAATACTTATATGTACACAACAAAACATTGTTTCGCTTTTAATTTACCAAAAAAAATCCCTCTAAACACTCAGTAGGTTCTGCCCCTTCGTGTCTTTATTTAATAATATCCTGGGCCAACCACTTAATAGAAAAATGGATGAGAGACATGAACACACAGCTCAGAGGGAAGGAAAGAGCCTCCTCTGTAAGAAGAAAAATGCTAATTGAAAGTACACAGGGCCAGGCTCAGTGGTGCACGCCTGTGATCCCAGCAGCTCGGGAGGCTGAGGCAGGAGGATGGAAAGTTCAAAGCCAGCGTCAGCAAAGGCGACGCCCTAAGCAACTCAGTGAGACCCTGTCTCTAAATAAAATACAAAATAGGGCTGGGGATGTGGCTCAGTGGCCAAGTGGCCCTGGGTTCAATCCCCGGTTCCAAAAAACCAAAAAAAAAAAAGAAAAAGAAAAGAAAGTACACAGAGGGATCAGTTCTCACCTATCAGATGGACAAGAACCCCAGCAACATGGGAGCTGTGGCAGGCACTCGGCGGGATCACCTGATCCCAGGAGGGCGGCTGGCCACAGCTGCCAAGGTGGCAGAAGTGTGGCCTCACCGCAGCCTCTGAGTGCGTCTGCAGATGCCCCCGCCTAAGTGCCATGGCAGAGCTCGGGCGTGTTTAGACTAGAGTGTTACCGTCTGCCTTCCCCACGGGAAGCAGAGCTCTGAAGCTGGGGGCCTTATTGGCCTCGCTGCCCTCGGAGGCCCCAGCTCCTGGAACAGTCCCCTGAAGCCCGTGGACGGCACAGAGACAGTGCTCTGCGCGCGTCCTCGTGCTCCTTGACCCTCCGGACCATGCTGTAATAGGCTGGACCTGGGGCTCCCCGCAGCCTGGCCCTCCAGAACTCTCCATGGCCTCTGGCTCCTCATGCCCTCTCCAGCCCACCTGTCCCCAAGGGCACTCACTGCGCCCCGAGAGGAGAGGGGAGAGGTCAGGACACCTCGACGAGGCCATTTGGTCCTGACTGTGGTCCTAGATGCTGGATAAATCTCAGGGCGAGGCCGTGCTGCTCAGAGGACACCTGCAGCCAGGATCGGGAGCCACGCCAGCCACAAGGCCCCCTCGCTGCTGGCGAAGGAGCACCGGGGGCCGCGTGTGGGTGGGCGGCGGGTCGTCCTGCAGGGTTGCGCCAGTGGACACCCCAGCCGTGATGTGATGCCCGGTGATCACGGACACCTGTCTCTCTTGCTGTCCCCACTTTGATGGCACCGAGGGCTCAGTAGCTCTCCCAGTGTCACCTCGCTGGCCGTGGGGAGTGCTTCTAAAATCAGCGATCCTCAGCGCCCGCTCCTCACACGCACCGGCCGAGGCCACGGGTCCCTTTCCAAGCCTCTGCACGTGCTGCCGGCTTGGGGACCCCCTGGAGGACGCAAGGTGCCCGGGGGGATTCTGCTGGCACCAGCAGGCGCCCGGCGGGCCTCTTCCTTTGGACGGTCTCAGGGATTTTTCTGAGCAGGACGTGGGCGACACACACGAGTGGGAACTGCCTATTTCTTTCTGTTTGAAAAAAGCAGAGGATTTGCTCAGGGGCACGAGGTGGAACCTCCAGGCGAGGCCAGCTTCCCCAGGGCCGCAGCACCCAGAGTCCCACTCCATCGGTGGCATCCAGGGACACAAAGTGAGACGCCGGCCTGAGCTGGGGAGGTGGCCCTGCACTGGAAGTCATCAGGGGCCTGACCCCCTAACTGGCCATTTCCTCATCCCCAAGGCCTGGTTCCCCCCCAGGGTCCCAAAGGCTGGCTGCCCTGTTTGGCTTCCCCAACTCCCCTCACACCCCATTGGCCGTACCTCGGTCACATGACCCCTGCCCACTGCAAGGGAGCTTGGGAAATGTAGTCTTCAGTGCTCTACAGAGTTCCTATCACTTTAAGGGAACAAAAATATTGGCGGCAACTCTCAGGCTGCGCCACTTGGAGGCGTTAGGAAAGAGCTGGAGCTTAGAATCTGAAACAAAATAGATTACTCATCCAGGAACAGCACCAGGCCATATGGCTTCAGAGTCCCAACTGACCGTGACTGCCAATTCCGGAGGCCCCACTTGGCTGGTCCTGGGGTGTGTGGTAGGCCTTATGGTTCTAGAATGCAATAACCACATGTGGGTCCTCGAGCTAATCAACAGTCACAGATCAGAGCCAACAAGGCCTATTTTTAAACTTTTTTTCTCCTGGGTACTGTCATCAGTGTTTGAAGAGAAATTAATATTTTGCTGGTTATGTAAGGAGCTGCGTGTGGAAAAGGAAGGTTTCGTTTGGCTCCAGGCTCCTGCTCCCCTACAGGAGTGTTTTAACATCAAGGCTCTGTGGGTTTAGGAGGCCATGGTGAAGAGTGTGGCTCTTGCCGTGAGGGCCTAAGGGAGCCATCAGAGAGGTTAGAGCAGGGGAGGAACCCGATCTGATCAGTACTTTAAGAAAGTTTGTCTGAAGGCAGTGGAATGAACCGGACATCACTTTCCTATGCTCATATATGAACACGTGACCAGTGGAACTCCCCACCAGGTACCCCCTCAGGAATGGGAAGTAATGCTCCACGCACGTGTGAGATGGCAAGACGCACTCTCCTGTCATGTGTATCTAAATAGAACAAATGACGAAAAGTGTTCGCTGCCACTCAAAAAAAAAAAGGCTGCATGGGGAGAGGCAGTGTGGAGTTTGAATGTGGCTTGGGTGGGGTTTGAGGTGCTCTCAGGTCAGCTGCTCACAACTCGGAGTGACAGTTTTCACATTTAAAACTGCATCAGTGTTCTCAAACCTCAGCCATCCGATTACTACCCTTTTTACATATACCCCCCACGTCCTTCCCGGACGTTATTTATTTCACTTTAAACTTTTAGGAAACTTTACATCTACCGTGTCAGTCTGCTCAGACTCAGTTTTGCCGCATTAACAAACAACCCAGAAGCCTGGTAGGTGGTGCACAGCAAAGGCTCGCTGTCCTTCGTGAGACTTGTTGGTCCGGGGTTGGCGGCAGCGGGGTCCACCAGCCTTCTTTGCTGGTGCTAAAGGTGTGGCATCCCTGGGGTGGGTCACTCTCCCAGCGGAGAAGAAAGAGATCAAGTGGCAGAACCCGTGATGGCCCTGGAAGTGACTCCTTAGGAGCTTGGCTCACGTGCTAGTGACCCAAGGAGGTCACAGCCAAGCCTGACTCCAGCAGGGAGGGTCAGGGGAGCAGCCAATGGAAGGCAGACCTTGAGAACAGCGCAATCCACCGCGGCCACTGGGAGGGAAGCCCTCACCGCTGGACCACAAAGCGTAAATACACCGGAACATGTAATTTAGCGGGTCCAGCCTGGCCTGGCCTTGAAGACACCGGGTCGCAGCTTGTCTCATTCTGAAGCAGCAGGATAGGAGTGAGGAGGCGCTGCTGGAGTCAGCGTGACTGCTGCCCAGATGTCGCCGGTAGGATGGGGGGACGTGAGCCTCCCTGCCGGCCCTCCAGGGTCTTCCTCCCAAGGCCTTTGGCTCTTGGGGAGACTCTGCTTCGGAATCACGCTGGGCAGGGCGGTGGGAGGCCCCTGGGAGCCTGAGAGAGAAGCGCTAGGACAGTCGCGCGCTGTCCTGGACGAGGCCCCCGCGATCGTGCGACACAGCGGCGGGGAGCGCATTTCCGCAGGCTCGCTGGCCTCGCCCTCCCCGCGACCTGCAGGTGGACAGCGGAACCTCCATTTTCCCGCCGAGCAAACCGGGGTTCCGAGAGATTCACGTCTTGCCCAAGGCCGGGGCTGGAGGGGACCCCGGAGGCGACCGATGAGGCGGTGCGCGGAGCCTGCCGCCGGGAGCCGCAGTTCCACACTTGGCCACTTGGTGTCACTCTCTCCAAACCGTCGGGGGAGCGCAGCGCTGCGCTGGGCTGCGTGTTGGGGATTCCGCCGCCCAGGTTGCACACTGGTCCCCGGAGAGGCGACGGGCCCCATCCTGTGCTCCCTCCTCGGGGTCGTCCTTGGGAGTGCAGAATTCCTGCCTGTTCCCTGCTTGGACAGAGCCCCTGTCTGCGGACACCCGGAGCTAAGTGCTCGGCAGGCACTGGGACAGGAGCCTGCTGTCCTCAGTGTGGCCCCGAGGAGTTACAGATGAGGAAACCGGGTGGAGAGAGTTGGGGTCACTTAGTGTGCCCAGAAAATAAGTGGCAGAGTCAGAATTGCACCCCAGAGGGGGAAAGACGCTTGCAGTTCTGCCCAGCAGGTGCGTGGGGGACAGGGTACCAGGCGGAGCTTTCCATACGACCTATTTCCAACTGCCTGTCCACCCGCCGGTGAACGACGCTCTTGGCCCTGAAAACAATCTGACCGTTTAGGGAGGTGTATTTTTTTTTCCTTTTGATTGATTGATTAACATAGAGTTAGTTTTTCTCTGCCACGAAAATACCCAGGTCTTGCTTTTAAATATATTTAAATGTATTTAAATATATTTAAATTGCCTAAATCTCTTTTGAGAATTATTATTTTTTTTAAATTAGAAAATCTGTCTAAGTAAAAAGAAGAAAAGCAGCCGCTCAGCAGTGGGAAAATGGCTGCCCTGGAAAACGTCCTTCCTGGCCTTTTTCTGTCTTCCATCCATCGATGCATTAAAAACTCCTAAAACATTAATGAGACAGCTTTAGTCACATTGCAATTTCTCCAACGGTTCCTAAAGCTGTGTAGTGGTGTTCCTCCTCTAACCCTAGCTCTCCCTGCCCCCAGCTCCGGAGCTGGCTGCCCACCCCAGCAGCCACGCTGCCCACCATTTCTCGGGGATCCTCATCGAGATACCCAGAATGCAGGTAGGCAGGCGTGCCAGGTGCCCCTGTGCATCTCCAACTGCAAGACCCTCAGCACCCTGCCCTGAGCTGGGTTTCATTTATTTTTACACTTGACCACGTATTTCGGTGGTCTTTCTAGATCAGCATTGGAGAGCATTCTTCACATAACCCATCATGGGACTATGATAACTTATGGAGCCAGCTCCCTGGGGACAGTCACACAGGTATTTTCAGTCTTTTCTGTAATGAACTACACTGCAGTTAGCTTCCTTTGCACCAAAGTTTTCCTGTGTCTGTTATTTCTGCAGGATAAGTTCTTAGCAATGGGACTGGCCAGGTGCATTTTTAAATTTTGACAGTGGTTGTCTCAGTGCTCTCTAAGGTTGACCCTCCCAAGTGACATTCAGCCACCAAGTGAGCTCTGGTTCCTCCTATTCTAACCAAGACCACGAATGATCAGACTCGCAATCTTGGCTGTGCCGATGGAGGAGGTGTTCGCCACAGTTCCCGTCTGTGGGGGCTTCCTTCCTATGTCAGGTTTGGAATTTGAAACATACCTAAGGCCATGTGCATTGCTTTTCTGGTCCTTTTCTGTTGGACGATTGTCTTTTTTATTGATTGGCAGGAGCTCTTCACATACTGAGGACATGCGGTCGTTGTTTCTCATACGTGGTGAATGCACACCGCCCTGTGCACGGTACTTCCGAGGCCTCTGTCGACTTATGTGGATCCCTTTCCACATCTGTAATTGTGACTTTGCAGCAAAATCATGGTCTTGATTTGAAAATCATCTGGGGTGCATCGGAAGTTCATCAAATGCAAATGGGTCTGACACAGGCAGCATGGCGCGTGTCAGAGGCGGTCAGGACGCAGCCAGAGGCCGTCCGAGTCTCACTTCATCTAAACTCCCAGCAACCGGAAGTCAGCGGCGTGTCCCACTTTTCAGATGAGGAAACAGGCCCAGGGAGCCATGGCGATTGCCCAAGGTCTCCCGCGAGTCCCTGGAAGGGCTGGGATCAAGTTCACGTCAACTGGTCTTCTCATCTGCTGCTGCTGCTTCCATGACCTTAAATCCCCTGCCACGCTCCTTGCAAATGGGCGGGAAAGCCCCCTCCTGCCCACCACTCCGGGTGGGAAGTATCGTGTAGTTCAGGGTCCAGACCACTGGGGGGCGCTAGGGCCACGTTCCCTGCCTGCGGTGGCGCCTGGGAACCAGCTGGGTCCAGGCACCGCGGATGGAATCATCCTTGGGCCTGATGATCCTGGGGGCTGGGCAGGCCGTCTCTGGTCGCTCAGGAGCAGCCTCCTCAGCCCCTCCTCCGGGAGGGACCGGCCTCTGGCCGTCACCTGGATGTCTGACTCCAGCGCGGTCCCTGGGGGCTCAGATTCCTCTAGGTCGGGGTTTCTCAGACTCTGCATCGTTGACACTGGGACGGAATCATCCTGTGCTCTGGGGGCGTCCCGGGCATGCGGGTTGTTTGACGGTGTCCTTGGCCTCTTCGCACCCAAACTGTGCGACCCAAGGCGTCTCTAGAGGTTGCTGCACGTCCCTGGGCCGGGGCAAGATGGCCCTCAGCTGGGGATGGCTGCTCTGGACTCCATAGGCAGCAGGAAGGTGACAGGGGCCGGCCCTGTCCAGGGTAATGGCAGCTCACAGGGACAGCACCACGTAAGGCGTGCTGATCTCCGCGGTGGGCACGGGACCTCCTCTCTCCGCAGAGGCTGAGGGTGAAGCCGGGGCGCCCGCGGCAGGTAGGCGCAGCTGGGGCCCAACCGCGGCCTTGGGGTCGGTGCCCCGGGCCCTGCAGGCTCCTGGCCTCGGGAGGGGGTGTGCTGCCCAGCCCCAAGCCACTGCGAAGGAAGTCCCCGCCCTCAGGTTTCTCTGTCCTTTTCCACGTCCCAACTTTGAGGAAGGTCTGCGCACCAGAGACGTGTTGGACCTTTCTTCTAATTTACCATGCCCGTGGCAGCAGCTCAAAGTGCCACGTGAACCAGGAGGGTGGGGACCTGGAGTCCCAGGGGTGGACATCGGGGGCAGGGGACCTGGATTCCCCCAGGGCTCACCCCTCTCGGTCCCAGGATGTGGGTCGGTGGTACATGAGCTGGCTCAATTTTGTAAGAGAGTCAGAAACAGATTTTTATGGACCTTTACTTTCGCGTGGCACTGAGGGTGGAACCCAGGTCTCACTCTGCTGGGTGAGCGCGGCCGCTCAGCCCCAGCCCCAGCCCAGAAACGTAGATTTTTTAAAACAGATTTTTAAATGTGAAATTCCCAATTTTTAAATTATAACAATTTATTTCCAAAAATTGAAACCCTCTGAACCCAAATGAAACACACCTGGAGTCTGATTTGACTTGGAAGCTGTCCATTCCAAAGGACACGCTCAGTGCCCAGCAATAGACTCCTTCGCCCCCTGATGGGCAGCTGGTTTGGTCAGGGCTCTCTGTGCATTCAGTCATGTCACCCCTGCCTGCTCTCTCCTCACCCACTCGTGAGTAGTTCATCCATCCACCCATCCTTCTGGCCATCCACCCATCTCACCATCCACCACCCATCCACATCCATCTCCCCATCCATCCACCCATCCATTTACCATCCATCCACCCTCCATCCATCCATCCATGCACCCATCTCCCCATCCATCCACCCACTGTCCATCCATCCACCACCCATCCACCATCCATCTCCCCATCCATCTACCACCCACCCACCATCCATTCTTCCACCCACCATCCTTCCACCTATCCATC